>CM060122.1:29596929-29969429 GCA_030522415.1 Channallabes apus | reverse complement strand
TTTTCTCTGTTGTCGGAAACGCTGCAGGTGCGTGAAAATTTTACGATGTGTGAATCCAGATTCTGTTCTTGATGTTCTGAGTGCTGTTGTTCGCACAAGTTAAAATAAAAACTGAAAAAAAAATGTTTGCATATTTAATCAGACACTCCTCAGTTTTATTTTCATTCAATTCTAATTTAATATTCTAATCTGATCAGTTAACGGTTAATGTTCGGATAACGAACGGCGGTTAATTAATCGAAATGAGCATCCCTAATTCACACACTACAGGCAATTTGGGAACACCAATTAGCCTAATCTGCATGGAAGGAAACCAGAGCACCCAGAGGAATCCCACCAGGCACGGGAAGAGAACATGCAAACTCCATGCACAAAGACCCCGAGGCAAGAATCGAACCTGGATCATACAGACTACGCCACAACGTTTTGAAAAACTAAAAATACATGCATGATGTGGCCAGATGTAGAGCAGAGTTACTTTTCCCGCCACGAAAGTTTGTGACTCCTCGAATCCAAAAATGCAACTTCTCGCTTAAAGCAATATTTAAATATCTACAATAGTTAATATTAAAGCTATATTACATTTAGGGATTTGGCAGACGCCCTTATCCAGGACGACTTACATTTGTATTTCATTATAAGTATGTGAGCAGTGAGCAGACGTTCAGGACAACCTGGCAGTTGAGGGATTTAAACCTGGGTCATTCCCAATGCCTAAACTACTGAGCTATCCGATTTTTAACAGTATTATACAGTAGTATGCAAAAGTCTTAGGCACCATATTATATGCTGAACCAATTTTGTTACAATAACAAAATCATTCAGTATTTCAATATATATCTTAAAAACGTATAAATAAATAACATTACAGGAGAATATATAAATGGCTGTAAAGAAAAAAATACATAGACCAGTTTTCAGAGGGAAACAAAAAACCTAATGTACGCTCCTGGGATTTGTATAAAAATAGAAATGAGCGAGTGTGACAAAGTTACCAGAAGAACTCATATTCTCCAGCATGTTCAGTAAAACCTAACAGCTGTTTTACTTATAAAAACTACACAAATCTGTGTCTGATTTTAAGCAATGAGTTTTCACTCCAAATATTTACTGTTTATTTTATTGCTCTTTATAAAAGTTTCTTTTATGCAGAAATGTTTTCAAAAACATTTTGCTTATGCCATATTTTTGTACATGTCCAAGACTTTTGCACAATACTACAAGTAAAATACTTGTTATGTTTTACTGAGCTTGCTGGAGAATATGAGTTCTTCTGTCTTGAACAATACTTTTTTTTCTTCACAGCCATTTATATATTCTCCTCTAATGTTTTTTATTTGTTAATTTTTAAGTTATATATGGAAATACTGAATGATTTTCTACATAATTATGCAGACATGATAAACATATAGAACAAAATCGGTATGACATACAGTATAATATGGCACCTAAGACTTTTCCCACACAGCCATGTGTCATTATGTCCGCGCTTTTCTTTCCGTCTCGACCTGTTCGAGCTTGTGATAATGTCTGCACCTACAGGAGCGAGTTCATGCATCTCCATCACCTCCATCTACTCACCTCACAGCCGAACTCCATGTCTGCATCCATGGTCACGATCCTGACTCTGAACGTCTTGGCTTGTCTCCTCTTCAGGTAACTGAGGCTCTTTCTTAATCCGAGGACACTCGCCATTTTTTCGAAAGCTTTCCCTATGACTAGCTGGTCTGATCCAGAACTTTTCAGATGCAAAGGCTCGGATTCATCTACCATGAGAGGCAGAACTCCATCTTTTCTACAGTGTTTGCTGACTGCACATCTCCTAGAGGGTTTCTTTTATTTTTATTATTATAAGACAATCAATAACACTTTACAATTATACTCTACATCATCTGCAGATGCAATTTAAAGGTCTCCTTACTCACAAAAGGTACTCATGCTACATGTTTTATTCAACAACACAATAAACATTTCTTAAAATTGGCATTTTTTCTACAAAATAATTACTCTCCAAACCAGATGTCATCAATCATGTCCATGAAATTGTCCCTGATTCCTCTAAAGTCCTCCTTTACACACACTGTGTCCCTGTCCACTTGTTGTTGTTGTTGTTTTTGTGTACAGCTCCACTTGTTGCTAGCACCGTTGAATATTCCTACTAAAAAAAACTACATAATTCACTAATAAACGCAGCGAATTTACTTAACAAAGCCACATAAGTGTAGTGAGTTAATCTCCCAGCAGTCTACAGAGTAATAATGTGTTTATCTGAGTTCAGTATAAACGCGAGTAGATTCACTTCCGCATGCCATAGACAAGCCGAACGGGTGCGTTCGTGTGCATCAACATGGCGCCGCAGTTGCGCACTGTCTCATGCGCGGTACGGTAAAAGGCGCATGCGCGAATTACTGGTTGCACTCATGCGCACCAAGATCCCGCTGCTGCTGCGCAGTTTAAAGGGTCATTCAGCAGAAGTACAATTTATTTTTAGTTTGTTTTTGTTTGTAGATTAAGCTTATTTCCGTTAATCATATCAGTAATCAATTGCTATTTTTTTTAAAGCAAAAAGAGAAGTATTTGTTTATTCGACGTATACAACCCCTTTGAAATTGAATAAAATGAGAAATAAATCAAACAAGACTCTTTTGAATAAAATTCACATCATTAACAATTAATGACAAATAAATGTATAACTCACTCACTCACTCATCTTCTATACCGCTTTATCCTGTATTCAGGGCCATGGGGTCCTGGAGCCTATCCCAGGAGACTTAGGGCACGAGGCAGGGTACACACCCTGGACAGGCTGCCAATCCATCGCAGGGCACACACACTCTTTCACACACATTACGGTCAATTTTGGAACGCTGAGGTCAACATGGTCCCCAGGGTTTGCTTTGGTGGAGGAGGTGTAACAGTTTGGGCAGGCATCACCAGTCAGCGCACCAGTTCTTACCTCAGAGACATCATAGAACCCATCATCATCCCGCCAGCACACCCCCTAACTTTCTGTTCATAGATGATAATGCTCCACCACATCGTGGCGGAAGTGTCACAGCTCGACTTCAGGTAGTTGGAGTGCCTCATATGGTATGGGCCATCAATGTCCCCTGACCTGAACCCCATAGAGCACGTCTGGGACCAGTTGAAGCAGAGACTGGATGATCGTATACGACCCCCACGTGACCTGGCAGAACTGCGTGTAGCACTTGTGGAAGAGTGGAACGCATTGTCTCAGAACAACATCATGAGGAGCATGAGACGTCGCTGTCAAGCTGTCATTGCGGTGGAAACACCGTCAATTGTCAATATTTATAATTTGGGGCTATCCCAGCTATTGTCTAAATTTTGGGGGTAATAAATATTAAACTGAAAATGGTGTTTCTTCTCATACATTATTATTAATATCAAAGGGAACTTTTACTTATTTCATTAAAATTCAGAACAAATACCAAAAGCACTCATGTAAATAACAATATCCCTAACTTATTGTGAGTAGTGTGTATATATATATATATATATATATATATATATATATATATATATATATATATATATATATATATAATGTGTGTGTTTGTGTGTAAAGGCTATATTTCTTAGTAATTCATTTGGATGTGAATTTAAAAATTTTTTCTAAATATTATTTTCTGTTTTTTATATATACACTACCGTTCAAAAGTTTTACAACACTTGCAAATTTCTTTGTTTTTGTTTAGTGATTTATTTTCTACATTCTACAACAATACTGTGGATTTCAAAACTATAAAATAACACATATGGAATTAGGTAATTACGTAACAACAAGAAAAACAGCAGTTAGTTGTTATTATAAGACACAGAGGTCGGCCTTTCTGTAATAGTTCCTGCAAGAACAGTATTGTCAAGTGCATTTGCAAAATCCGTCAAGCACCATAATGAAACTGTCTCTCATGAAGGCCGTCCCAGGAGGACGAGACCAAAACCTACCTCTGCTGCAGACGAGAAGTTCATTTAGAGTTATCAGCCTGAAAAATGACCAATTAACAGCAGCTCAGATTAGAGGCGTTATGAAGTCTTTACAGAGCAGAAGTAGCAGAAACATCTCAATATCAACTGTTCAAAGGAGATTCATGCAGTTTTTGGACGCCTTCAGCAAAACTTTACAATGTAGAAAGAAATAAACATCAGGAACCATCATGGAGTTAGAAAGTGTTCTAAAACTTTTGAATGGTAGTGTATATGTATGTGCACAGCAGCGCGGTCGTGTAGTGGTTAGCACTGTCGCCTTGCACCTCCAGGGTCTGGGTTTGATTCCCCGGCCAGGCTCGATTCCCGTCTCTGTGTGCATGGAGTTTGCATGTTCTCCCCGTGCTTGGTGGGTTTCCTCCGGGTACTCCGGTTTCCTCCCACAGTCCAAAGATATGCAGGTTAGGCTAATTGGCGTTCCTAAATTGCCCGTGGTGTGTATGTGTGTGTGCCCTGCGATGGATTGGCACCCAGGATGTCCAGGGTGTACCCCGCCTAGTGCCCGAAGTCTCCTGGGATAGGCTCCAGGCCCCCGCGACCCTGAACACAGGATTAAGCGGTATAGAAAATGAATGAATGTATATGTACACACATATATATATATAAATGTATGTATATATATATATATATATATATATATATATATATATATATATATATATATATATGTGTGTGTGTGTGTATGTGTGTAAAGGCTATATTTGTTAGTAATTCATTATGATGTGAATTTTCTAATTTTTCTAAATATTATTTTTGTTTATATATATACTGTGTGTGTGTGTGTGTGTGTGTGTGTGTGTGTGTGTGTGTGTGTGTGTGTGTGAAATTTGAATATGAAATAAATAATGAACATAAAATCTACATATGAATGAAATCTGAAAAATAACAGAAAAACTATATAATATTTTGAATAAAATTCACATCATAAAGAATCACTAACAAATTTAAACATACATGTAAAAATAAATAACATAGTCTGCATGTATGAGCTGTGCAGAAGCCCCGCCCCTTGCAGTAGAAAGGGGGCGTATCTTCTAAACGATGCGCCAGAACGGGGCGTGGCTTCGGCGATGAGGTCATCGGAGTAAACAGAAAAGATGGCGACGCGCCGCACCGGGGAGCGAGTATTAGGATCAAATCCCGCCGAATCAGAGTCCTGCGCTCAACAACTCACGGATTTACCGACCGAGGTGTTGGAGCTCATCCTGTGTCTCCCGGTGCTGAACCACATCGACATCTCCAGCGTGTCGTGCTGCTGCAAGAGGCTTCATGAAGTGTGTCATAGCAACGGGAAGGTCTGGGGACATCAGTTCAGACTCAGGTGACATCAGCATGTCCTTATAAACCTACACCTGTGTGTGTGTGTGTGTGTGTGTGTGTATGTGTGTGGATCCCCTGATGTGCTTTCTGCATGGTGCAGGCTGTAGAAAATGTCCATGTTGGGATGAAAAACACACAGATAAGCAAAATACAGTAATAATCTATACTGCTTTATCCCCTATACATGGTCCTGTATTCCAGGGCACGAGGCGGGGTTACACCCCGGACGGGGTGCCGATCCATCGCAGGACACACTGGACACGAGCTACAGAGAATTATTATGCAAAACAAACATCATCATTTTATAATAGTCAAATCAATTAATCAATTAAGGATTAATCGTTAACATTAGAGACGGGAACCACCAGGGGGCGCTCGACTCGATATTCTCACGATACCTGCTCTTATCCAGAGCGACTTACATTTTTATCTCATTATACATCTGAGCAGTTGAGGGTTAAGGGCGTTGCTCAAGGGCCCAACAGTGGCAACTTGGTGGTTGTGGGGTTTGAACCTGGGATCTTCCGAACCGTAGTCCAATGCCTTAACCACAGAGCTACACCCGGCCCATCTGTATTGCGATTTTGTAAGGATAACGGTTTTATAAATATCTGCTCTCCAACGCCAACATTTTACCTCAAATGCAAATGATTTAAAAAGCCAATTTTGGATCTTTGGAACTTTCCTTTACTCAGGAAGGCGGTTATCAATAGTGATGAAAGGTTTGAATGATTTTAGCGACTCGGTTCTTCGAATCTCGTTCATCAAAATGAACAAATCTTTTTTCAAGTCATGTCGCTCTTTTGATCAGAAATAAACTAAAATGTTACATTTTCAATAAACAGACCCCCAATACGTCTACATACACACATTTTGGCTATAGTTCCAGTAATGATAATATTACAATGCAGCTAAGGACATAATATAATAAACAGAATGAGTAGCTCACCTCTTATATCTTCCAGTCCGAGTCGTTCGTTCTTTTGAATCTATTGCACCGCATAGCGTCTATGTGAGTCACGTGACAAAGGAACGAACAACTCGGAGTAGAAGAGTCATTGAGGAGAACCGTTAAATTCTGTTTCCTGTACATAACCTACGGAGGTTTTGCGATGATTTGCGCATGCGCGCCCAGTAGAAACTGAACAAATTACTCTCCGAGACGACTCGTTCTTCTGAGTCACGTTAAAGATTCGTTCCAAAAGAACGAATCGTTCATGAACGACCCCATCACTAGTTATCAGCCACTTTTCTCAAATCTACTAGGTCACCATTTTTTCCCCCATCATTTCCATTAACTAAATTACCAGTAAGCTCACTAATCTACTTCTGGATGTGATAATAACAATGAATATATTCTAGATATGTAAATTAAAAAGTTTTATATATCTATCTAGGAACCTCTTTACCGTATACAACCTTTCACTGCAACATCACAACATTTATTCTTTCCTAAGTTGCATTATTATTTGCCAAAGATCCTGTACTGATGAGGAGATTCAAACTACTTCATAAAGTCTTCTCCAGCACGTCCCACAGTTTGTCAAAGTCACTCAAATCCTTACACTTGCCACTTTCTTCTTCTGCTTCCAACATATCAACTTCAGGGGGAAATAAAATTCACTTGCTGCTTAATATATCCAACCGACTTAAAACCTCCATTGTAATGAGATATTGAAAATGCAGGTACTGGTTTTGAGAAGGGCCAGATTGTATTGGTTAGACAACTAGGTCAGGGAAACATCAAAATCGCAGCTTTTTGGGATGTTCCCAGTCTCCAGTGGTCAGGACGTACCAAAAGTCATCCAAGAAAGGAAAACCACTGAACTGGCGACAGGGTGATGGGCAGCCAAGGCTCGCTGATGCACAAGGCTGGCCCGTGTAGTCCGATCCAATAGAAGCACCATAGTGTAGATCAACTTGAGGAAAAGGTTAATGCTGGTTGTTTTTTCAACCACCTTATGCAACCTCACAACAACAACACCTCCCATCCAGTTGCAATAATCTATGGTCAAGAACATGTACTTATGTTGTGAGGATCTAATCAGTCCTGAAATTCTTCTCCAGCACATCCTAAAGACGTGATTAAATGGAGTTAAGGTCAGGACAGTGGGCTTGAACTCTAACCTTCATCGTCTTGGTTCGCAGGTGGCCGCGGCTGCAGAAGCTGTATCGGCAGAACGAATCGTACGATTGGCAGAAGGAATTCAGGACCAGGCTCAGGGTCTGTCTGCAGATCCACCGGACAGTCGTGTCTATTTCCAAGCGATTCTTCGCTGAAGTTGTAAGCCATGTTAAAAGCATGTTACTCAGAGGTGTAGTCGGTGTGGATATATTATGACAAACAGTTTATGACCGATACAATTTGTTTGTTTAGGAATAAAAAAGCTTAATCATTAATATTTCATTGGCTACCCAATAGTATGATGAGAAACAAGATTGACCAATCAGGATCATGCATTCGTCCTGTTTCTGTTGTTGCCAACTAGCTACTGTTCAAGCTCCATAGGGTTTTGGGTTTATTTATTAATTATAGATCTGTTTTTTTATAAGGGAAGATTGTATTTCATTTCACCAACATGAAACGGTCACATAAAGGTTTTCCCCTCCCCCCAGGGTTTATTAACATCAGTATTAAGTTATCAATGCAGCTAGATTGATAAGTAGCACCTCGTACCTTAAAGGTCCCATTTTTTACCATTTTTCTCAACACAGGTCTCAGAAGTCTGGTTTCCCCAAAGTGTTTGTGTGTTCATGCCCAAGCTGAAATACCCCTTTAGATTATGCTTTTACTTCACTCCTTTTTCAAACGCACTGTTTCAGTGTTTATGTTAATGCGCTACTGATTAAGCCACTGAACAACATGCCTGAGGAAGGGGGGGGGTCTTCTTATATGAGGTCACAATAAGGGGGGGAATTGTTTAAGCCCTGGACATTACAAAAACGAAATAAAGGACAGAATGCATAAATATATAATATAAAGGCCTAAAAACAGTATTAAAAAAAAAAAGAAGTGAATCGATTTTTAAGCAGTTTTTAATAATTTTTAATAGGTGAATTAATATACGCATGAAATGATATCGATGTTGTAACTCAGAGGTGTGTGTCCCAGCCTTGCGTCGGTCAGGTCTTGGGTGACAGCTTTACAGAAATCGAGTCTCTCGGGGCGCCGGAGCACTTCTGCGAAGACGAGCTTCTCTCCATTCTCAACTCGGACAGTAGGTCAGCACGGCCATGTGTTCATTCATCCTCATGCTGTTCCTTTTAATTGTTTTTCTTTTCGTTTTTTTTCCCAACAGTCTGTGTTTGTTTTTCTTTCTTTCAGGAAGAGCTTGACCTTGAAGTACTATGCAAAGAAAATCCTCTACTTTCTTCGCCAGCAGAACATCCTGAGGAGCCTGAAGAGCTTCCTGGAGCGGCCTCCGGATCAGCAGTCGGCTCTGGAAGGTCAGAATCAGAGCGAATCCCGGCGAACCGCAGCGTTTCGATTTCGGCAACAAAACATTAGACACGAGTCGACACAGAGGACCGATTGTGGGATTGGTTTAGGGGCGGGGCTTATAATGAAAGGGTTTGCTTTGACAGTTTTCGTACAATACTTTTAGTGAATACAGGTTGCAGGATGGCGTGTACTACAGTAGGTTACCGACACTCAAAAGAAATCAAAAGGAATGGGTTAAAAATGGGTTGTTTACGTCATCCTCAGCAGCAACCTCATTTCCCCTCTCGTTTGTTCCAACCTCTCAGCATTATTCAGCATCACTGGTATGATCATCTATCATCATCTGAACCTGTTTCTCACTGGTTCATGCCTTAAGTTAGGTGTGTTTTAATGCTTGCATGATTCAGAGGTCACTGTGTGGCCAAAACATTCCTCTGAAACTGCTCAGGTTCAGGAACTGGAGTGAAAACGAGAGGATATTTCAAGACAATACGAGACTCCTCTTAAGCAAAATATGAAGAAATGATGGGAGGAGGTGTCAATACTTTTGCACAGTACTGTAATTTCAAACTTCTCACACGATGCTTGTTCCCAAAGGCGCCGTATTAGTGGATCAGTACTGTAACCCCCTGGGTGAGGTCACCCTGGAGAGCATTTCTGCTCAGCTGGACGACATCACGGAGAAGGTGAAGAAATGTCTACGGGCGAAAAACGCGTCTCATCCCAGCCTGAGATCGAGTCAAGGTGAGCCGGATCGCGTGAATCCTTCCGGAATGAAAATATGAAACAAAGAAAAGAGGCAGGTCTTGAGGGGTGAGAGTAAACGATATCGATGATGTATGTGTTCGTACGCGCGTTAGTTCACGTGTGCTTCGTATTCGCAGGCGACTGTGTGGTCGTGCAAGACTTTGAGCTCCAGCGGCAGGTCCTCTGCGCCCTCAACACGGTTCTGTACGAACAGCTGCAGTTTAAAGGGAACGAATGTGATTACTACAACCCCATGAATTCGTACATACACCAGGTAGGTCGTTCACTCGCACACGCTGAGACTCAATCGATCGAAGTAAAAATGATGGTGAAAATGATTCTTCATGCTCCCAGAACCACTCTTACAGTTTGAGTCCTGGAATACGGCCGTGCGATCAGGGAAGAAAAACTCCATCGATGTGATAATCTGCTCATTCAGTACATTTAAGGTCGTCAGCTGACTTAGTTTTATTGCCACATAACGTTGCTGAGTCTAAACCTGAGCGACTGAAGCAACCCCAGATCATAACACTGCCTCCAGAGGCTTGTACAGTGGACACTATTCATGATCGCTTCCCTTCTTACCCTGACACGCCCATCACTCTGGAATAGACTCAATCTAGACTCATCAGACCATGTGACCTTTTTCCATCGCTCTAAAGTCTAATCGTTATGCTACCCAGCATATGTAAGGGTTTTTTTTTTTGTCTTTTGTTTAGGTGCTTCTGCGTAGAACCGGCATTCCCATCAGTCTCTCTGTGCTCTATATGACGCTCGCCCGGAAGCTGGGGGTCCCACTGGAGCCGGTCAACTTCCCAAATCACTTCCTGCTCCGCTGGTGTCAGCGCCGGACCAGGTAAAAGAGGGAGTTTATCCCTTCCGGTAGCAAACTGTACGAGCCAGAATGTATGATTTAAATCCTGTATACCATCAAAAGGTACTCGGTTTCCTTCCAAGCTCCATTTGTCTTCATAATGTCTCTATACAACGTTGGCAACCTGGTGCAGAAGGGGATCAAATATGATATATGATTCCTCGCTCGTTTAATCCCCACAGCAGTTCCGATATCTACGACTACGTTTACATCGACGCCTTCGGGAAAGGCAAGCAGCTGACGGCTAAAGAGTGCGAGTACCTGATCCGCCAGCAGGTGACGGCCGATTACTACAGCTCCATCAGTACCACCGAACTGCTGCTGCGCATGGTGGGCAACCTGCTGAACATCGGCAAGAGGGGGTGAGCGAGGACGACCCGGCAGTACGATAGTCATAGAAGCTGGCGTGGCATTAAGAAAGAAAGAAAAAAGTTGTTGTATCAAATCTAATGTTAGAATATTACATAAGTCCTGAAGAAATTTTTGCTAAAATCTTCCAAAAAAATTTGCTCTGGCTGTTATTTTCAGGACTTATGTAATATTATAGCATTAGTACTTCCAAAACAACTTCCGAGTCATCCTTTAATTGCTAGACCAGCGGTTAAATTAGTCAAATGATCATCATTAACGACAATCTCATTCAAAAAGAACCTCAGGTGATACTTAAATTTTTTTTATTCTTACACTTTTTTTTTTTTTTTTTAATTAATTCATATTTCTAACATCGTGTTAGCTAAACGGATGCTAACAGTTTAGGTCCCGCCTTCATGCTCCAGGATGGGCTCGCGTTTTACTATCGGTGAAAATCGAGCCAATCAGAGACGAGAACGGATTCTTGTAACCAATCAGAGCACAGAAGGCGGGATGTGTCTGAAAACCGATAAGAAACTTAACAAACCTAAAGTCACACAGGCTTTCTATCGTTCCTTTATACATTTGTTTTATACAAACGACAAGTGCTTCTAAAACCAAACTCCTAGATGTGATTTTATAAACGATTATTATCTTCTTGGACTGACCTCGGTATATACACTCTCTCTTCAGTGGTTTAGTAGAAATCGTTACCAAATTAAAGTTTCTTTCTAATGTAAGACTCGAAGCCGTGATCAGTGTTTAGTTCTGTAAAGTTGCCCCTCCCTGCTTTCTTAAAACCCTTCGGCTAAGCTTGCGGAATCTCATGTGACCCGGTTCTGATCCGTCTCGTTTTTTTTTTTTTCCCCCAGAGAAGGCAGCGAGAAGTCGTACCAGCTCCTGAGGGACTCTCTAGATCTCTACCTCACCATCGACCCTGATAACGTGCAGTATCTGATGCTGCAGGCTCGACTCTACTTCCACCTGGGCATCTGGCCTGAAAAGGTCAGCACTTTCCTCTCACACTAGGCACGATCACTCTGTACCGCAGGCGGGTACGATGGCTTCCCTCCCTGCTGGCCACCTCTCACGTTAGTGATATTGTACCACACTGGCACATTTACTGATGACTGAATACACGCACTGCGTCACCGGACTGAAGTACAATACAGCGGCACCTCGGTACATGAACACCTCGAATTTTCACCTCAAGATCTGAAATTTCACAAGAAAAATGTACATAAAAAAATAATAAATCGGGCCTTGGAGTGGAGCAGTGGTAAAGCGCTCGCCCTATCATCCGGATATCGCTGGTTCGAACCCCAGGTGATGCTGTAACCTTTCACAGCCGGAGGTCTAGAGAGAGCTGATTGGCCGAGCTCTCTCAGGGGACGAGGATGTGAGGTACTTAGTGCTCCCACATTAATCACGACTCTACAGCCAATCAGGGGTCGTCTGTGAGCTCGCGCACGCGGAAGGAGCGGATAGCGCTTTCCTCCGAATGTGTTACTCCGCCCCTAATGGGCCCCTAAAGCAGTTCGAAAAGATGCGGTCAGCTGACGTCACGCGGTTCAGAGGAAACACGTGATAGTCTTCGCCCTCCCGACTGAGCGGTAGTGGTAGCCTTAATGTGGGAGCCCCCTAGTGACGGGGAGGAATTGGCCACGACTAAATTGGGGAGAAAATTTGAAAAAGAAAAAAAAAAAAAAAGAAATAAATAAATCAATAAGAATTATAAGAAGGCATGCTACATTTTCGGCGTACCAGCGAATAAACCAAGCCGAACCAAATGGCAGCTAAATTGTGCATTTAAAACTTGTTTGCGTCAATGGAAAGCCAAGTGAAGTGAGTTTACATATATTTTTTTTGTGGGTTTTGCATTGTGCGCAAGATTTAGTAAAGACGTAGCACCGCGGGTCTCAAGAACGTTAGCAAGAAGAAAAGGGAGCCGTTTTCAGTTTGGTTTTTAAATGTCTGAGGTTTTATGAGGTTTAGTGTCTATTTGTTTCATATTTTACTTAATTTTTACATGTATGCAAAAATATGATCATAGTGATGGAAATTCTTTCAATCTTTTTTAAATTTTTTATTATTATTTAAAAAAAATTGGTAATGTTGGTAATATTTTGTGTGTGGCTAGAATGGAGTATCTGCATTTACATTATTTCCTACGGGAAAATGCAATGTTTCGCGATATGAAAATTTCACCTCTACTTTTAAGGATCATTTCTATAGTTTATAACTAGGAAATGTGATTGGAAAGTGATTTGTCTCTCTAATCACGATGACGAACCACCAGCGTGAATCGGGAACTTAAGTACATATTTCACGTATCTGTTGTTGAGTCATTTTATTACACAGAACTTTTTCCTTCTACACCACTCAAGAGGACACAAATATCTACTTTTACTTAACTGCGGTACTGCATGCCATTGCATTACTTGAGAACATTGATGTAGGTATTTAAAGTGGGAATGTCTCCACCTGCTGGCTGTTGTGTGGAATTGCATGAATTGCTTTTCCTTCAAGACAAGCCTTATGTTATTAAAAAGTGTTTTGAAATCAGAAGCAGAGTTAGATGAGGAACGTGACGAAAACATCACACTTACAATCAGGAGAAAGAGAGATTTTTTTTTATTATAAGAAGGTTACTGTAAGCTAATACGAGACTTGTACTTTTGATCAATTTAAAGGTGAGCACTTCTGTACTTTTCCTCAAGTACGCTGTTCCCCACGCCCTTATTGTGAATAATTAAAAGATTCACAGCTAAATGTACAGCAGAGGAGGAAAAAAAAAACAGTGATGTATTTGGACCGGGTGTGGAAGACACATTAGGTGTAAAAGAAAGAAAAACAGTCCAGCGCTGACTTGCGATCGAAACCGCATACTGAAATAAAGTGTATAATGTTTATTATACTTCAGTGTTACGTATGAAAAATTAGTTAAGTAAAAAAAAAACAGGAATGCAGGAATATAAATATGATATTTATTTATATAGTTTGTTATTATAATATATTTATAATACTGTATTAATATTTTTGTTTTGGCTAAAGAAGTGTTTTTTTTTTTTTTTAAGTTTTGGAGCCCTCTGCTGTCTGAAACATGAACTGCAGTTGTAAAAAAGTAAATTTTTTTAAGTCACACATTATTTCTATCAAAATAAATCTAAAAACACGAATTGTCTGTTTAAATGCCGAACAGCTGCACCGGTTATAAAATAAGTAAAAAAAAAAAAAAAAAAAAGATGTCATGAATTGCTGAAGAGTTTTTGCTTATTACATTGAAAACAGTATAGATGCTTAAAAATGTTTTTTTTTTGTTTGTTTGTTTTTTTCTGTCTCTCTGTCTCCATCTCCGTACCTCTGTCCGTGCCAGGTCCTGGACATCCTGCAGCACATCCAGGCGTTGGACCCGTCTCAACACGGCGCCGTGGGTTACCTGGTGCAGCACACGCTGGAACACATCCAGCACAAGAGACACGCCGTGGAGCCCGAGGTGAAGAGACGCGGCGCTCCCGAACACGCCCGAGTGCAGTACTCGGTCGGCCTCATCATGAAACACAAGAGGTGTGTGTGTTTACATCTGCGTCAATAACACACACACACACACACACACCTGTGTGGGAAACGGCGGTGTGGTTTGAATATCTCTGTGAAGGTTTTGCCAGGCAAATCAGGAGCAGACAGGAGTCGTGTCCCAGTCGTGTCCCCCTGCAGCACTGAGACGTTCGCGGGTCTGGTCTTGTGCTGGACGGCCCGGTTGTTTCACTCCCTGTTCCTGTGTGCAGGTCGGGGTATAACTGCGTGGTGTACGGCTGGGACCCTAAATGCTCCATGAGTCCCGAGTGGATCGCCACCATGCGGGTGCACCAGCTGAGCCACGGCGCCGATCAGCCGTTCTACAACGTCCTGGTGCAGGACGGCACCTGCAGATACGCCGCTCAGGGTGAGAGCGGGTTCTCCCAGGGGTCTGAGGACAGAGAACTCCCGTCCATCCGTCCATCTACTAATGCTCATGAATCTCTCCTTGTCTCTCTCTCTCTCTTTCTTGTGTCTCTCCTTCTCTCACTCCTGTCTCACACTCTCACCCTTCTCCCTCTCTCTCTATATATATGTCTTTCCTTTCATTTTTTTTCTTCCTTTGTCTCTCTGTCTCTGTGTCTCTCCTCCTCTCACTCCCTGGATCACTGTCTCATTCTCTCTCTCTCTCTCTCTCCTTCTATTTCTCCCTGTCTTTCCCTCTGCATGGCTCTTTCCATTCGGTTTGATCTCTCTCTCCATCTTTCTGTCTCTTAAGCTTCTCTTTTTTCCATCTTGCTGTTTTTCTTTGTCTCTCCTTCTCAACCTCCCTGTCTCGCTCTCACCCTCTCCTGCTCTGACTCTCCATCTTCTACGCTCCTTCTCTTCCTCTCCGTCTCTCTCTTTGCCTCTCTCCGTCTTTCTGTCTCTGTTGCTGTCTCTCTCTCTCTCTCTCTCTTTCGATTTCACTTCCTCTGTCGTGTTCTCTCCATGTCTACCTTTCTGTTTTTTGTCTGGATGTCTGTCTCTCTCTCTCTCTATCTCTCTCTATCCTTCTACTTCTTTCTCTTTCTTCCTCTGTGTCTCTCCGTCTTTCTCTCTCTTTTTATCTGTCCCGTTTTCCTCCTTCCATTCTCTCCCCATGTCTCTGTATTTCATGCTGTCCAACTTTCTGTGTCTACCTCTCTCTCTCTCTCTCTCTATAGATAGATATTTTATAGCTCCCAAAGGAAACACCAGATGCATCTCTCTCTTTCTCTGTGTGCTTCAGTTTGAGTCTCTCGCTTTCTTCTCCATCTTGCTCTCTCCATGTCTACCTTTCTATCTTTGTCTGGGTGTCTGTACTTATCTCTCTCTCTCTCTCTCTCTGTCTGTCTGTAGAGAACCTGGAGCCTCACTCGGCGCCGTTGGAAATCAGTCACCCGGAAGTCGGCCGCTACTTCAGCGACTTCTCCGACACGCACTACGTGGCCAACGAGGAGCTCCAGAGCCATTACCCAGAGGACACGGCGGAGACGCTGAGAGCCGTACAGGAGCTGTACCGCTCAGACTCAGGACACGGTGCGGGGTCAGACCCTGACCACGGCACCACCGCACCTTAAACACACACACACACACAACACACATCTCTCATTAGAGTGACAGAGCTGTAGGTTCACACACTCACCTTTAACACTTCATGGACACGATGGTCCATCAGATTTTTCCGATCGCATTTTCTACGTCTCGTTCTTCTTAATAATCCCAGGTTAGCACTTCAACACTAGGTTTATTTTATTTCATTTTATTTATTAATTTTTTTTTTGTAATTGAAACCCTGATCCTGGATCAGTCCTGCCTGTAGTATCACTGTAATTAACTCCATGTAGCGCTTGTTACTGATCATCACCACCCCAACCGAGGCTCATGCACTTATTAGAGAATTTAAATATATATACATACCCCATAATTTTTTCTAATATATTTACAATTAATTAGAGAGCTTGTGAAAGTTGTGATGTTAAAAAAATAATAAAATAAAAAATGATGATGATGATGATGATTGCTTCAAAATGGCTGTCGAGAAACGAGAACTGATGCCAAAAATAAAAAAGTGAAGCTCAAACTTTCAGTTTTGTTCTTTTTCCTAGAATGATTTATTTTTATGTAACATTTCTAAACTTTTTTTTTTGTGCTGGAAAAAATATTTATCATCAACAACATTGTGGTCTGATGCAGAGTTGATTACTTTCCAATATATCTATATTTTTTTCACTTTATCCCTTATACTGTACACTATATCACAGCAAAATGCTAATGGTTCAAACTCTTTATAAATTAATTATTTTTTCCAAAGCACTCTTGCAGAAGCCATAAGAGGGTGTTCGAGTCAAACCGGGGCTCATGATAGAATTTCCTGTCAATTAAGGTGTAAAACCGATTTGATAATGAACCTCGGCCCAGGCCATTTCAACACATTTGGGCCACTAAAGGAGTTCCTGGGAGGCCGGCGTTTTTAGACATGAAGCAAGTTCTACCTTGATGGTATCCAAGCACTAGTGAAACACTGGGATAAGTGCATTAGTGTAGCAGCGGGTTATATAGAGAAATAAAGAGTTTTTAACTCTTATAACTCTGTTCTGTTGTTCTGTATCAAAAGTCCCGGTTTGACTTGAACACGCCTCACATAACCCGCAATCGCTCCCACACCCTTTCCCGTCCTATCAGATAACAAAACGAAGCTTGTCGAGTTACTGCAAAACTAAAGTGCGAATTCATCCATCCTGAAGTGTGACGGAGACGGAAAGTGACACAACACTGACTCTGCAGACTCATTACGAACACAATAATGTTCAATCATCATCTTCTCCCGACATAGACAAATGAATAAATATGTATAAATGTTTATGTTGAACATGCACTATAGCACTATAGACGTGGTTCTCCGGGAGCGCTCACAATCGTCTGAACGTTACCACACACCATGACACCTCGTAACCCTTTCATGCAGAACTTTCTATAAACATATTTGTATTCATGTATTTATTTGTAGTACAGCTTCTCTTGTGGAAGGGTTTGTATTTACTCAAGTAAATACTATATCTAGTTTTTACATTATTTCGAGAAAAAAAGCTGTCCAAACCTGTTAAAAATTAATTGATCCCTTTGTTAAATCATGAATGAACTCTGATTTTTGGATCACTGAGTTAAAGCAACCACGCCTGATTACTGCCAGTTCTGTTGAATCAAGAATTCACTTATAATAAATACCTGTCTGACACTAAGAGATCTAAAAAAAATATTTTTTTTATATCACAATCTAAAGACATTTAAGAAATGATGAAAAGCAAAGCAATTGACATATACTGTACAAGTTTAGTCCCTGACTTACAAACGAGTTCTGTTCCGAGAGCACATCCGTAAGTCTGATTTGTTCTTAAGTCCGATAAAGTGAGACTTATACGCCTTCAACACGAATATATAATGTAAAGCATACCAATCCGCTTGGCTAAATCTCTGTCCCCATTCCCCACACTGCCACCATGTGGCCAAAAACCGTAACCACGCCTAAGGAAATAAATCTCACACGTGTCAACTGTAACAGTGTTGTTTCTGTGCCTTTAAATCGCGAGGGGAATCCCAGACGCTATTTTGTTCCAGAGCTGTTTTCCACTGTATTGGACTGTGAACTCTGTTTTGTTGAGGATTTTCCGAAATAAGGATTATTCACATCTGATTCATTGAAACCAGTGAGGCTGACTCTTTCTCTCGCACACCCACGCACAATATACCAGACTTTAGACCATTCACACATTTATACATTCACTTACACCCTGAAAAATATATAAATAATTAAGTGTAAATATTGGTATCTGGGGCACTGCAGTGTCTATGATTTGTGCAACACACGTGAGCGTCTTCTGTAATTGAACTGGAAGTAGAACTGCCGGCCTGTTTGTATCTGCAGAAATTCGTAACTCGCATGTTCATAAGTTGGGGACTACCTGTATCAGTCTGAAAAGGGCATTTGGTAGTTACTCAGATTAGTTTTGTGAAATATAAAAATTTGTTTTATGATCTGAATCATTTGAGTGTGACAAATATGCCAAAAAAATAAATCAGGATATAATCAGGAAAGAAATACGTTTTCATGGCACTGTAGATAGATCGACAGACAGACAGAAAACGCCCATAAGTGTTGGCACATTGCAGAGAATTGGCAAGTCCTACTTTCACATGAGAGTAGAATTAGAGTGTGTGCCAGTTGTCTTGCTTGATATTTGACAGCAACTAATGGATTTGAGCGAAAGTCGTAATTACGTATTGTTTGATACTAAACAACAGTTGGTTTTAGGAGTGTTAAACACAGCAGTGGTTAGTTTGTAATTAGAGAGTTGCAGATCTAACCATTCGTGTAACAGGCGTTTTTCACTGATTGGACCAGTTGGCAGCATCATCATCAACTTTTACGTCTGAGCGTGTTACAAGCGTTCCTTACTAAATGTAACAATAGACAGCGTGCATACAACAGGCAGGAGTACAGAGTGACGAAAAGTTGGAGCAGCGCGAGGAGCGACAGCGAGTTGACCACACAATCTATTCGCAGGTAACAGGTGTCAGGATCTATCAGGATCCCCGGGCGTGGCACAGGGCCCTCAGCGGTCCTCACAGGAGATATTGCTGCATAGCTCATACACACTTCCTCATATGCAAGCGAAACCCGGTACACATTTAGAGCTCATTGAGCTGAACAACTTTCACGCCGTATGTCATGGGCTCAACTCAACAGAAAGGCAGTTATTTTGGGTCGCTTGCCAAAACACACTCAAGGAATTTGATACACTCCTCCTAAGGGATTTATACGATCCAATAAGATCCTTATGTGATCTTCTATTTAAGATTTAAACTCACGGCAAAAAGTGGTTAGTAACTTTCTGTGGGACATCATATCGAGTGACATCACGTTCAGTGACATCACAATGAGGAACACCATAGTGTAATGCTTTTTTTATTATTATTATTCCAGCATCTGGGGCGTTTTGGAGGTCTAAACATAAAATTCCCCCTTTTTCTAAAATGTCCACTTTAAATGCGCCCGCTGTGCTTCTGCTGTGCCCAGGTGATGATGGTGCAGGGTGCTTGGGCCCGCTCATCACTTCTATAAAAAAAAAAACGATATTTATTATTATTATTATTATTATTTCAGATTTTTGCCATATTTACAAACTTTGTAAGGTGGGTTTAACATGCGAATGTGGGGGGGGGGGGTGAGAATAGTTGGTTACAATACATGAAAACAATATAAATGAGGAAGAGAAACAAGGTGCAAGGAGAGACGGGTTCCTCTATAATCTTTCCTCTTTCTGTAGGCGGAGAGAGGCGGTGCGTACATGCGGAGGTGTGGAGCTGGAGCACACCCTATCTCTCACACACTCTCACTCACTGCTCTGGCTTTCTCACTGCTCTCTCTCTCCGTCTCTCTCTGTTTCTTTCTGTCTCTCAGTGCTAAGTCCTGAGACAGGTTGAACATGGGCTCCTCTCATTCTGACCTGCAAGAAGAAGAGCTCAATCAGCTGTCTGAGAAAACCGGCTGTGAGTACACCATCTCTCTCTCTCTCTCTTAGTGTCAGTGTGTGTGTGTGTGTGTGTGTGTGTGTGCGTCTTAATCGTGAGAAAAACATCCTAATCTAACTTAGGAGGAAGTTTGGTTACACTCTTGTGGCCACTTTTAGGCTTAGTGTCCATATAATCTCTTTCTCTGATTTCATGACACCCCGAGGAGTCAGGCGACAGATTTGTTGTTCGATGTTAACGACTTATTGTGCGAATTATTATTACACGTCTCATACATCAGAATCATGTACTTGTGATGACGGAAGGGTTTGATTCTGGTGTACATCTTGCATACAATATGATACAAATTTGATATTTCTCTACTCTCTGGCTGAACTTGGTCCGATTTCAGCTCATAAGCCCAAATCTTCTACATGTTCACTATGATATGATCGTGATTCTTAAAGCATCTGGTACAAAATTAGATCCTAGATGTACACTACCAGTCTTGGACACCAAGCCTAATTTCGTGGTCTTTTCTGATTTCTATTTCTGTAAAACAATGCTGAAGGCATCCAAAATATACAGAAATCTCCTTTGATATTGAGAGGTGTCTCCTACTTCTGCTCTGTAAATCCGTCATAACGGCTCTAATCTCAGGTGCTGTTTGTTAATTGGTGATTTCTGAGGCTGGTGATTCTAAATGAACTTCTTCTTCTGGTCTTGCTTTTCTGGGAAGGTCTTCATGATGAGAGCCAGGTTCATCATCATGGTGCTTGATGGGTTTTGGATAATACTGTTCTTGCCAGAACTGTTCCAGAACAGCTGACCTTCATGTCTTCTGACTGTTATTGTTGTTGTGGTTACTTTAATACCTAAGGCTATGTGTGTTATTTCATAGTTTTGAAATCTCCAGTATTGTTCTAGGATGTAGAAATTAAATCTTGAGAAAAAAATTGATTGGTATTGGTACCTTACGGTGAGGTTACGTTCCGATCATTACATGAAAATCATAAATCAAAAATGTCTTAGCATCTACTGCATTTGGCAGACGCTGTTATCCAAAGTGACTTACATTTGTATTTCATCATACATCTGAGCAGTTTATTGCTTGCTCGACGACCCAACAGGGCCAACTGGGTGGTGGTGGTGGGGTTTGAACCTGGGACCTTCGGGAGTATAGTCTAATGCCTTAACCACTTAACCTACATCTTTTTTTTAATCTTATTATACATCTGAGTAGTTGAGGGTTAAGGGCTTTGCTCAAGGGCCCAACAGTGGCAACTTGGTGGCTGTGGGATTTGAACCTAGGATAGTCCAATGCCTTAACCACTGATTTTGCATTTTTTATAAAACAATGTACAATTTAATGATAACAATGTACGAGCTACAATACACGACCATATGTATAATCTGAAAGTGGTTCGAATTCATCAGGAATGTGATAAAGTAAACGTTTTGTCCCGGAGGTTGATGTGTTGGATGCAGAAAAAAATGGGCGTTGATCGACTTTAACAAGGGCATCACAAGTTGTGATGTCTAGACAGCTTGGTGAGAGCAAATCTTGTGGGATGTTCCCAGTCTTCAGTGATCAGGATGTAGCAAAAGTAATCCAAGGACGGCAAAACCAGTGAACTGGCGGCAGGGTGATGAGAGACCAAGGCTCACTGATGCACATGGGGACCTACAGTAGTGTAACTCAAATTGTGAAAATGTTAATGCTGGTTCTTAAAGTGCATGGATTTAGGAACGAGTTTGAGGTGTTTTCTTGGCTTCCACATTCTTTAGATCTCAATCCAAACGAGTGTCTCTTGGACGTACTGGAAAAACAAGTCCGATCCATGGAAGCCACACCTCACTGTAACTTACTGTATAGAATTTAAATGATCTGCTACTGATTGCTTGGTGCCAGATACACACACACACACACTCCAAGCGTCTGCTTTGGTCCATGTCTCAACTCGACAGATCAGATGTTTTGGCTCATTCACACAAACAAGTTTGTTTGTAAGTTTAGACATGAATCAGTCCACTTTCTATCGCTACATCTAGACATGCATCACCCGATTTAAGCTCAGGTATCACTACTAATCCCGCCTCGTCTCATTCTGCTCACTGAAACAACACATTAAGAGGTTAGCATTACTTATTGTTGGTTGTTTAAAGGCAGTCGTTACAGTACTGTAAGTGTGCGCGCACCGTAGCAGCTGAACAGAAGGTGAAGCCCGAGCTCACCTGTGAGACGACAGATTGCAGGTTGTGTAGTGTACAAACACAGGCTTTGGTGATGTGTTAATAATTACACTGTAAGCACTCTGTGTTGCATTAAAACACCCAGTCTAAGCAAACACATCTTCGCAAAAGGTTTCCTTGTAGATGTTTACCTTATTAGCCATCTAGAAACCATCAGTTTTCTTTTATTTTAGGAATATAAATATAAAAATTATTAAAACAAATGTTTGCATTTTTGTTAATGGGGATACAATTAGGTGTCCCTATTATACAGTAAGTGCAATATGATTGCAAGTGTGATCCAGATCTTGTGACTCGTACAAAACGTAATGCAAATCCTTTGGCGTTTCTTGTTCATCCAGTTTCTTCGGAGCAGATCAAAAGCCTGCACAAGAGATTTAAGATCCTGGCCCACAACAGCGACAGCTTGAGGTACTTCATGTGTGCCAGCATATAAATTACACCTCATTGCTCAATAGAAAACATTAGAACGTGTCGTTTCTCTTCGTGTTTTTTCTGAATTTTAGCCGAACTGACCTGGAGACCATCAGCGATTTGACCTTCAACCCGATTAGAACTCAAATCATCGACGCCTTCTTTGATAAAAGGTACCTACTGTACATTTACTGTATACTCATGTTATACAAAAATCCATTAGTTTACACATGCATGTTTTAGTGAATATGAAAACCAGGTAGAACAGGAGCACTGAAAGGTAGGAAATCAGAACCACGGTGGAAATTCAGGAAGCTACAGTATGTAGAGAAACCGTAATCCAGAGAACATCTGGACATTACGGGCAGTTACAATAATTAAACAATGAAAACTGCAAAGTCGAGTGAAGGACTCAGGAAGACATTTTTGGTGAAGGTTTTGGGACAGCAGGAGCAAAGAAAAAAATGAGAGAGAGAACAAATTGAGAAACCATAATTACTGGAAACTAAGGAACCGCTGAAAACCTGGAAGTTTTAGGAATTCCTAGAAGTTAAGGTCACTGGAAACTACAGTAGCAAGGAGGGACACGAGGCCTGGACACTAGAGACCCCAGGTAACACCAGAATACTAGGGAACAGCTGGAGTCTAAAGTCAGTGTAAAGTAGGGAACAGCTGGAGAGTAAACACAGTGTAAACTAGGGAACATCTGGAGTCTAAAGCCAGAGTAAACTAGGGGACCATCTGGGGTCTAGAGTTGCTATAAACTACTGAACGGCTGAAGTCTAAGGTTAAAGTAAACCAGGGAACAGCTGAAGCCTAAATCCAGTGTACACTAGGGAACAGCTGGAGCCTAAAGTCAGTGTAAACTAGAAAACAGTTGGAGTCTCAAGTCAGTTTAAACTAGGAAAAAGCTGGAGTTTAAAGCAAGTGTAAACTAGTGGACAGCTGGAACATCTGAAATCTAGTCACTGTAAATTAGAGCACAGCTGGCTTCGAAAGTTACTATGAACTAGGGAACAGCTGGAGCCTCAAAGTCAGTGTAAACTGGAGAACAGTGGAAAACTAAAGTTACTATAAACTAGAGGACAGATGGAGTCTTAAATTACTGTAAACTAGGGAACAGCTGGAGTCTAAAATAACTGTAAAATAGAGAACAGCTGGAATCTAAAGTCAGTGTAAACTAGGGAACAGGTGGAATCTAAAGGTGGAATCTAAAGTTAGTGTAAGGAACAGCTGGAGGGTAAAGTAACTGCAAATTAGGGCACAGCTGGATAATGCTTAAAATTCCATAACAATTTTCAGTGTAAAGACAAGAGAAACTAAATACAATGGCAGAAGAGGGAACAGCTGAAAATGAAGGAAACAGTTTAAAACAACAAAGACAACACATTGAGACGTCTACATTTACCTTTAGGCATTTGGCAGACACTCTTATCCAGAGCGACTTACAAAAAGTACTTTGAAGTTTCTGTCATTGGACAGATCCTTACACTGGGGTACTAGGTTACTAACTAAGTGCCATCAGTCAAATACAGTTGGGAAAGGGATTTTTCTTTGAATTGGGGGGTTGATTAGTCCAAAGACACTACAGGACAGCTAGAATCAAAAGAAGGTATTAAACTAGGGAACAGATAGAAAATAAAGACAGCAGGCTATGGAGAAGCTAGATAATGAAAACCAGAGAACAGCTGGAAATGATGGAACACTTGGAAACTAACGACACTGTAACCTAGAGAGCAGTAAGAAATGAAAGGGCATGCTGGAACCAATGAAACCGCCGGAACCAATGGAACAGCTGGAAACTTACAGTAGGAGCTAAGGAAATATGTTGCACCTGGAAACTAGGGAAAGGGAAAAGTAGGGAACAGCTGGAAGTAAAGCAACCTGCTGGAAACAAGCGAACATCTGTAAATTACACTGGAAACTACAGAGTGGCAGAAAGCTAATGAACACTTGGGAATTAAGGGCAGTGAAACTAGGGAACAGCTGGAAGCTAGTGATGATACAAAGACTAAAGAGGAAACCAGTTACACTAGTCTGGGTTTGGCATCAAACAGGTTTTAAGGAGTAAGCTGGATTTCCACCCTCCTGTTCCTCACAGCAGCATCATTGACTAAGATTTGAAAAGTATTTAAAATCTACCAAAATAAGTGGTTGGTGAACACACACATACACACACACTTTTTAAACATCACGCGTAATGTTATTGCTGTAAACCGACCTGGTCCTTTGGCAGGAACTTCGGCCGGGGTGAGGTGGGCAGAGCAGAGGAGATCAGCTTTGAGGAGTTCCTCACCGTCGTGGCACACTTCCGGCCAATCAAACAAGAAGAGGATAAAGAGAAGTTTACAAAAGAGAAACTCCACTGTGAGTGAGCGCACCCCAACCACCACCACCATCACCACACACGCACAAACACGCCTATATTGTCCAGTTTGAATTCATAACACATTATATGTACTGTAAATTTCCAAAGATGGAACTGAAATATGAGTTTGTTTTTTAAGAGATGCTTAAGAAGTTTCTGTGTTTAGGGACAGCGTACCTATTCTGTACCTATTCTGATCTGCTGCTGGACTGAACAATGACTTTTTCCTTTCCCTTCCTTTAGTTCTGTTTAATATGCACGACAAAGACAACGACGGGATCATCACTTTGGACGAATACAGAAAGGTAAGAAACGTTTTTCCACATTTTGTTGGTCATCAAAAATTTCTCAAGGTCCATTTACGCAAAAAAAAAATCGATGGCTTACAAATCCCTTGCATTGATGAACGTGACAAGCGTTAGATTAATCCTTCATTCCATCCATCCATCTAGTAACATATGTAGTCTAACTAGGGACCATGGAGGCCACTGGTGACCATTGTATTTTTTCCCAGTTTAATGACCATAGTAGGACCTCTGGTCAACATTCAGACAATACGGGGAATTTGGGAACACCAATTCCTGTGGGAGGAAACCAGAGTACCCGGAGGAAACCCACCAACATGCAAACTCCATGCACACAGACCCCAAGACGGGAATCGAACCCGTACTTTGCTTACCATTAAGCCATCGTTCCGCCTAATTGCTCATGACATTTATAAATAAGGCTGTATTATTTCTAACGTGATTTGCAGGGAAGAAACTCACTTCTCTAATCCGATCATCTTTAAAAATGTACTTTTCATTGTTGACTTTCCTCCCATGATGCTAATAAAATTAATTTGTGAACGCTCTAACATATTTATCCCTGTAGCAAGTCTCTGATCTGAAGAGCTGCCTTCAGTGGAGCTATTTACATAAGTACGTGTGATCAAATAAACCGCAACAGAAGATCTGATCTAGAACCTGTTTGGAAAATGAGTTTAATGTTGCTACAGATTTTTTCGCTCAGTTTAATCTGCTTAAAACATTGTGCTTTCGGCTGGTTCTAAACCTCTGTGCTGATGTTCTGCAGCTGGTAGAAGAGCTGCTGTCCAACTCCGGGGATATAGAAGAAGAAACATCCAAGGCTATCGCAGATGCTGCTATGCTCGAGGTCGCGAGTGACACCATGGGCCAGATGGTATAGTATCTACCTCACTACATTATACCTCATTAGTTAAAGAATTAAACACTCAGGAATTTGCTGCTATAAGAAAATAATAAACAAAGAAGTGTGGAGGTGTCCTGAAATGTTTTATTCCTCTTAAACCACAACAAATTGCTGATTGTTCAATTATTACAAAGATGTGACTGTATTATAATATTATTACATAGCTACATAAAATAAAATAAAAGTTTGTTCATGCTATCACTTACGTTAAAGCCGCGATAAACGGTTGTTCCTTTCTTTGCCTCTGTTTTTCCTTGCTCTTGATGTTAACTAGATCTTGATGGAGAATGGGCTAATTGGCATTCCCAAATTGCCCGTAGTGTGTGAATGTTGACCAGAGGTCCTACCACAGTTGTAAAATGGGAATAAATACAATGGTCACCACTGGCCTCCATTGTGCCTAGTTGGTCTACAGACGTTCAGAGATGGCTGGACAGATTATTCATCCTTAGCACACAAGGATGTCCATGACCACTGGAACCAAAATCTTGCCAGTGCTCTCTCGGAACTACACTAATCAATGAGTTGATGTGTTGGAAGCAGGAAAAATTTTGGGGAAAGCAACTTTGACAATGGTGTAATTATCATTGGGTTCAGGAATAGCTCAGTGGTTAAGGCATTGGGCTACTGAATGAAAGATACTAGGTCCAAACCCCAGGTTTGAACCCAAGCAATGATATAGTTTGCCAATTTTGAGCCCTTGAGCAAGGCCCTTAACCCTAAAATGTAAGTTGCTCTGGATAAGTGTCTCTGCAAAATGCTGTTAATGTAAATGTAATTGCGATGACCACCAAGACCACCAAGTCAAAGCATCTTCAAAGCAGCAGGTCTTGTGGTGTGGTGTATTCTGGTATGCAGTGGTTAGTACCTTACATACTGTAAGTCCTCCAAAGAATGACAACCCAAGGTACACTGATGCGTGCAGGGAGCAGGGACTAATCTATCTGACCCGGTCTCGCATAAGACAAAGACGACCAAAAAAAATCAAGGTGTTGACTTCGGTCTCCAAGATCTGATTAAGTGTCTGTTAGATGTGCTGGATAAATGAGCTTCATTAATTGATGACCCTCAGAACAGAATATAGGGTTTAAAGGACTTGCTGCTAATGTCTTGGTCCTGGATACAACAGCACATCTTCAGAGGTGTAGTGGAGTCCATGCCTCGAGGGATCAGAGCTGTTTTGGCGGCGCTAACCAGTATTAGGAAGGTGGTTAAGTGTTATGGTGGATCAGCGTTTATCATCACTTACCGCTTTGACATACTTTTTTGGAAGGTGTTGTCTTGGGGGCAGGAATTACAAGCTTTTTAAAAAATGGTTCAATTCCCATCTCAAGGTTTGCATTGCAGGTTTCCTCCCACAGTCCAAAGACATGCAGATTAGGCTAATTGGCATTCGCAAAATTGGATTGCCACACGATCCAGGGTGTACCCCACGTCGTGCCCTAAGTCTCCTGGGATGGGCTCCAGGCTACCGCAGGATAAAGCGGTATAGACGGTGAGTAAGTTTCAGACTTAACATAGTTGTCCACTTAGTAGTGTCCCACTACTACTACTACTTGAACCCAAAAGAATATCTTTCACAAGCAAAGGAACAACTATTTACAGCTGTTAAAATGTATATGATAACATAACTGATTACTGAACAGATGTTCCATAACAATACATATAACTATAAAAGGACATTTTAATTAATAGGTTAAGAACATGATAATGGTGGTACGGTGGCGTAGTGGTTAGCACTGTGGCCTCACACCTCCAGTGTCAAGTGTTCGATTTCCGTCTTGGGTTTCCGTGTGTGTTTGTGAGTGCAGTTTTCATATTCTTCATTTGCTTGGTGGGTTTCCTTCCACAGTCCAAAGACATGTAGATTAGGCTACTTGGCGTTCCCGAATTTCCAGTAGTGTGCGAATGATTTTCAGTGCGTGTGCCCTGTGATGGATTGGCACTCTTTCCAGGTTGTACCCCGCCTCGTGCCCCAAGTCTCTTGGGATAGGCTCCAGGCCCCTTGTGACCCTGAACAGGATAAGCAGGATTGGAGAATAATGAATGAATAAATGAAAATTGGTCATGTCTGGCTAATTAATTCCCTTGGGATAAAAGGAATAAAACACTCCAGGATGTGTCGTTACTGGAAATGAATCAACCTCATGGCAGTAACAGTAACACTGAGCAACTTCATCACCTGGTTATTGCTTATTTTTCTGAAACAGACAGAATATCAAGGAGCTTTAAAAATATCGATAACATTTGGGAAGTTGTCATTAAGTTTATTCATCCATATCTTCAACCTGTCCAGGCTCCAGATCAGATTTACGAGGGAATCACGTTCGAGCATTTCCTTCAGGTTTGTGAATCACTCTTCTCGTATCTCCTTGTCCTTTCATTTATTTAGTTTTGACATCCTTTTTCACTCCTTCTTCTTCGTTCAGATTTTAAAAGGTGTGGAGATCGATTCGAGGATGCACATTCGCTTTCTGTACGTGGACACGACGACGATGGGCTGCAGGAAGTAAACCGCTTCAAGCCCGAGACCACAAAAGCTTGGCGTTATGGCTGCCAGGCGTCCATAGCGCTCTGCACCAACTACAGTAGTTCGACCTTTCTATTGAAACATTCCAGCGCGAGTGACATCTCGACAGGTTGGACGAGACGTACGGCATTCCTGCGGAGATATTTTTTATCTGATGTAAGCGTCGAGGGAGGCGACGGCACGAGGCTGAAAGGGGAGATCGCTTGGGAATAATCTATTTCGGGTGCCTTTGAGTAGAGGTTACATTCTGCATCCAGTTAGCATTTGGAATGAAGTGCATCCGCAGGGAACTAATTTATGTATACTGTATAACTTTACTATGGAAATCTTTATATCTCCATACAATTTTAAAAACACAAAAATTAAAACGGTTCACGA
Source organism: Channallabes apus (assembly GCA_030522415.1). Taxonomy (NCBI): domain Eukaryota; kingdom Metazoa; phylum Chordata; class Actinopteri; order Siluriformes; family Clariidae; genus Channallabes; species Channallabes apus. The sequence continues at coordinate 29,940,481 of CM060122.1, read as the reverse complement.
TTATTTACTTTCACGGTTTGGTGTTTGTGCCTCAAACAACGCATTTGGAGTATAAACGGGAAAAAAAAAAACGTACACTAGAAGATAATACGCAATGGAAGTGAAGCTATAAATATCTGACGCAACCAAACCACATGGAGATCTCTAAATAGCGCCCAAATATTCCTCTTAGAAAACTACTATACTATATTGCGGCGCCGTAGGAGTCTCGCACGTCCAGGGTCCGGGTTCGATTCCCTCCTCAGGGTCTGTGTGCATGTTCTCCCTATGCTTGGTGGGTTTCCTCCAGATTGTCCAGTTTCCTCCCACAGTCCAAAAACATGCAGATTAAAATGAATTAATTGCTGTTTTCAAATTGCCAGCAGTGTGTGAATGAGCGTCTGAGTGTGTGTATGTGTATGTGTATGTGTGTGCCCTGTCCAGGTTGTACCCCGCTGATAGGCTCCAGGGAAATAAGTACATACTCTTTTTTTTTTCCCCATCCTAATGTAAATATAACGTCCTATTCAAATGTACAAACACAACGTTTTTTTTTCATCATTTTTTTTATAACCATTAACAAATAAAGAATGGATTCATAAGCAGAAGTAAAGATATCATCAAAACCAGTAGAGCATGTGCCAAAGTGTTTCCTTCCTTATAAAAACCACAGTGCTGTTGAATTCTTAATTCTGATTGGTCACTAGGTTTTTGGTTAATAATTAAATATTATTAAAGTGTTTTTGGAACATTTACGATTATTTGATCATTTCCCTATAATTGAGTGATTGAATGAGTGATTCAACCTTGTTATAACAGGAGGGAACTTTAGTATAGTATAGTATAGTATAGTATAGTATAGTATAGTATAGTATAGTATAGTATATAAGTGATACCATAAATCTTGGCTAATATGGAAATAAAAGAAAACTGAACACTATGGAAAAAGTTTTACATAATATTATTATTTTACATTACATAGCTTAACAATACTAATTTTAAGCAAGAATATAAAGATGTCTGACATTATATTAGAGATGTTCCGATACCATTTTCCCCCTCCAGATACCGATTCCGATACTGATCCGATACCTGGGTGTGTATCTGTACAGTGTGTGTCTATATATATATATATATAATTTCTTTTTTTAAGTAAAATACTACTAGCCCTGTGTAACGGGTTCGACCCTAAGTGCACGGGCGACACCATGAAACACGGACACGAGGCGAGGTCTTACAGGAAAAAGGGTAATTTATTTAGAAAAATGGGTAAGGAAAGGGTTAAAGGCTCTCTGCGGCCTTTTCCACTTCGGCGGCAGGGATGCGAAGGCGGGCTCTACGCGGAAGTGAAGGTGGCGTGGGAGCTCGCGGCTCGTTCACGCACTCCTCTCGCGGAGATCAAAGGCGCCCCCCTTTTTAAAGTCTCTGGGGCGCATCACATCGCCCCGCTCTTGTGCCACTGTCTTTCATAAAATCCACCGCGTCGCAAAGTCCAGCTTCCCAACAGTCAGACCCCGAGCTACACTCCCCGCTGTGTTTTATAGCGCCGGGATCATTAGCGGCGATAGCTCATGGGCCGTTGCTTGATTCTGCTGTCCTGGTCCTTCACATACCTAAAGAGGGGGGAGGCCGCCTAACTAGTGAGCGAGGAGCGATATCAATTTGGGCGCACGCGGTGACACTCTGTAGGTAAGCTAAGCTAGCAAAGCTAGCGGGCATAAATAGGTTATGTTTAGGAAAATGGTATCGGATTGGTACGTGGACTCAAATACTCGCCGATTCCGATGCCAGATTTTTTTTGTGGTATCGGCAGCATTTCCGATACCAGTATCGGAATCGGAACAACCCTACATTATATACTGTATTTATAATATGTTTAATATGTTTAGCATGAAACACTTTCATTACTCTATAAATACATTAGTTCCATCGCTCTAGTGTTAAATGAAATAACAAGCCGTTTTCCCCGGCCACGTCAAGAGGTTAACAAGCTCGGAAAAGAAAAGAAAGAAAAATGAGTCAGGGGGATACAGCAACCCAACCCCCACTCGGTCCTGTTCTTCCGGCTACTATTTTTAAGTTCCACCTGTTTACGGACCGGACATTAAACGAACAGAAGCGTTAGAGGAGAAATATTGTTTATCAGCAGTTCAGAGTTCTGTGCGACATGAGGCTTTAAAAAAAAAGTGTATATTTCCACATAAACCAATAACGATTTGAATTTTAAATCATCATGTAAAAGATAATGACAACATTATTTAAAAAAAAATGAATCACTGTTATACAGTACAGGAATCACGGGAAGTAAATATCAAAATAAAACAAAATAAGGATTTTTTTTCTTTTAAAAGACTATCATTTCATCATATACAGTCCAAAAGTTTTCAAAAAGAATCCTGCAGTCTCTTATTGACCTTGCCCTGGTGCATTGTGGGTCAGAGCCCCGAGCTATGATGCTCGGCGAGTTGGTCGTAAGGTGTGACCAGGCCGATGTTGTAGTTGTAGCCGGTCGTCTCGGTGTAGTCGGACCTGCAGATGGGCAGCACGTGCTCCTGGGAGGAGGAATCCACCGAGAAATCGTAGTAGCAGATCGCCCCCCGGTGTCTGCATGAGAGAGTTACATGGGCAGGAGCAGGGTTGAAATGTGACACTGATTTATGGAGCAACGTGAAAAGGAAGTCTATGTGACTTAAAGCTTTCACATACACACAGAAGGTCTTTATAGAACAAATAGAAATGTTTTAAGCTAAGAAATAAAATGCAAAATAGGTAAGTAAGGGAACAGATGAATAATTACATAAGTATGCAAATATGCATATAAGCAAATAAATACAGTGGGTAAGTATGCAAAAAAAAGGTAAATAATTAAGTACGCAAGAAATGAAATGAGAAAGCAAAAAAATATATGATGTAATAAATAAGGATGTAAATAAGCAAGTATATAATTAACCAATGTAATAAATGTATAACTAATGTAATGAATAAAGAAGTAGGGAAATAAATAATGAAGGTAATAGTAATAATAAAGAAGAAATAAGTGAAATATGCAGTTAAATGAGTAAATAAAAAAAAGTTAATAAATCAGTAAGAAGGTACTGCACTGGAGCCCCCCAAGGTTGTGTTCTGAGCCCCCTGCTGTACTCTTTGTACACCCACGACTGCGTGGCCACTACCAACTCCTCCTCCATCATCAAGTTTGCTGACGACACCATCGTGGTCGGACTGATCACCAACAATGATGAGTCGGACTACTTAGAGGAGATTGGAAATCTGGAGAACTGGTGCCAGAGGAACAATCTCTTCCTGAACGTCAGTAAGACAAAGGAGCTGATTGTGGACTTTAGTACAAAGCAGGAGAGGAACTACCAGACCCCCGTCATCAACAGGAGCCCAGTGGAGAGAGTGGACAGCTTCAGATACCTCGGTGTTCACATCACGCAGGACCTGTCATGGTCCTGTCACATCAACACTGTGGTGAAAAAGGCCCGGCAGCGTCTCTACCACCTCAGACGCTTGAGAGACTTCAGACTGCCCTCCAAGGTGCTCAGGAATTTCTACTCCTGTACCATAGAGAGCATCCTGACGGGAAACATCACGACCTGGTTCGGGAACAGCACCATGCAGGACAGACGAGCTCTACAGAGGGTGGTGCGATCAGCCGAGCGCATCATCCGCACTGAGCCCTCTGACCTGCACTCCATCTACAGCAAGCGGTGCTGGACTAAGGCCAGGAAGATCATGAAGGACCTCAGTCACCCCAGTAATAGACTGTTCTCTTTGTTGCGGTCTGGGAAGCGATTCCGCTCCCTAAAGGCCAACACAGAGAGGCTGAGGAGGAGCTTCTTCCCGCAGGCGATAAGGTCTCACAATCACACAATCACACCTCTACACAGGACTAATAGCATCTTTTAAGCTCACAACACTGACTGGACAATCATGGACACATTCATACACACTTGCACTAAATATTTATACATCTGGACAATTGCACATGTCACTTTCATTAGTCACCTTTCATGCATATTTGCACAACCACTGACACTTTAAATTATATATACATATATACTCTATCTACCCTATATTTCTATATTTTGCAATATTTTATTATGCCCTTATTGTACAGTTAATTTTACTAGTTAAATTTATTTCTTTAGTATTTCCTTTTTTATTGATTATTTATTTTACGTACAAGCTTTTATTTTCTTTTTAAGGTCACTGGCGGTCGTGTAAGCATTTCACTGCATATTATACTGTGTATGACTGTGTATGTGACAAATAAAATTTGAATTTGAATTTGAGGTACTGTACATAGGTAGGGAAATAATTACGGAAATGAATATGTAAGTAAGTTATTCTACTTTTCATATCTTTCTTTTTTTTTATCTTTTCTTTTTTTGGACTCCGAGCGCTTCTGTGCAAAAAAAATAAAAAATCCAATTCACTCATACTGTTGGTATGTGAACAAATGGCAAATAAAATCTCTTGAATCTTAAAAGTAAGTAAGTAACCAATCAAATAAGAGAGTAAGTAAGTAATTACGCAATTAAGAAACAGTTTAAATTACAGACACACCTTTTATGTTTTTCGTTTAGAGATGAATTTTCTATACTTTATTACAATACAGGAGATTTCAAAACGATATGAATAACACACATTAGGTAATTAAGGAACAATAAGAATTAAACCATCTCAACAATTTCACACATCGGTTGTTACTTTAAGACGAGTATACAGTATTATAAAGTGAGTTGCAAAACCCATCAAGCACCATGATGATGAAACTGTCTCGCATGAAGACCTTACCAGGGAAAGCAAGACCAGAACTGACCTCTGCTGCAGAGGAGAAGCTCATTTAGAGTCACCAGCCTCGGGAAACTCATTAACAATTAACCTTCAAATCACCTCAGATGAAGGATTTACAGAGCAGAAGTAGCAGATACATCTCAATATCAACTGTTCCAAGGAGATTGTTTCATATTCAGGATAAACACCTTCGGTATTGTTTTATGTTAATGTAGGAAAAAAAGAAATTCAGGAAATACCATAAAGTCTGAAGGTGTGTCCAAACCAGTAAGTGAGTAAATAAGCAAGTAAATGCGTAAATAAATAAGTAATTATTGAAGTAATTTAGCAAGTAAATATGTGAATAAGTAGGTAGGTTAACAAGTAAGCAAGCAAATAAATAAATACATCAATAAATAAAGAGGGGGATCCTTCTGCACGTTCGTTCTACTACTGACAATTGCACTTCCGATTTTTCCTAAATGAAAGAATTATTTGCAGTACAATAGGTTTATAACATGAGATTAATAAGAAATTAGACTATCTGGGTGACCCAGAGCTCCATCAGTAACATTATCTGGTGGACAATTGTATTATTATACAGTAGAAATAATGGCAGTAACTTGGAGTATGTAAGTGATGTTGTGCTGCTGTGTACAGTGTAACGTGTCACTCTAGCTGTGGTACCTGCGGTGAGCGGTGAGGTCATCGTCAGTGATGCACGCTCCACGTGGGTTCTTTTCATCGGGGATGTTGGCCGTCACCAGGGAGCTGCTGTTGAACCGTATGTGACGGACTGGGTGCCTATACGAACACACACGCACACTCCTTAATTAATTAAAACAGCTAGACAACAATCGAGCTTAGAGTCAAAGAATCGTTCATTCGTAGTTTTGAAATGGTCTTCATGCTGACCCATACTGTGTCACAAGATACGTTCTAAATGCGTTTGTTTTGTAGTAGGCAGCAGATCGATCAGTTATTTGATGTCAAATTAAGATTGTTGACAAACTGTGTTGTAGTGGGTAGCCCTATCGCCGTGCACCTCCAGGACCTCAGGATCTGCATGTCCCCCCCCCCCCCCCCCGTGCTTGGTGGGTTTCCTCCAGGTACTCCGGTTTCCTCTCACAGTCCAAAGACATGCAGATTAGGCTAAGTGGTGTTCCCAAATTGCCCGTAGCGTGTGAATGGTGATGTAATGGTCATAAAAATGGGAATAAATACAATGATAATCACCACCATTGGCACCAGATGTTTCTGGATGGATGGATGGATGGATGGATGGATGGATGGATGGGTAATTTAAAATGTTTTACTTTATTACATCATACTAAAATGCAGATTGAGTTTAAATCCCACTAGAGAGACGGATAATTTGTGTTAAAACATTTATTTGGTTTTACTTGGCTGGAGCGCCCCCTTGCTGAAGGGCTCAGCAGTGGCAACTTGGCGGTGCTGCGACTCAAACCCCCGAACTTCTGGTCAGTAACCCAGTAACCCTAACCGATTGATCCAATACAAGTCAAATCGGCACTTGGGTATCGTGATAATATCGTATCAGATGATGATCCTACTGATTATGGACTAGTGGGATGTAGCTGAGGTTGAGGAACGGTCAGAGACGCTTCCAGCATTTCCACTGGCATAATAGTAGTAGAGTTCGTACGTAATTGATTTAATCTAAAAACAACATTCAAAGTAGAAACAGCAAGGCCATTATATGTTGAACTGATAAAATTGCCAGTAAATCATATTCTCGCTTCATCTCACCTGTTGTGCATCTCCCAGAGTTTCGCGCCCATCCTCGTCTCCCACACGCACACCAGTCCCTCGTTTCCGCCGCTCACGATCTTCCAATCATCCGCTTGCACCGTGGTCACGCCCATGTGATGGGCGTACAGCGACACCACCGAGGAACCGGAACGCAGGTCAAACACTCGCACCCTGCGCGAGAGTAAAAGCAACCATGAACAAAAAAAAGAAAAGGAAAGGAAAAAAAAAGATGGATGGATGGATGGATGGATGGATGCTGGTTCTTTGTGTTCATCAGTAACTGTAGAAATTAATTTCGGAAAACAGTTCACCAGGTCACTCCACTCTTCATTTCCAAACCTTCAGAGAGTCTTTGTGAAGATTGAGCGGTTGGCTGCCAGCCAAAGCAAACATAATAAGTGACCAAGAAAAAGGCACAAAGGATTTAGAAACCATCTGTGCCGCTGCCGCTTAATGGTACCGTAAGCAGCCAAGAGATAACCGCACATGGACGCGCTCCTAATCACCGAAATCTAATTACGCCCAGACGAGCGGGGGGAAAGAAAAAAAACAACGCCACGGTCCGGTTTTTAGAGCTACTCCGCCTTCTGAGCACGATTTAACGCGAGAGTCACTGCGTTAAAGTGGACGTTGTGTGGACGTGTCTTTGTGGAGTTTAATTTCACAGAGACGGCCCTTTGTCTCGCTCGCTCTCGGGAGCGGGTGAGATGCAGTCCCTGGCACTTCCTAACTTCCATTAATCTCACGCTGGAAGGCGAGATGATTTCAGTGAGCTGTCGAGGAACACGTTTCCTTCGATAAATCAGAAGTAGGGGTTTCCAACAGGTCCTGTGCCAGCGCCTCTGGAGGGGGGACGAGACGAGTTTAAACACCGTGGACAGTTTGTTACGAATATTCACTCACATCATGTTATACTGGTGTTTTTGGAGGGACGACATCAAAATCATCGGTTACATTATTTTTTTTTTCCCAGCTCAAAATTTTTTATTTTAAATTTGCTTAGATTTGAGGCACTTTTACTGATTTTACTTTTAATGTTCATTATTACTATTTAATCCAAATTACCAATTTATTCTGGAACACTGATAACATTTTTATTTTCTACATTTTCTGCTCTTATTCATAAACTTGTTGTTTTCTTTCCTTTGTAGCAGCATTTAAACATACTGTATGTATTATTATTATTATATCATTATTATTAAAATTCAGTACACAATGTGGTGTCCAGTTCATGTGTGAAAGTAATTCCTCATGCTCCTAGAACCACTCTTTCACAATCCGGGTCCTGGAATAGGACCATCAGGGGAGAAGAACTCCATAGATGTGATAACTTGGTCATTCAGTACATTCAGGTCGTCAGCTGACTTCATTTATTGCCACATAATGAGTCTAAACCTGAGCGACTGAAGCAACTCCAGATCATGACACTGTCTCCAGAGGCTTGTACAGTGGACACTATGCATGATCGCTTCATGCATTTTCTCTTCGTACCCTCACTCTAGAATAGGCTCAATCTGGACTCATCAGACCACATCATCCTTTTCTATCGCTCCAAAGTCCAATATTAATGCTCTCTACACCGGGTTCCCGATTTTCTCCCTAATTTAGTAGTGTCCAATTCCTCCCCGTCACCAGGGGGCTCCCACATTAAGGCTTCTACTACCACTCAGTTGGGAGGGCCGAAGACTCGGAGGAAACATGTGACGTGCCAGCCAACCGCATCTTTTCGAACTGCTTGCTCACGCACTGTTAGGGGTAGAGTAACACACTCGGAGGACAGCGCTATCCGCTCTTTGCGCTTGCGTGAGCTCACAGACACCCCTGATTGGCTGTAGAGCCGTGATTAATGTGGGAGCACGAAGTACCTCTCACCTTCACCCCCCCTCTGAGAGAGCTTGCCCAATCAGCTCTCTCTAGACCTCCGGCAGTGAGAGGTTGCAGCATCACCCGGGAATCGAACCAGCGATCTCTGGATGATAGGGTGAGTGCTTTACCACTGCGCCACAAGTGGTTTTCTTATGGTCACACAGCTGTTTAGTCCCAATCCTTTGAGTTTTTATCACACTGTGTGTTTTAGGAAATGCTCTTACTTTCACTATTAAACATTCTGTAGCTATTGTTTTAACTGTCGATCTTTTTACCATGCAAGTGTTTAAAATGATCTTCTCATCCATTTTTTTTATTTTTCCACGAAGCTGATGGTTCAGCACTGTCCTTTGATAGTTTTGGTTAAGAATGTGTTGAGTTCTTAACCCAGTTCCAGTAATTTCAGACCTCCCTACTTGTTTTCTTTGCTTAATGCAGCCATATAATTGTCAAATGCTGACTTTTTTTCTTTTTTGGCGAGACAGTGTATAAATCCCATATCGTCATATCAGTTTTATTTATATAATGGTCATTGTCACAAAGCAGCTTTAGAGAATCATTCAAAAAAATTATGGAAATTATCAGTTTGTCCCTAATGAGCAAGCTAAGGGGGACGGTGGCAAAAAAAAATCTCTTAGATCACAATAGGATAAACCTTTGAAGGAACCAGACTCAACAGGGAATCCATCCTCATTTTGGTGATACCGGATAGCCAGGATTGATCTGCAGTCATACTGTGTGGTTGGTGGCTGGAAGCTCAATATAACAGGAAAGGTGTACTTTTATAAACTTGGAAACTGGCCATACGTCCCTGAACAAATGTACCTGAAGGCATTATTTACTTTCTTAAAAATATCTAGACTACGTTCTAAGCTGTTCAAGAACAGTAACATCACTATCTAGAGCAAAGGATAAACCATGTTTTGTTTTGTTTTTTAGATTAAAAGTACTATTTGCTATTGGTGACACTATTATTTCGGGTCCAAGCACTATGACTTTAGCATGATGACATCATAGCTATTACATCATCATCATTGCTATGATAGTGCTGAAATATATAATTCTGGTTTCTGAAACTGCTGATGTCATTGTGCGTGAAGGGATCTTTTGTAAAGATTATATATTTCTTTCAGAATCCAGGGCTTTTTGGGGGGTCTGAACATTGTCGCAAAGTTGCCGGCCCTGGAAAGTCTGGGCCCTGGATGTGGCACGGGGTCCTTACACGCGATTTTGCTGCAAAGCTTATACACACTTGCACGTATGCATGGAAAAATCCAGTACAAATTTAGAGCACATTGAGCTGAACAGCTCTCACATTGCATGTCATAGACTCTACTGAACAAGTGATATCATAGTCTGATGCTTTTTTCCCAGCATTTGGGGCTTGTTGGAGGGCTAGACATAAAATTCCGATGCACCCCATGGATGGTGTCGATAGTGCAAGGTGCTTGGGCCCACTCATCGTTGCTTGCAACTATATTTTGAGAAAAAAAAAAATCCTAGTTTGCTACCAGGAATGTTGCGAAAGAAACAAACATGGATCCAGGTTTTTATATGAATTTTCTTTTAAGTAAACTTTTCAAATTCTGTACACAAGAAAGTGGTTGTTAATGGAGAAGATCGCAACACGCACCGAAACTCGCGCACTGAAGGCTACGGAACGAACACGCGCACCGATACAACCCTACTTCACTTCCTATCACCCGCTTGTTACAGCTCATTTTATTTACATATAATCGGTCCATTCTCTCCGTCTCTGTCTCTTTCTCTCTCATTAATTGGAAAGAGGGATGAATGCATGCATCAGGGCCTGGCCTTTAGCCACTCTAATGGCCACCCAGACCTCAATTTCCTCCTTTCCGCTCTGGGGGTTTGGACGGAGAGTCTATCTCTGGCACTCACACAGATCATTTTGTTGAGCGGCTCCATCGCAGAGACAGACAAAAGGTAAGAGCCTCTTCCTCTCTCTCTCTATTTCTCTCTCTGTCTCTCTCAGCACTCCAAGGATGCGGCGACGATTAAAAGGGGCCACAGCTGGACCCCGCAACATGAGGCCCTCAACCCTTGGCTGTGTACTTATCGCCCGAGTGAAAACGCAGCAGGAGTTTATCTACAAAGGCCTGCCAAGCTTTTCTTTACTTGCCAAATAGTGCTCCCGCTGTCCAGGCACGAGTGCGACTGAAAGCCTCTTTACTTGGCACAGCAACTCGTGCTCTGAGAAGCAGGTTCCAGATGTGTTTAGGGGGCTTGTTTCATTGTGGAGAATTCAAGACAGATACACTGTCTCTCTCTCTCCTGCAGAAGCAGTTCTTTGTCCACTTAATCAATCTCCTCGGGGTGATGAGACTCCGATAATAACGCCATCCTTTTTTCGGCAGAGTTTTCAGCTGCTCTACCTCTCTAACGATAAGTGTCTGAGTCTTTCAAATCCTTTTGCAGTAGTTTTCAAAGGTTAGCAGAAAAAAAGGAAGAAAGAAAGAAAGAAAAAAAAGAACAGATAATAACAAGATGGAGGCTTGGGCTTCTTGAAGATTGTGAGAGGAAATAAACTTCAGGAAAAGTGAAATATCTTAAAATTGAATAGAATGGAAATAAAGAATCGGATAAAAGATATACACAAGTATATAGACTTGTACATATTAAGAGAGAAGGTCTGTTGTAAAATAAAAATTAATGTAATATTTTACTAATAAGCAAATAAACTGAAAAGAATTAGGCAGAAAATATTTTAGAAATGTTCAGGTTAGGCGAATAATTTGTGTTTCTCTCTAGGATTTTGTATTGATGATGCGAGAGTTGGACCTAAAAGTGTGTAAAGCCTTCTTCAGCATATCCCGAAGATTCCCAATGGGGTTAAAGTCTGGACTCTGTGGTGGCCAATCCATGTGTGAAAATGATGCCTGATGGTCCTTGAACCACTTTTTCACCATTTGTGCCTGATGAATCCTTGTTTCGTCATCCAGGAACTCATATTCTCCAGCAAGCTCAGTAAAACCTAACAGCTGTTTTACTTATAGTTCTTTGCAAAAGTCCTGAGTACAGACAAAAATATGGCATAAGCAAAAGATGCTTTTGAAAACATTTCTGCATGAAAGAAAATTCTATAAAGAGCAATAAATAGTAATAAAATAAACAGTCGATATTTGGAGTGAAAACTAATTGCTTAAGATCAGGAGTTTTAGACACAGATTTGTGCAGTTTTTTGTAAGTAAAACAGCTGTTAGGTTTTACTGAGCTTGCTGGAGAATTTGAGTTCTTCTGGTAACTTTGTCACACTCGCTCCTTTCTATTTTTATGCAAATCCCAGGAGCGTACATTAGGTTTTTTGGTTTCCATCTTGTACTATATTTCTTTCTTTACAGCCATGAATATATTCTCCTGTAATGTTATTTATTCATTAATTTTTAAGTTATATATGGAAATACTGAATGATTTTGTACATAATTATGACATATATATATTCTGTTTTGGTGGTGTATTATTATAATTATTATATAGCATGCTATATTTATGTATAAAGTACTTTGCAAAAGTATTGAACCCCCAACACAACATTATAAATGATGGAGATTAAATTAAAGAAACTTGCACAAATGTGTATTTTTTTTTTTATGTGACAGGCTGCAAAGTGCTTAAAGTTACAATTTAAAAATCAGTTGTTTACACAACAACCTCGGCAGCAGCCTCATTTCCCTTCTCGTCTGTTCCAACCACTCAGGCATTAAATTAGCATCAGCAGTAACTAATCACGGGTCTGATCATCTGCACCTGTTTCTCACTGGTTCGTACCTTAAGTTAGATGTTTTTTAATGCTTGAATGCTCCATAGGTCACTGTGTAGCTTAAACAAACAAATACATTCCTGCTATTACTGCTTAGGTACAGGGACTGGACTGAAGATGAGAGACAAAAATGTCCTTCAGGAACTTTGGGAGAACTATTCCTCAAGGATACATGAAACATAAAGGGTCTTTGGAAGCAACTAATTAAGAAATGAGAGCTATATACGGTGTGTAATCTAATGTAAATTTGAGTGCAATTTTAACATAAATATAGACGCCCTATTACCCATGCAAGAGCTTTTATGTTTTGTCCTGCTTTGCTAAGACTCAGGTGCTAGGATCACAAAAGAATCCATTACGCACTACCGGACTTGATTTATGCTAATATCTACGCTATAATAGTCTTATCCATTACATCAGATAAAACGGGTCACAACAGCGCTGTATGTAAATGAGAACGCTGCTGCTAGGTTATTAATCCCAGCTTGTTTAAGACACTTACAGTCACTTGAGGCTTTCCGGCTGCCAGAAAGATGAAAGAAGTGGGTGAGAGATATTTTGTGCATGTGTGCGTGCATGTGCACACGTGACGTACCGCCTGTCTTTGTTCCCACACACCAGCAGATGTAGCGGGGCATCTCTCAGGCTGATGCAGGTGAAGTCTCCAGCCGAGTTCCCCAACACCAGCTCGGCTTGGCCGGTCTCCAGGCTGTATACCTGAACCTGAGGACGGAGCAAGATGCGGAGGACTGAAAGGTAAGTGATGAAGCAAGACAAAAAAAAAAAAGAGAGGATGGTGTGATCCGAGATGGAGAGTCTGTGAGGATGGCAGATTTCCAACTCAAACTCCAACTCCAACACCGGCACCTGTTCGAGCTCCTGAGACGTTACACTTAACGCTCATCACAGACGACTGACTGGGTTCGACTCGACATGAATCAATTTCGCAGTTTTTACAAGTAGAAAAAAAACAAAAACTTAATACAGAAAGCACTTAAGTTACGTTTATGCAAAACTCTTTTTAGTCATTGAAGTGGGTCTCTGGTGTGTGTGTACAAACAATAAACCTGAGGAGAAAAAAAAAAAAAAAACATTCCCTGCTTTTTGTCCTTTTACATTTTCATATGGCCAGGGCTTAAATCAAGCTGATTAGATTTTCCACTAATATGACCTCAGTCTTTAAAAATGCAGCTGTTAGAAACAACCCGCAAAAACAAGCAGTACTCTCAGTCCCTGAAGGCACAGTGGCTTAGCACTGTCCAGGGTCCTGGATTCGATTCCCGCCTCGGGGTCTGTGTGCATGGAGTTTACATGTTCTCCTGTGCTTGGTGGGTTTCCTCTGGGTACTCTGGTTTCCTCCCACAGCTCAAAGACATGCAGATTGATGTTGCTAAATTGCCTGTAGTGTATGAATGTTGACCAGAGGTCCTACCAAGGTCATACAAATGGGAATGAATACAATGGTCACCATTGGCCTCCATGGTCCCAGGTTGGCTACAGAGGTTGGTTGGTTGTTTGATTGATTGATTGATTGATTGATTGATGGATGGAAGGATGGATTCTCAGTCCCTAGACTTTCCTGCAGCATTTGCTTTGTTGTTGGATAACAACTGTACGCTACCATTGAAGACTTCTTACAAGAAAGCAATCAGCAACCATGTTCATTCCACAATCCAGTCTACAGTCCAACACTGGGTAATGAAGCGGATCTCTGAGAGCAGGGACGGTGATTATAGCTTTAACTCTCTATTTAATCCACTGCAATTGAGGTAAGAGATTAAAATAATTAAGCGGCAAGTCTACAAGCAGTTATTATCGCCCCACACTTACGACCGTCGCGCCAATGAGAACTGGATTCAGCCATCGCTCGGAAATGACTCGCTATACAAAAATGTCATATTAAAAAAAAAGAAAAAGAAAAAAAGAAAAACGTTGAATAAAACAAATCCGATGCTGACAGCTGGATGAAAAGGGGCTCCAGCTAGCTGGCAACATGGCTGCTCCAAAATTGGCAAATTGGTGGCTACTGCTACACTGCAAAAAAAAAAAAAAAGGAAGGAGAAAAGCCAAATTGGACATGAATAATTGAACCGACAGATAAAGAAATCAAACAAAAGCAAGGCGAGCGGAGACAGAGAGAGAGAGAAAGAGAGAGAGAGAGCTGCATGATGTAAGTTTTGTGAAGGTGCCAGATGTTTAGTGGCACCAGAACGGGCCAGACACTCCTAATTGAGCTCTGCCCTCCAGCGAGCCAAAACCTCGGCAAGATGTGCAACATGACAAGCGGATGGATTTGAGGAAAGGAGGAGGAAAAAAAAAAAAACGGACTCTTTGTTCTCTAGAAGAGTAGCGGCTCCTTTTTGCTACTGCGGAAAAAACAGCATAAGCAACGTGTCCTTGATTAAAAAAAAAAAAAAAAAGGGAGACTACTTCATTTCATACGAGCACTAATAAGAAACATGGAAAATCTAATCAGTGCACGAGTGTTTAGAAAAAAAAAAAAAACCTGCTTGAATGCGGATTAGGCTTGTGTGTCATGTGCTACTTGTACATCCTTACTGAAGTACTTAATTATAGCTGAGCACTAGAGAGGCACGGGGACAAAGACGCTATTATCATGCACATGAAGTTAATTTTCCGAAGATGAGGCGAGAAATGCGGCAATTAATTCATTTTCTCCTTATTCAGCCTAAATGGATACCAAATTATTTGATTGCACTTACGTCGCCTTATTATTATCATTATTATAATTTTTTTTTATGCAAGTCTAGCAGGGATTTTTTCGTAAATAAACTCCTCTACATCTCTCAATTTCAGCACCTAATGGTGCAACACCGTGCTGCGTTTTCGCCAGACAGACTGTCTGCTAAATGTGAAAGTGGCGCCTCTGGGTATGCCAGCGTGAGCTGGGCGCATGGCGTGTGTGTGTGTGTGTGTGTGTGTGTGTGTGTGTGTGTGTGTGTGTGTGTGTGTGTGGCTGGCTTCCTGTTTGTAAGTGTGTAAGTGTTCCAGACACACAACATGGTTCACACACGCTCGCGGAAACATGAAAGCCACCCAGAACGTGTAGTCCAGCTGAAAAAACTAATCAGTACAGTGCAGTGAAGGACAATAAACAAGATGTAAACTAGCGTCTAATAAATAAGTACCGAGGGACAAATTAGCTGGTGTTGAAGTCACCCTATGGACCATGCCGTGAGAGTGTGCTTTACATAAGGTTACTATTGCATCATAAAGGCGAAGACGTGTCAGCGTTACTATCAAAGAAAATCCTCGAAGGCAGAAAGAAAAAACAAAACAGGACAAACAGACATTTTTTTTCGGTTGTAGTGCTGCATCAATTGTAGTGCTGTACTAAACTCATACCGCAGAGTCTAGTGAACATGGTTGGTGATTGCTTTCCTTTAAGGAATCATCAGTGGTAGGATACTGTTGTTGTCCAACAACAAAACAAACGTTGACGGAGACTAGGGACAATGGAAGCCAATGGTAAATTATTATACCAGGATTTTTTAATAGTGGTTACATTATTATCCAGCAGCGATGAAGATGGTAGTGCTAAGAATCGCCAAGCAATAATGATGGAGACAAAAGTGAAAATAATTGCGAGATTGTATAGCCAATTGTATAGCCAATTGCCAAGTATCCTAGTGCTTAGACAATGTTTGTTGGACTTACGATACGAGCTCTCGGAAGTAGGGGACTTTCTGATGTATTACATTACATTGTCAGGATACATTGTGCACAATATTATGTAAGTTCCCTGTGTACCACAGTGGCAGAGTGTGATGTCCTGTGATGTCCGGCACCAGGATGATCTCAGCGGATCCTTTGGGTGCTTTGGGTTGGCCAACTTGTTTGTCCCGAGCATTCCATGGATGCTCATTTGTATGCTCATTTTTCTTTTGTATCTACAGAAAAGTATTGAAAAACATATTGAAAATGTTGGTATTAGACTGACACTAGTCAGTCATATGCTAAGCAACAGTTTCATTCGTTCATCTTCTATACCGCTTTATCCTGTATTTAGGGTCGCGGGGACCTGGAGCCTATCCCAGGAGACTCTGGGCACTAGGCGGGGTACACCCTGGACAGCATGCCAATCCATCGCAGAGCACACACATACACACACTCATTCATTCACACACTATGGTCAATTTAGGAACGCCAATTAGCCTATTCTGCATGTCTTTGGACTGTGGGAGGAAACCGGAGTACCCGGAGGAAACCCACCAAGCACGGGGAGAACATGCAAACTCCATGCACACAGAGACGGGAATCGAGCCTGGCCGGGAATCGAACCCGGACCCTGGAGGTGCAAGGCGACAGTGCTAACCACTACACCACCGTGCCGCCACTATTTAATTAATCAACCTTTTTTTAAAGAACAAGACCAAGGCCTTGTTTTTTATTGGCGTTTGTGAATTCACCGGTCAATGCTCATCAAGATAGAGTCAACAATAATGTAACAGTAATCAATAGAGCAAGCGAGTGAGTCGTTTCCCTTTCAGTGAATTGGATTTTCCATCAGGTCAATTGTCTTTTAGGTCAACCTGCTGGTTTAACATCTGTATTCTAAAAGCAGGACCTGGACAGTCGTCTGAAAATGGCACTATTGTGTTGACAGAATAGCAGTGTTAAGCTGCTTTCACACAAGTTCTCCAGTTGTACCAACCAAACAATATTGATTAGGCTTGTGAGGTTGTGTTCAAAATGCAATCATCCTATTCTTGCCTTCTCACCATTGCCAATGGATGACGGTATCACCCAAAGATTCGGATGGCAGATGAGACCTTAGTTGCAAGTCGGCTCTCCAAGCCTAACATGGAGATGAACTTGCCGGCGAAAACGGATCTTGATTGTATACTAGGAATAAACACTTTGGAATACGCTGTTGTTCCCCATCGCCTAATTTTTATTTACAGTACGTCCTGTCCTTTTAGTCCTAATACCATGCTAACAATTAAGCACGTTATCATGGCATAAGTTTTGTCGTCAAGGCATCGCTTTAAACGTGTGAATTTTTTCACCGACAACCGAGTGAACTCTGGATGCCTCCTTCCTTTCATTAACAAGTTTTAATGAGTCATATGCCTGCTCGTTAAGGAACACAGAAACACCTCAGATTTGCCAGTGTGTGTGCTGGCAACTCTAACTTCCCCTCACACAGTATGAAAACCCCGTCAACACGTGGCGGCGATGGCAGACATGACAATGACATGCAGGCAGAAAAGGTGTTAATCATGAATTGGCAAAATGGAGGGATGTCGAGAATAGGTGTAGAACAGAAACAAGACTAGGAACTTTCGCTGCACAAAGGTTATAGGGTTTATACTGTGCGATCTAGAACTGTTTTACTCTAGATACTCCGACAAATTACTTCCTGAACCTATTTTTTTTCCTTTTCAGGGGGTTATATTCATGTCTTTATATGGTTTTTACCAAGGCAATAGTGTAGTAATGGAGTAATGGAGAGTTTGATGTTTGACCTTAGATACTTTTGATTCAGAAACAATCCCTCTTTAATCTTTCCATGAATTTTCCATGGACTCTGATGCTGTTTTGAGGGGAATCCATTACTTAACAAAAGTGTCTTTAATTTTATCTGCAATGTGGCTTCGCCTGTTTTGCTGGGATGAAAAGCTGGAGTTACACCAGCCCTTATGACAAGACAAGATCAAAGACCACTGGGCCATGCAATGGACCAGGTGATGTGCTAGGTGCTCAGTCAGGGATTTGGCCAGGCGATCAACCAGGCAAAGGTCCAGGTGATGGTTCAATGGATGGGCCAAGTGACCAGCCAGGGTACAGGCTAGGTGGAAGGCCAAGCAGAAGGGCCAGTTGAAAGGGTCAGGCAACAGGCCAGGAGATTTGCTAGGGAATGGGCCAGGCCATGGCCCAGGAAAAGAACCAGGTCACGAGCCAAGGGATGTGCCAGGTGAAGGGCCAAGTGATGGAGCCAGATAAAAGAGCCAAGTAATGTTCCAAGCAAACCCAAACAAAAGGGCCTACCAAAGGGACATGGCAGGGTTTCCCATTTACCAGAGGCCCATAGTGCACCATAGGCGATCTCTCTCTCTCTCAAAGGACAGAGGACAATTTAACTTAAAGTCTATATTACGATGTCCTCATTTCAGGAGACCATGGGTAAGCAAATTAAACTACTAGTGCAGTATAGCCATATCCGTTAATGTCTAAAAGAAATACCAGATCTCTATGAGATCAATTTGAGAACCTAGAAGAAGCAAACCAGTCCATACTGCATATTACTGAAAGACTCTGGAACAAAGTGGTTGCCTGCTATAAGGAGCCTGAGTTTCATTGGAAACATGGCAAAACTGTAATGCAGTCACTGTCCATGCTGCTTGTTTCAGTGTGTTTGAGGCTAGCTGATGGACTTGCACACTCACCTCAAAGGTCATCCTTTTCTTTTTGGGCTCTGAGAAACCGTAGTTGTTTTGAGCACAATGTGTAATTTTTGCAGTATAAAGTGCTCGCCACTGTATTTTAACAGGTTCGACCAGAGCTCTCAGCCAGTTGTTAGGATGATTTTGTTCACTTTAGAGTCCATCCTGCTCTGAAGATACTTCAATGACGAAGACAAATGGTTCAATTTCACACCTCGTAACCGGCATGGACCGTTAGAATCACCTGGATAGTTTTGTGTACATGTATGCCATGGGCTTGAACAAAAGCGGATTTGCAATGACTACCGTTATCATGTAGTGAAATTTCTCTGTACTGCCTTGTGCATATACACAAGACCCTACTGATTTAGCAGCTTGTGACTACACATACCCTATAATCCAATGCTACCATTAATTCTTATCATCCCTTATGCTTTGGTGAGGGAAATTTTGTAAATTACAATAACTTTTTAACAATATTTTAGACTTTTCTTGCTAGTTATCTTTCCAAACTTGCTCAGTCGTCTTGTTGCTTAGTAGCAAGACTTATCTCGCGTTCTTCGCATTAGGTCAAGTTTCTCCTCAGCAAACGTTCAGGTGGTAAAAAAGTGGTATTTTCTCACTTCTGTTGTTTAATCAAATATGTAATTTAGTTCCACTTCACTTTTACTTCAACTCCAGGAGTTGTTGTCTACTTTTTCTTGGGTTTTGTCCCATTTATCATAGGTATCGCCACATTGGATCATTTAATCTGCAGGATTTGGCACTGGTTTCACACCGGACGCACGTTCTACTTCAACCCTCCCATTTTCTAACTAGGCTCGGGATCGACACTGCATGCACCGGCTGAGGGTCTTGCCCATGAACCCAAAAGTGGTGACCCGGCAGTGATGGCGCTCAAACTCCTGACGCTCTGATCAGTAACCCAGAGCCTCAACTTTCTGTGCCTTCCTTCATTTACATGAGTATTTAATAATAAAATAATGCATTCAATTTTAACTTAACCTTCGTTAATCTTTAAATTTATTAAAAAGTCAAAATGATTTTGACAAATGAAAAGCTTGTATATATTAGTACCCACAAAGATACTTCACGAAAGAGGACAAAATGTAAATCCCAGCTAAAAATTATTCATCGTTCTGCTTTTCTGAGCAAAAAGGCTGTTTAGAGGGTGACATATTCCTCCCCTGACATCATTTAGCTGGAACAGGGCTTTGAGAAATTGTTCTGTCACTCAAAGATTCGGCGTTTGCTTCTCGGTGGTTTTGAAGCTCGTCTCGCTAATGAGAGTGTTTAAATGGTGGTGATGTCAGCGGGGAAGCAGAGCCAAGCTATTGTCTAATACAGACAGAGACACCATCTGCACACATCCATCATGCACTCATCTAATTACTATCAACAGTCACCCTGCTTTACACTTTACTCCATCTAACTATGCGTTCCTCTGAGAGCTGGACCTGAGCTCAGGTGAGCATCTCAACAGACCAGCTTTCTTGGTCACGTCTCCAGCGACATAAATAGTGTATTTTAAAATAGTATACACACCGGAGCAAAGTATTGTTAGGCTTTTTCACATGATGACCATGGTGACCAATACTGCCTAAACTCTAACAAGTCCTCTGGGAGGGGACTTTCGTGGTAATGTAAAATATCAGACTGCAATATGTCGGAGTCATAGACGGGACTAATAAAGCTATGTCTCTCTCTGTAATGTCAAGGCTAAAAACAAACAGACGTCTCACAGGTGAAACTTTGGGACCCGGGGTTTGTACTAATTAGGTAAGTGGCTCTAAAGGGAGAGGGCCTATTTCTGAAAGGACCCCAAATGTATCACACCTGTTTATAACACAGATGCTCTGGGAATGCGGACACGCACACACGCATTATATCAAGAAATGTCACGTAACAAGAGGTTAATAACTGAAATCCATCAGACAAAGATTATGACATCATAAATATATGGGGGAAAATTTTTAGTTACACTTCTAGAAAAAGAATTTTTTTTTTTTTTTTTTAAAGTTCTAAGATTTCAGTTTACATGACTTACCGTATAAAACAGATTTTAGGTAAGAATTAAAAAAGTAATTATTGAAATGCATAGGATATACAGTATATATATTTTATTTGGACTAGGAATCGTCTTAGATTTCTATTTTGGACATGCTGTATAAAATCAACTGATTTTAAGAATAGATTTTAAAGATGAATTACTGAAATACACAGAACAAAGATTATTACATTGTCATAAACAAAAGTGTCTGATGTAAAAAATTTTGGGAAAAAAAAAACATTATTTAAATTTGGAGTTTAAATTATTTAAATAAAGTAGATTAGATTTCAGTTTACTAGAAAAAAATCAACAGATTTTAAGAATTAATTTTAAAGATTAACAACTGAAATGCACAGGATAAAGATTATTATGTAATTGTAAATAAAAGAGGTTTATGTTATATATATAGGAATCGTCTTAGATTTCCATTTACTGGACATGCTGTATAAAAATCATAAAAATGATTTTAAGAATGATTTTTAAAGATTAACAACTGAAATTATTATTACACCATACTGTAAATAAAAGAGGTTTATGTTATATTTTTTTAGAAGAAATCATATTTTTAAATTTGGACTTGAAAAGTTCTTAGATTTCAGTTTACTGGCTGTACTGTATAAAAATCCACAGATTGTAAGAATGAATTTAAAAAGTAATTACTGAAATGCATAGGACAAAGATTATTACAATGTCATAAATGAAAGTGGGTGATGTAAATTTACATAAAATTTATATTATTTAAATTTGGACTAAAATGCACAGGACAAAGCTTATTATGTCATCGTAAATAAAAGAGGTTTATGTTACATTTATCGGGAAATTTTTTTTTTTTCCATTTTTTCCATTTACGGGACATGCTGAATAAAATCTAAAGATTTTAAGAATTAATTTTAAAGATGAATTACTGAAATGCACAGAACAAAGATAATTATGTGGTCATAAAATTGGTTTAAAAAAATAAAGAAATTTGGATTAGGAATATTCTTAGATTTCAGTTTACTGGACAAACTGTATAAAAAGTATTTTAAAGATTAACAACTGAAATGCACAGGACAAAGATTATTATGTCATCATAAATAAAAGAGGTTAATGTTAAATTTTTAGAAGAAAAAAAAACATACAGTATAAAATAAACAGATTTTAACAATGAATTTTAAAGATTAATTACTGAAATACATGCAAATGGAACCTCTTTCCTACACTTATATCGGTTTTGTTGCCCGATAAAATGATTTTAATGTTACACTAAGATGAGCTAACTCACCAACAAAAAGAAAGCTGCAGTGAAAAGAAAATGCCAAAAGTCCTACAGTACGTAAATAATTACAAGTTTATTGCAACAGGTGACTCACATGCTCCAAACCCGCTCTGTATAATAGACGTGGCCTTAACAGGATGTTTGGGACGACATCAAAAGCTGCAGACGTTCTGAATTAAAATCAAGGAGGAAAATCCTGAGATCGCCACAAAAGCACTGAAAACCCTGATTCGAATTTTTAACAACCTATCTTTGTGAAATGAGTTTGTCTGCAGGCAGAGCAACAGAAACGTAATTACAGAGTGGACAGGACATCGGTAATACACTTCGGGTGTCATTGTCTCCTGTCACTCCTAGAAGAGACCGTCTCGCTCAGGGAAACAAACCAGACATATCATTTAATAAATCTAGAACAAAACACAGAACTTTTATTTAACAGAAAATGTGTTCACCAAGGAAGTCACTTCTGAAGTTTATGCAACTTGGAAATGACCGATCTTGCTTCCCGAAAGATTTCTAGTCGCTAACTTCAGCCATTTTGGAGAGATGATTTTATTTGTGCACCAAAAATCGACATCTTTCAGTGTTGTACTGTCTCACTTCAAACAATAATCAGTTAAAATGCAAATTATTCATATTTCTTTGATACTAAAATTGCTGTAAGCTTCTAATAGCATACAGTATGACCTATAAAAACTGTTGCTTAAATTGGTTTTTGCTTAAAAAGCAGAAAATCGGTAGTGTCCGTAACCATGTCAAATTCATGTTGGAATATCTTAACAATTTTGCTTTTTAGAATAATATACTTTTTCAGGTTTATGCCTGTATCGAGAGATAAGAAGCATCAACTATTATGAAAAATGGTGTTATATGATCCTATCCTAAAATACCACGTTTTGGCTGTGTATATATATTCTTTAGGTCCGACGACTTTTGCCACCAGAACAGTGGACACTTCAAGGTCTGGACTCCATGAATACTTGTAAGGGAGCACCATCAAATTTCAAAACACTCGTACTGTATAAACAGACGACTGGGTACTGCTGGATCATGGAATTGGCTTCTTGATAGAGGGCAATCCTTAGTGCTGGTCCCAAGATCAGAAGCAATGAGATTACAATACAGATAGTCCCCGACTTACAAACGAGTTCTGTTCCGGGAGCATGTTCACAAGTCGGATTTGTTCTCAAGTCCAACAAAGTGAGACTTATACGCCTTTGACACGAATATACAAAGTAAAGCATACCAATCCAATCCAATAGTTGAATCATTATTATTGTTATTACAGGTCAGGATTTTTTTTAAATGGTAATCTATGAGTAAATCATCCATGAGCATTAAACATTACAGTATACAATAAGCATCTGTTTCTCTGACCTTGTTCCCTCCATCGTTCATGCCCCACCCGCAGCTCTTCACCCCCACGGCAGCTCTGTACGCGCTCACATCCATGCAGGTAACAGGGTGACCATACACAGAGTGGAGCACTCTGGGTCCTTCCTCCTGTTCATCCTCTTCCTCTCTCTTACTTGGATCCAGAAGATACACACTCTCCCCGGCCCAGGCTGAAACCAGCGGGCTCTCCCGCTTTCCTGGGATCACCAACACCCCTTCCACCTAAACGTTCAGAATTACACACATTTAAGAACCTTTGATACATTACACACTCTTTATTTCCTCGAATACTGTTGTAGTAGAATTAATGTGTAATATAAACGGATATAGGAGATATCTAGTTAACCTTTTTGGAAGGAGTCTCCAGTGTCAGAAGAAATAAAAACCAAAAGAGGGTCTTGATTGTGATGGGTTTCTATCTACATACATAAAGACTTACAGGTTTATCCAACTGGGTGAGACACACAGTCCTCCAGTAGCCCCGATCGTCTGGAGCATCCACTCGCACCTCTGACCCTGATGCAGAGGTCACCACTGGAGCGTCGGAGCTCAGATCGAGGGCGCACACCCGCTGCAGGTGCTGATAATGATGGATAGGTTCGACACCTGATTCGGTGCTCCAAACAGCGACACACCCTGGACATCCAGAGAGATTTTAGACACGCATGGTGGTAATAAACGAATGCACGGAATGAACAAAAACCCTTGAACCTCTCACCATTCTCATAAGCAGCGCAGGCTACAGTATCGGTGACTCGTACCAGAGTAACGTACGGCAGCGGCGTCTCGTCTCTAATGATATAAGCAGGCTGGAGATTCAAAGCGCCCGAGTCCCAGTTGAGAGTGTCCCAGAGTCGCACATCACCTGAGGTATACCTGGGGGAAAATGCCTAATGTTAGAAACGCTGAATCAACACAACAGGTTTTTTTTTTATTTTTTAGAAGAGGTGTAAAAGAATATAAAAAATAAATAGCTAAGCTGATTCAAACCCTTTTTTTAAATTAATAAATCAATTTAAAAGGCAGGAATTTAAATAATTTGATAAATAAGGCAACAATTGTAAATTGACTATCATTATTGTATTATATTTATTTAAAAAAAACAGCGTGCTTGTGTGTTTTAAAATGACTCACGCTTGCAATACAACATACCTACAACTTACTTAAAACACCCGGACAACTTCAAAAGTATTTCTCTCTATATCCTGAAAAAAAATCTCTTATTACCATATATGAGATGTGTTCAAGTCAAAGTGGGACTTTTGATCGCCCACCGTAACCAAACACGAGTTAAAACTCCCTTTATTTCTCTGTACATTCAATTCAAAAAACTTTATTTATCCCCATGGGGCAATTTAGGGCACGCAGAGTGGTACAGAAAAGATCAGTGCAAATAAAAACATAATATAATCCCCTGCTACACCAATGCACTTATGCCAGTGTTTCACTAGTGCCCCACCCTCCTGTTATACTGAACTTCCAGTCACACACAGTATGAGTGCAGATCAATCCCTGCTATCGGTTATCACCCAGATGAGGATGGGTTCCCTGTTGAGTCTGGTTCCTCTCAAGGTTTCTTCCTATTACCATCTCAGAGAGTTTTTCCTTGCAACTGTCGTCATACACATTCGCATTTCATACAAACTTAAACAATTTTTTGGAGTGTGTGAAGCTGCTTTGCGACAAAGTTAATTGTTAAAAGTGCTATACAAATAAAATTTAATTGAACTAGTGCTTGGATACCATCAAGGTTAACAAGGTTTTCAGTACCCTGGAGCCATGATCAGACTGCCTGCTTCATGCCTCAAACACCGGCCTCCAAGGAACTCACTTTATCGCCCCAAACATGTGGAAATGGCTTGGAATGAGGTCAGAACAATAGAGACGTGGCAATAACTCCTAGCCGAGTTCCTGTAACATGCAAATGGTGTTGATGAATGATTATGTGTACAGTTCCCACAGACCGATGCATCTCTTCTGAAAGTGTTTAACACTTTATCCGTCGATTTTCAAGAATCAGGTGTTCCACTTGTTCACAGGAACAACTGCAGTGGGCTCTGAGCCAGCTCGGCTGGGATCGTCATTCATGGAATTACGACCTTCTTTAAAATGTTTTAGGCAAAGAGTCTCATCAGTGTGCTCTGCTTGAAATCTCATCAGAAATTTCATCACAAGTCCCAGTTTGACTTACAGTGGTGTGAAAAACTATTTGCCTCCTTCCTGATTTCTTATTCTTTTGCATGTTTGTCACACGTAAATGTTTCTGCTCATCAAAAACCGTTAACTATTAGTCAAAGATAACATAATTGAACACAAAATACAGTTTTTAAATGAAGATTTACGTTATTAAGGGAGAAAAAAAACTCCAAATCTACATGGCCCTGTGTGAAAAAGTGATTGCCCCCCTTGTTAAAAAATAACTTAACTGTGGTTTATCACACCTGAGTTCAATTTCTGTTGTCACCCCCAGGCCTGATTACTGCCACACCTGTTTCAATCAAGAAATCACTTAAATAGGAGCTACCTGACACAGAGAAGTAGACCAAAAGCACCTCAAAAGCTAGACATCATGCCAAGATCCAAAGAAATTCAGGAACAAATGAGAACAAAAGTAATTGAGATCTATCAGTCTGGTAAAGGTTATAAAGCCATTTCTAAAGCTTTGGGACTCCAGCGAACCACAGTGAGAGCCATTATCCACAAATGGCAAAAACATGGAACAGTGGTGAACCTTCCCAGGAGTGGCCGGCCGACCAAAATTACCCCAAGAGCGCAGAGACAACTCATCCGAGAGGCCACAAAAGACCCCAGGACAACATCTAAAGAACTGCAGGCCTCACTTGCCTCAATTAAGGTCAGTGTTCACGACTCCACCATAAGAAAGAGACTGGGCAAAGACGGCCTGCATGGCAGATTTCCAAGGATCAAACCACTTTTAAGCAAAAAGAACATTAAGGCTCGTCTCAATTTTGCTAAAAAACATCTCAATGATTGCCAAGACTTTTGGGAAAATACCTTGTGGACCGACGAGACAAAAGTTGAACTTTTTGGAAGGTGCGTGTCCCGTTACATCTGGCGTAAAAGTAACACAGCATTTCAGAAAAAGAACATCATCGCAACAGTAAAATATGGTGGTGGTAGTGTGATGGTCTGGGGTTGTTTTGCTGCTTCAGGACCTGGAAGGCTTGCTGTGATAGATGGAACCATGAATTCTACTGTCTACCAAAAATTCCTGAAGGAGAATGTCCGGCCATCTGTTCGTCAACTCAAGCTGAAGCGATCTTGGGTGCTGCAGCAGGACAATGACCCAAAACACACCAGCAAATCCACCTCTGAATGGCTGAAGAAAAACAAAATGAAGACTTTGGAGTGGCCTAGTCAAAGTCCTGACCTGAATCCTATTGAGATGTTGTGGCATGACCTTAAAAAGGCGGTTCATGCTAGAAAACCCTCAAATCAAGCTGAATTACAACAATTCTGCAAAGATGAGTGGGCCAAAATTCCTCCAGAGCGCTGTAAAAGACTCGTTGCAAGTTATCGCAAACGCTTGATTGCAGTTATTGCTGCTAAGGGTGGCCCAACCAGTTATTAGGTTCAGGGGGCAATTACTTTTTCACACAGGGCCATGTAGGTTTGGATTTTTTTTCTCCCTAAATAATAAAACCCCTCATTTAAAAACTGCATTTTGTGTTTACTTGTGTTATCTTTGACTAATAGTTAAATTTGTTTGATGATCAGAAACATTTTGTGCAACAAACATGCAAAAGAATAAGAAATCAGGAAGGGGGCAAATAGTTTTTCACACCACTGTAAATGCACCTCGTACAATGTCGTGTCCCACAAGGTCCTGTTTTAAGCCCTGTACTGTTCTCGGTTTACTTCCGGCCTCTTAGCCGTAACACTTCCTCCACTAAGACTTCTTCATTCTTTATCTACACTGTTCCCTTTCAAGTCTTTGTTTCCTTCCCATGCTGCCACAAAGACTTTTTTTTCACATCTGGATTTCTGTGAAACTGCGTTGTGAGTATGTATACCACTACACGTGCTTAAATAAATTAAACTTCACGGATGCATAAAGAGACACTCACCCAGCAAGGACGAGTCTGTCACAGGACCAGACGTCACACAACACTTTTCCTAGTTCATACTGCAGCTGGCTGATGGACCCGACTCGATTCTATAGGAGGCAGAAAAGAACTAAGATAAAAGCTTCCATATTTAATGTAAAATTTGATTACGATATTAAAGAAAGTTCAAAAAGTATTTGATAACTGTTCCAGCATCTCACCTTCCAGTTGTATTTAACAGTTTTCTCAGTGTTTGAGCAGTCTCTCAGTGTGCTCTTCCAGCAGGGGGAGTCAGAGACACTTGCCCCTTGGTTATACCCCTCCTCAAGGAACAACCTGTACCACAGGACCTCGTCCTCGGCTAACACCCTCCATGATTTACTCACCTGACGCACAGGAAAGAAAAACTTCATCAGTAAGACATTAAAGACAGTCAAACTCTGTGAAACTCCTTGACACTTGATGTCAGTTAGAGTATCAACTAAGAAACACATATGATTGGATAAACCCTAACGCGAGATCTACTACCAAAGCTGCAATGAAGGACGTTCTCTTTTTGGCTTAAAGAGGACATACAATGGAAAATTAACTTTTTTTTTATGTTTTCGAACAAAATATTTGGATAAAACTTGTTAATTCCCCCATGTAAATTTACATACAGTACTTCACAATGTCTTTATGCAGACTGCGGTCTTGTCTTGTAATATGTCTTGATATTAAGGCATATTACTTGGGGAAAAAGAAATAAAATCGCAAGTGAAGGAACAGATTACCTGAGCGCATCGTCCCAGATCAGCTTTGTCCAGGAACTGAAAAATCTTCAGCGCGAGTTCATACGGCAGCTCGATGTCGAAGAAGGGGATTTCATTCACCTCGTTCTGAACAGGTCAGATGAAGGGAAGATGAAGAAAGATTAGTAATGTGCGCAGCTGGTGATCTGGTGACTTATCAACACTAAGCAACAGCATCATCATTCACTTTTGGTCCATGATATAGATTTAGGATATTGATTCATAAATTCTCTATAGAGCTTCATCATTCCCAAAAACACTGTTTGTTCCTGAGTGTTCAACAATTCATATTAACTTAAGCACATTTGCTGTTATACTGAACTTCCAGATGCTTAACACACAGTATATGACTGCAGATCCATTCCTGCTATCTGTTATCACCCAAATGAGGATGGTTTCCTTGTTGAGTCTGGCTCCTCTCCAGGTTTCTTCCTATTGCCATCTCAGGGAGTTTTTCCTTGCCACCGTCACCGTCGGCTTGCTCATCAGGGACAATTTATACATATTTCCACACATTTTTTCAAACTCATTTCCATATTTAATTATTTATTCATTCATTCATTTATTCTTTGAGGAAAAAAAGGTTTTAGAAATACTTAAAGGTTTAAAGCTAAAAATAATCTGATCAGCTCTAATGTAATCAGCGATATTAGTTTTTCAGGTTGAAGCCCATGTACAGTACATGCCGACCTGCAACAAAGATGAACTTTTTTTTTTTAATTTACAGAAAAGTTTATGTTCACGCCTTGTTTACTAAGTTGTACCTCTCTTGTCGTCACACAAATATACACCTTGTTCGGTAAAGTTTCATCTTAAAATGACTTCAGTGTGTTAAAATTCACCTATACCACTTCAGCGCTGTTATTTTAGCAGCGGAAAATATGAACTATTCCCAGTAAAAATATTCAGTTTAGCTTTTCTAATAATATCTATTGGTGCAGGTGTTTGTTTACATTAAGCAAGTAGCGCATTAGTAGCTTATTTTAAAGTAGATTATTATTTACGGCACATAGCGTCGCCGTTACTCAACATTTTGATTTCAGGATAAACTTAGGCAACTAAGTACTGCAAAACGTCTTATTAAATTCTGTCCAGCCGTCGATTTAAGATGCGCCCACAGTTTGACGCATGCGCAGGACGCTGTCAAAACTTCCACTTAATAATCTGACATGGAATTGCTCATTACTTCAACTCTATACAACATTTTGATTTCATTTAATGGCGCAGATTTAACTTCTACCTAAGGACTCGATCTACTTTTTAAGGACTGGCAGACATTTTCTGAGACTGGTTTCGGGTCCTCCGATGAATGAAACATCGAGATGTGGTTAAAAGAGCGAGTTCTGACCGATGTACAGACAAAAACCTTTCTTTTATTCATACAGTAGAGATTGAAATGAATTAAAATTAGTTTTTTTAATTAGTGTTTCTATCTTCTAACACATCAGTTAATGAGTGTTAGTGTGCAGGTGACTGAAAGCATTAAGGAGAAGACTTTCTCACATCTGGAACCTACCAGATCCTGGATGAACTGGTCTATGAGTGTGAGATGAGCTTTCTTCTGAGTGTGTGGAGCAGAAAGGAGCTGATGATGATGATGATGCTGTCTCTTCCTCCTCACTCTCTCCTCCTCCATCCTGGCCAGTAGAGGGCTGCTCCTTCCATCCAGCAGCCCCTCTGCGATAGACACATACCCAGGCTGGTCCTCACACCTCTGTGTTTCTCCCACATCTCTGTGTCTGCTCTCAGACTGACCTGCACTGTCATGTTTCACCCGAGTCTTTTTCTCCAGCTCCTGTCTCCACCGCTTTCGAAAGTCCGAAAGCTCATTTTCGCCCTCCATCTCATATCCGATCACTATCCGATTAATAATTTTAATCGCTAGCACTTGTTTTTGTCTCTCTCTCTCTGTTTTTTATTATTGTTATTATTGCTGGGGCAAAACAATCGCCGCGGTCCGACCGCTAAATAGTTCCGACCGGATCCCGCATTCGTGCATAAATGGTTCCGGGTCTCAAAACAAGTGCAAAAAAAAATCTGAAATCAAACTGTTCGTTATCTTTATTATTATTTTTTATTATTATTGTTTCAGTCATGACCAAAAAACATAATAAAGAATATTTTCTGAGGTAATTTGTGTGAATTTCCTCAGTTTACAATAGGTAAGAAATTTGGCTGGTGCACTACAGGTTAGCATTGCACTAGTGGTTTATCAGCTTAGCACATTTTACTAAATATCATCAGGTATATTGCATTATCTTATAAATGCTGGCCAGCTACAGTAAATAAATAAAGATTGGTTGGAAATTACTATTTAATACACCAATCAGCCATAACATTATGATCACCAGCGTAATATTGAGTATGTCCTCCCTTCTACAATTAAAACACTAATTTCTGTCACAATCAGCATCACCCTTTTCATGACTAGCGCTTTTACTGGATTGGACTAAACGGGCCAGCTTTCGCTCATCTGAAATCAAACTGTGTGCATCACTGAGCATCAGCCACCCATGTTCACTGGTTTTCCTTCCTTGGATCACTTTTGGTGTTTCCTGACCACTGGGAACATCCCACAGGAGCTTATTAAAGTCGTTCAAATCCTTACACTACCGCTCAAAAACTTGGGATCGCTTGAAAATTTCGTTGTTTTTGTTTAGTGATTTATTTTCTACATTCTACAACAATACCGGGGATTTCAAATCTATGAAACAACACATATGGAATAAGATAATTATGTAATAACAACACGGTGGTGTAGTGGTTAGCACTGGCGCGTTGCATCTCCAGAGTCCGGGTTCGTTTCCCGTCTCTGTGTGCATGGAGTTTGCATGTTCTCCCCGTGTTTCATGGGTTTCCTCCGGGTGTCCAGGATGCACCCCGCCTCGTGCTCTAAGCCTCCTGGGACAGGCTCAAGGTCCCCGTGACCCTGAATACAGGATAAAGTGGTATAGAAGATGAGTGAGTAACAGCAACAATCAGTTGTTATTTTAAGACACCGAGGTCAGCCTTTCTAGAACAGTTCTTGCAAGAACAGTATCGTCAAGTGCATTTGTGAAACCCATCAAGCTCCATGAAGGTCTCTCATGAAGACCTTCCCAGGAAAGCAAGACCAAAACTTACCTCTACTGCAGAGGAGAAGTTCATTTAGAGTCACCAGCCTCAGAAATCACCAATTAACAAACAGAACCTCAGATTAGAGCTGTTATGAAGGATTTACAGAGCAGAAGTAGCAGATATACATATTAATATCAAATGTTCAAAGGAGATTATTGCATATTTTGGATAATCATCTTCAGCATTGTTTTACAGTGTAGAAAGAAATAAAAATCAGGACCGACCATGAAGTTACAGTAGAAAGTGATGCCAAACTTTTGAGCGGTAGTGTACAGTACGTCCTGGTTTGATGCCCATAAATGCTTATGTGCAGTATTTATTTACTTATATTTATTTATGAGTGGATGACATATTAACGTACATGCACAATGGATGACAAATATTTATGTTACAAGAGAAATAGCATTTGCTTAAAGACATAGAAAAGTTTATACCATATTCTAAATCATAGAGGGCATGCAGAGGAGTGAAACTATGTGGAAAATTATCAATATAAAAAGCATGCAATTTGATTTTAGAGTTACAACATGACAGTTTCATGACTTTTTGTTTTCATGAAATAAACACTGAGTACTGTAACTAATTTTTACCCTAAAATTTAAATAAATAAAAAAAAAACATAAATCATAAATCATAAAAACCCATCTTGGTTATTTTCCTAGCATCCTCCATCTTTTTGATATGACTACATCTTCTTTTCAATATGCATATTTGCTCTTTTCACCATACTCGGCATGCAAGAAATGCACTGTGGGTTTGACTGTGCAGAATAACAGGACACAGTTATAAGAATGAAAACTCCCTTTATTTCTCTATATAATCCTAATGCACTTATCCCAGCGTTTCACTAGCGCTTGGACACCATAAAGGTAGAGCGTTAGACACAACAAATTAGCAAGGGCAGAGAGCACTCTCTGGAAACGCAGGTGTTGATGAATTATTGTGTGTACAGTTCCCACAAGTTGGCAACAAGTTATCCATCGTTTTTCAATCAGGATCAGGTGTTCCAATTGCTCAGTGTTCACAGGACTGCAGTGGGCCACCTCGGTCAGGATCGTCATTCACAGGCAGACGTCCTTCTTTAAAAACCTTTGCCCCCGTTCTAAAGGTTTACTGCAGCTAAGAGTCTCATCACTGCACTGTGCTTGAAATCTTCTGTTAAAAATAATCAGTTTTACATCTTAACTTACCGGAAAGTTCATCACAAGTCCCAGTTTGATTTGAACACCCATTGTATACAGATTATAGAGAAAATTCATTATATTCAAGCACTGCAGTCGGGCAAAATGAAAAGAATAGTCCACTCCCAGCTTCAGTATGTGCTCGGAATGTCTGTGGAAATGTCACACCTTCATGCTTGCTGGGAATTCATGTACAGTAGTGGCAGGAGGTGAGATTTGAGAGATTTGGAAATGCCAATCAGCCTACAACTCGGAGTACCTGAAGAAAAGCCACCGAGCATTGGTGAAAACAAACAAACTTCACACACACACACACACAGATTGGAGGTGAGATTTGAACCCTTAACACTGGAGGTGTGAGGCAACAGTTCCAACCACTAAACCCTCATGTCACCCCTTTAATATACAGTATAATTAGTAGGGATTGGAAATAACCGGGAACCTCTCTATAAGATTATACGATACCTATAATACAGTAGGTGCTAATTTTATTTGTATTGCGATTATTTAAGTATCACAATTTTATAACTACGATTTATTATTATTATTATTTAGATTTCGTTCAAATTCTAAATAAATCTAGCACAAAGGATGATGTGCTGCCTGCCAATGTATGAATATTTTAGAGTGCACCACCTGTAGGAGCACAGAGGAACTGCAACATTTTACCACCTCAAATGCAAACATGGATATTAACAGTTGTTATAAATAATGGAAACAACTGAATTAAAAAAACAAAAAACAAAACCATGATTAGTTACAATTCCCAAACATTTAAGTTTAATCCGATTTTCTGTTTTGCTGTTACTTAGTTAATATTCTTTACTGTTTATTAACAATGCTTTACTGTATTGTACTACTGTATGTATTTTGTAAAGTTATTTACGGTCATTAAAAAAAAAATTTTTTTGAACTATAATTCTACTATAATTAATTACTCTTGTGTGTTTAGTTTAATACCCCTAAAAATTTACACTGATTTATTGTGGAGTTATTTACAGAAAATTACAGCCAAATTATGTGATATACTTCATACTGTATGTACAGTACTTGTTAAAAAATTTTACAGTAGATTTGCAATACTTTACTGTTAATGTATTATTGAAGTTAATTACTGTAATTGTTACAGAGCTTTACCCTTAATATGTTTTTTTATATTAACAATTAATTTACAGCATTTTACTATAAACATTTAATGAACATTACTTTTAATATTTCTGAAGAAGAAGACTTTAAATATGTTTCAATCTAAATATTTTGTTAACTTATCAACACTAAATACTGCACAGTACTTTAAATATGTTTTGGTAGGTTATTAGCTACTTAGTTAAAGTTCCTAAATATCCTTTTTGTTATTAATGGTGAATGTACAGTGACTTACTGTAAACGTGTTTAAGGGGTTTTATGTGAAAAAATATTTCACATTTTACTGTAAATGTACATGTGCTTAAAGTTGCTTACTTTATTGTAAGTATATTTTGTTAAGTTAGTTGCAGTAAACATACTGATTTTACTTAAATACACCTTAAGTACATAAAATGTAATTAACTGTAGGGTTAATGTGAAAACTTGACTCTTGAAAACTTGAGAGATTATGTGAAAAAATATTTGTTTGTTGTAAATATTAGTTTTTTTGTGTATTTTCCTGCAAATGTATAAATGTTCATGGATTTGCTGTAAAAAAAACAGTACTTAAAATACGTCTTAAGTTATTTAAAAATTATATCTTGAGCAAATTACTGTAACTGCATTCAAGTAATTTACTGTAAATTGTGTTCAAGTTCACTTCTCATTTTTTTAAGTTTCATTTCACTTACAAATTTTTCCTCCGTACTTTTATTATTTAATAATTCTAATACGACACTATTCTGGTTATTAACTGTAAACATGTTTAAAGACTTATATTTGGAGAAATATTTAAGTTTGTTAAACATATGTTTTATTGCAAATGTACAGACGTTTTCAAATTTGCAGGAAAAAAAACAGTACTTAAAATACATCTTAAGTAATTTTTTAATTAAATCTAAAGCAAATTACTGTAACTGTATTCAAGTAATTTACTGTAAATGTGCAAAAATTATAAAAAATTTTATTCAAGAAAAAAAAAAGAATAAAAACCTGTGCAAAAAAATAAATAAAAAGTGCAGATCCGGTGATCTGTTGTGACGCCCCCTACTGGAGAGCTTCAGAAAGAGCAGCAAAATTTGGTGTGCAAAAAAATGTACAATACTTTACTGTAAATATTTGCCATATTTTTGGTGCAAATGTACAATCCTTTACTGTTAATATGTTTTGTTCATTTATTTAGAAATGCACAGCAAAATGTCAACATTTTTTATTTGTCAGCTATTTGATGTAAATGTCCAGTAGTTTACTGCAAACATGTTTTGTGAAGTTTTCATTTACTGTAAATGTACAGCACTCTCCACCCACAGCTCTGTCACTGATGATGAGAACAGAGACACACACACACACACACACACACACACACACAAGGATAGGGACTGAGCGAGTAAGGGGACTTGAAGAGTTAACTATTACCGCTCTCTTTTGGGAGTAGATGATGTAAACCTTAAACCATGTGACACTTTTAATAAATAATACCACACATGCGAAACAAACACTCAGACACACACAAACACAAGGACACAGAGAGAGAGAGAGAGAGAGAGAGAGAGAGAGAGAGAGAGACAGACGATCCCGCTCCACAATCACACAGTGTTTAGCAGGCTAAGTGCGCGTGCTTACTTACGGGGAGGATGTGCCGTCTCATATGGGTGGAGATGACTTCTGCCACACGCTTGCCTGGTCTGACTGTGTGCGCACAGACATGCTCGACAAGGTGGCTAGCGCTCAGGCTGCGCACGATCGGCGACGAGCTGGAAACCGCGTGGGCTGCGGATAATCATAACAAAAGAGCCGCGCGTCACACTCCTACTCCTACCACGACTCCCGCTCATTCTAACCCTCACTCACACCCCGGCGGGAGGAGCGGCGACGTCTGGCTCTGCGGCGTGCACCTGATCTGTGCCGCGGTTCATGTGACGGGGCTCGTTCTGCTGCTCACGGGAAAGCGACATCTGTAGGCAGAGCGCGCGACCCGGGCTGCAACAGGTGAGCGCGCGACACAGGTGAGCATCCAGCAGCACAATGCTAATGGGATTGTGTTTATCAGTGGACAAAAAGGAAATATGACCATGCACTCCATTATTACATGAAGCTCCAGTTTTCAGCTTGTTTTTTTTTTTTTTGTGATAAAAATATCACATTCTTTTTACATACGTCACGTGAATAACGTTAGGAATATAACACACGTGTAAAAGTTGCATTTTTTTTTTCAAATTGTTTAATCATGTAAAAGAAAGAAAGAAATTATCCATCTGAGGGGGAAATGACATGGAACAATAAAATCACACGTGTACAAAAAAACTAAACACGGATTGCATAAGAAACATGAGTAGAATTCATGTCAGGGAATTTGAGTGACTTTTCTGTAAAGGTGTAATTGATGTGTTAAAAAAAAATTAAGTGCATAAACGTAAAGTAAAAAGAAAATTAATTAAGGTCTAGATTTTGAGCATAAGTGTCAATAAAACTCAAAGAATTATTATTTTTAAAATAAAATTGTAAAAAATAAAAAGTATAAAAAGAACTGAAGAATGAAGTGTAAAAAAAGTTAAAAGGTCTAAAACATATTTAAAACTGTATGTGCACCAAAAAAAAAACCCAAATGTAAATGTAAGTGTAGAACTAAGTGTAATAAATTTTCAAAATATAAATGTCTAAAATATATTTAAGTACAATGTTTCTGTACAATATAAAGAAAGTGCAAATGAAATAGAGACATAAATAACAGTTAAAAAATCTTTAGTT
Organism: Channallabes apus; assembly: GCA_030522415.1. Taxonomy (NCBI): domain Eukaryota; kingdom Metazoa; phylum Chordata; class Actinopteri; order Siluriformes; family Clariidae; genus Channallabes; species Channallabes apus. The sequence continues at coordinate 29,904,161 of CM060122.1, read as the reverse complement.
ACACTGTTCAGTTGTTTTTAAATAACAATAAATAAAGTGCAAAAATACAAAGAAAATGTAAGTGTAGAAATGTGTAAAAAAAAAAAAAAAAGAAGCATTTCAAAACATGTTTAAAACTCTACATGTGAAAAATAAATTGTAGCAGTGCAAGTAAATTAAAAAGAAAAATATGTAAGTTGTAGAAATAGAGGTGGATTTTTTTAATTAAAAAAAATAAAAACAAAAAAAGAATTACAGAATGGTGGCAATAAAGCCTAAAAAAAGGTAAATATTAAAGAATAATATTAAAGAAAAAAAGGGGTGAAAGGGAGGAGTGTAAACAAAGTGAATATAAAATAAAATAAAAAATTATGGAAGTGTAGACGTATACAGTAGGTGGAAATCTTTCTTTAAAAAATGCATTTATAAAAAAAAAAAAAAAGAAAAAGTTAACAGTACAAATAAGGTGTAAATAAAATTAAGTAGAGATGAAAGTGTGAAAATATAAGTGTAAATAAACAAAATAGTGCAGAAATAAAAGTGTAAGTAAAAATTATTGTTTAAAAACTATAATTGTTTTGATTTGATTTTTGCTTTTCATCATTAATAATTGTTTTGTATAGTCTGTTTAAAAATATCTTTAGTTTTATTTTTTCATTTTCTATTATAAACAAACGTCAACACAACTAAGTAATTGTGAAAAAGAGAAAAAACTGCAAATTGTGAAATGTTGAGGTGAATCTTGATGAATTGTTTTACTTTTTTATTATTTGTTTTGGTAATAAACAGAATGTGTCTAAACTGACATGGAATTTGAACTGGCTGAATACGGAGCTTAATATTAAATCTGAAACAGCAGATTTCGGGAGCAGGTCTGAGCTTTTATTTTTGATGAGAAACGTGAATAAATGTAATACAAGTGAAAAACCTTGACTTTGTTTATACTCTGTGTTCTTGGCCTGTTTTCTGGAATATACAGTAATAAATCTCCTTCCCTGTGCTGCAGGTGGGATTCAGACGTGAGGAGGGTGACGTGAGGAGGGAACGCAAGCAGTCCTCGTCCCTGGATCTGTTCTTTTTTGTCCTCATGCGTACTTGCTGGTGTTTGCTGAAGTGTTTTTGGTCATACCATAACAACATCCACATGTTCACCTCACCCCAGTCTCCCCCTCTCGGACGATCTCTGCTCCGTCGCATCACGTGATTGGCGAAGCCTCTGGCTCGCACCAGCTGTGAAATGATGTCATTTGGTGCGCGATTGTTTTGGTACGAGGCGTTCAGGTCAAACGTTGTCAACCCAACCGCGGGCTCTCCGGGGACGCCGAGAGCGCTGTCATGAGCTCACCGTCCCCTGGCGCTGGAGGGGAATGTTTTTGTCCCTTGGTGCAATCTGAGTGTGAAACCCGGTGACTACTAAACTGACTTCTATTTACTGCTAAACAAAAAAGAAAAATGAAAGAAAAAAAAAATGTAAGAAAATTTTGAAACGTCTACATGACGAGTCTGCAGAGGACGAGCTCTCGACCAAAATCTCTGCATATTGCACTCGAACTTTCCTAATAAGCTACGAACAAGTCAGGACTTACAGTACTTTCTTTTCTTTATTTACTTCCTTTTTCTCATTTCTATTTTCTTTATTTCATTTCTATCGTTCTTAATTTACGCATTTTCTTTCCTTCTTCACATTTCTTTGTATATTCTTTCTTTCTTCCTACTTATTTCTAGATTTTCCTTTTTTCCTGAGCGTTTTATTCTTCCTTTCTTCATTTCAACAATTTAAGCAATTTCCTTTTTTTATTCTGTTTCTTTAAATCAGGATTTTCTTTCTTTATTCGATTCTTTTTTTCCTTTTCCCCGATTTCTTTTTCTGTCTACTTTCATACCATCTATTTTCTTTCTTTTACTTTTTTCTCTCTTTCCTTCTTACTGCTGTCTTTCTTTCTTTCTTTCTTTCTCCTTGTTTTATTTCCATGCTTTCTTTTTCTTATTTTTCCCCCTGAATTTATTCATTTTATTTATTCTCCTCTTTCTTTCTCCTTATTTATTTTTTTCTAACATATTTTTTCACATAATTTCTCTTACGTTTTGTTTTTTTTTTCACATTCTTCCTTAAATGTTTTCACTTTTTTATTTTTCTTTCTTGCTTCAATTTGAGTGTTTCGATTTCTTCTCTGCTTCTGTTTTTCCCACATTGTCTTTGTTTCTTCAGTCAAGACAATTTTTTCTTTCTAGTCTTGTTTTTACTTCCTTAATTTTCCTTTTTTAAATAATTTCATTTTTCATTTCATATTTTCTTCTTTTTTTCTTTCTTTAATTTAAGTAATGTATTTCTTCTGTTCCCTTATTTCCTCCTTCTTCACTGCTTCACTTTAAACAATTGTTTTTTAAATTAGTTTTTCCCCTCCTTCCTTACTTCTTTTTTTCAATTTAGGAAAATTCGGTATTTACTTTTATATTTACTTATTTCTTTCTCCTTCTTATTTCTTACATCTTTTTTTAAACAATTTCTTCCTTTTTTTTCTTTCAGTCAGTTTCTGACAGTTTTAAGCAGTTTCTTTCACTATTCTCATCTTTTTCTTTCATTCACTTTGAAATTAATTATTTAAAAATTCATGTATTCATATTTTATGCATATTTATTTACACTATAAATACGATATATATTATATTCATACATGTACTTATGTATTTATTTATGGTTATTTCTTTCAATTTAGCCATTTTCTTTATATATCTATCACTTAACTTATAGTTTCATTTGTCCTTTGTTTCTTTGTGATATTTCTTTCCGCTCCGAAGCTCTTTATTACGACGTGTCCGTGTACGCTAGACCAGTCTGAGCTGTATTCTGGCCTACTGTAGGTATTTCTCAATCAAGACCAATCTTTTCTAGAGCTTTTAATAAAGGGCTTTGACTTGATGGTTGCTGGCAGTGTTAATGCAGAACGACATCCATACAAACTCTTCAACAGCGTAATGTGAATCCAATGTTTACATAATCTACAGTCTTTTCTACACACTGGATTATAAACCTAGCTCGCCTTACTCGTGTTTTTACTCTACGTGATTTAACCCTGCTATTTTGATATTGTGATTTTTCTGTGATTTCTGCCAATAAAATTCTTCTGAACTGAGCAAAAAGGAAATGACTTGTAAATTTCTTCTTTGTTACTAAAAGAGGCTTTTAATCGCGGAAGTAAAAACAAAAGTACAGTCAGAGATTATCATGCATTAGAGGATTATTGAACAGATTTATTTTTGAAAGATGAATAAAGTATGCTGCTGTGGGGAACAGTAGGGGGCAACACTGCATAAATAAACAAGCCTTTCTCTTTCTTGAAATTCTATAATCAGCGTTACAAGTTTTATATGCTTAATAAGTGCTGATGCAGCGGAACAAAGCAACGTTCCCTCTACAGTATGGAAAAAGATGTAAAGTCCGTGCTACGAGAAGTGATTATAACTCCAGCCTTTATGCAGCTTGATGGATCTTTTCCATTTCTTACGCATCTCTTCCATTTTTAATTTGCAATGTGAACACAAATCTTATTTGTTTTAATCTCGCCTAGATCTACAGTAAGTAGTGGTGCGATGGTCAATATCTAGGAAGTGATCAGTCCCCCTATGTAGTGCTTTAATGGGAGTCTAACGTCAGTAGATCTGAAAATGGGCAGACGTGGTGCCATCCTTCCAGCTGCGCGGTGTTTCCACGACGACGGCACGGCACAGCGGACACGTCCGTTCTCGGTCGAACCACAGACACAGACAGTCTTCACAGAACACATGCTGAAGGACAAAGACAAAAAGCATTCAAATCAAACACACAAAGACCTGCATATATTCATAGACACGCATACATATTTGTACTATAAATTACATACATGCTATGCAGATAAGAGAAAGAGAGGGGGGAAAAAAAGCGGAAATTAATGAGCAGAAGCTGCAAAGGGTTTATACTTATGTGTCAGCTTCTGCCAATTGTTTCCCAGCATGCCTTGCAGGGTCCTTACCTGACAGAGCAGAGCAATTGGCTCTCTAAACTCAGCTTGGCAGATTGCACACACATCTCCTGCCTCATTGCACTGCTGTGTGCTGGCCCTCATACCGTAACTCTGTGTTAAACACACACACACACACACTGTTAAAGCCATAATTAATAATTGAAAAAACAACATTTTTTTTTTTTTTAAAGAAAAGCATGTTATAATTAACCAACCACATGAGAGGGAGTGCTGTTGTCATGAATATCAGCACAACCTTGAGTGTGATATTGGTTTTATACAACAAACATCATTTATTATCAACAGATTATAATATGATTTCTATCTTTATTTAAACAGTTGTTTTGTTCCACCAACACATCCTTTTGCAACTGTTTTTTTTTTTTTTTTTTTTACATATTTATTTTCTACATTTCTAATCTGTAAAATTCACTTAATTCATACTGAAACTTTCCTTATGAATTCTTAGGCCATCAGCAGTCGTATAAGCATTTCACTTCATGTTATACTGTGTATGTGACAAATTAAATTTTGAAAGTTGTTTTAAATTCTTTCCAGGACTATAGTATGTAGCCAAACGGTGAGGAGCCATGAATAAACCAGGAATGTGGTGGACTGTCCTATAAATCTCATAAGTTTCTATTTATATTTCGCTTTAGAATAACAGCTCTGTTAACTTCTGGGTTTTAGGGTTAAATCTCAAATAGCATTAAATGGAAATCTAGTGTGCTATGTAGGGTGAATAATCCCTTGTTCCACACACCAAGTAATACCCTTAGAGAGGGTTAGAGAGGGATTTGGGATTCAGCCTTGTGTTAGAAGCTAGATAGCTTTGTAGCCATGAATAAAAGAACACAGCTGGTTTAGAGAGGATTCAGGTATCCGGTTCCTCTCAAGGTTTCTTCCTGTTACCATCTCAGGTAGTTTTTCCTTACTGCTGTCGCCGTCGTCCTCGGCTTGCTCATCAGGGACAATCTTATCATTTTGATTTATACACATTCAAATTTCATACAAACTTAAATAATTCGTTTTATTCTGTAAAACTGCTTTGAGACAATGTTAACTGTTAAAAACGCTATACAAATAAAATTGTATTTAATTGAATTGATTCAGAACAACTTAGATTAGCAGTGTTTTATTAAGTGTTTTTAAGATGACATGACGTTATCAGTTGTGCTTTCTCGCTGTAAGTGCTCCTGCGACTGGTCTTGAATGCGGGTTTTGGCAGGAAGCTTCTCTCTCCTCCGTACAGACTACTTTAACCCATGCCGGGACCGATAGTTAGTGTAATTAACAATTATTAGAAAACCTGGGACATGGTAGTCAAACATCCAAGCGCTATTGGCGTCTGTTTTCACCATTTTCAGTTTAACTGTTTCACTTATGCAAAATATAACCCGAATTATAGAATGCTTTAGGTACTGATACACATTGGCACAACTTGTGCAAGAGATGAATAAAGGGACCGACCTGCGAGCTACAGAGCACGGCGAAGGCTTTTCGAATCCCTGATAGTCTTCCACACAGGTCAAATGACTGGAACGGAAAGAAAAAGAGAAAAAAAAAAAAACAAAGATGCCAGTAAAGACACAGTTGGATAGCAGGTCGTTTTTCTGATTTGCTCAACTGATTCCTGTATAACTTCTGAGCCTGGATAATACTCAGTGTTTGTGGTATGGGGTGCGCCAGTGGTGTGTAACATCCTATGAAATGTGTAGCCTTCTCAGAAAAAGTCTCACCATGTGTGAAATACGAATCAACAATCATTTAAGGAATGAAATAGCAACACCGGAGACTCCTTACCTTGCACAGGCTGTATATAATAATCAACGCTGCACCCAGGAAGTAGCTGCTGGATGGATCCTCGCCCATGATGTACTTGTACCACATCTGGATGGGCACCAGAGCGCGAAAGAGCTGACTGAACTCCTCGATAAGTAGATAGAGCTTTCCCTGTCAGCACACACACACACACACAAATCACACAGGCTTACAGATTAAAGTCTGGAAAATATTGTAGGCTTTTATTGCCGGCAACGAGCAAATGGTTCTGATGTTTTATACACTCTGGAGCTAAAAATAAGCAATGCAGATCGGTCAGACTGCATGTTAATGCAACTAACATACAGTAGCTTCTTGATGTCTACTATATAATCTGTGGCCATTAAAGCATTACACCAACTGTCTGTAAAAATTCCTAATGTTAGAAAAAGTAATAAAACGTTAGCGGTATGCAGATGTGAGACAGAGCGAGGCGACCCATGTGTTGGAATATGTATGGTCTTGCCATGCCGATCAATATTAGACGATCACATGGATCCACATTCCCAACCAACATGTCTAGTTCTGCTTGTTTTTAATCTGTATGCCAGACATACCTTTAAAAAAATACTTAAAGCAGGTAGGATGCTAATGAAAGAGATTAGAGAAATTTGACCTTGATGTGACCTTAAACATGTTTGGATCAAATCCAAAGTCTCACCAGCACATCTACTGGTTATAATGATAATTCCTTATAAATCTGACAAACATTCAACACTTCGTTCTGTTTTGGATATTTGACCTTGCTGTGACCTTGACCTTATTTGTATGAAATTGAAAAATCTAATCAGATTTTTTTATCTGAAGCTGCTTTTTACTAGAATAGTTGATAATATCTCGCTAATAGGAATATCAGAGGTGCATACAAACAACCTGAGTCATGTCTTGGTGTCACTGTGTTTTACAGGCATTAAAAACAAACAGGAAACAAAAAAACTGCTGAGCTGAGAGTTTCTCACGCACTCACTGCAAGACATGCAGCATATGAATAAACCTTAGCTGAGTTAACAGGTGGACACGTTCATTCATTACCCACTCGGTCTCCGCGCTACTCCTTCTCCCGTTCACAGCTTGCTCTCATCCCCTGAGACATTTCTCTTTCCATTATTGGAATTTAAAATTCAACAACTTCATACCCCATGACTAATCCGAGTCAGTAATCAGAAAGGTCAGAGATTACTGTTGAGTTAGTTCACGTTTAATGCCAGCTTGTTTCTTTTTTTTTGGAAAGCTTCTGGACTGCTTCTGGGGTCGCTCGGTCTGACGGGATTTGCCAGCGGTGTCCAAAGGGTTCAAGCCAGTCCGGAGATAATTTCTGCAGCACTTGCTGCAAAACTGGTTTAGCCGTGTCCATGAATGTACAGAAGTGTTTGATCAACCGTTAACCAAGCTACTGTAGCTTTAGTATGGCCAAGTAAACCTGGTCTTCTTTAAATGGTATTTGTTATGTCAAGTCTTTGTTTAACTTTGTATTTGGTTAACTTTAAGTGGTATTTATGTCTAGTCTCTGATTGAGTAAACTTGGTCAACTTTAAGGAGTATTTACCGCTTTAATCATACGCTAGATTTAATTATATCCCATGGTACTGTATAGATGTCTCTAATATAGAGATCTTACCTATAAGTGATGATATCACAGATAATCACCTCCTGATATATACTCTACCTGTAAAACAGATTAGCTGTGTCTCCCCACGTTGTCGATTTGGTAGAAATATGACTCCGACTACTAAAGACAGATTTACAAGTAATCTGCCGGATCTGTCCCAATTTCTTATTAGACCTCTAAATGCAGACGATCTAGATGAAGTGACAAACAGCATGGGCACTATTTTTAGCAGTACATTAGACACTGCTGCTCCCATTAAATTAAAAAAAAGTCTGAGATAAAACACTTGCACCATGGTACAATAGTCAGACTCGTGCCCCCTAAAGAGAGCAACCCGTAACATCGAGCGAAAGTGGAGAAAAAGGTATAGACAGGTATAGACAGGCTCTAAAAGCTGCTAGGGCCGAGAATCTGAGCTGACTGATAGCAAGAAACGAAAACAATCCCAGGTTCTTATTTAGTACAGTGGCTCGCCTAACAAAACCTATGATGCCTGCAGAGAGTATCCCATCACAGTTTAGACTGTGGACTTCTTCAATGAAAAAATTGATAGTAACAGAAGTTCAACCTCTCATAGCATCTCATGATCCAGTCACGTCTAAAGCTTCACATTTAGATTTTCAGTGCTTTACAAGTATAGGACAGGAAGAGCTGTATAAACTTATCACCTCGGCTAAATCAACAATGTGCTTGTTATATCCAATCCCAACCAGATTTTTAAAAGAAGACTTCTAAACATTATTAATTCTTCATTATATCTAGGTCACGTTCCTAAACCTTTCAAGTTGGCAGTTATAAAGCCTCTTCTTAAAAAATCTAATTTAGACCCGAATAAAATAAATTACAGACCGATTTCAAACCTTCCGTTTATATTACAGGTAGTATCAGCTCAAATATGCAGGAAAACAATATCCTCGAAGAATTTCAATCAGGTTTCAGGCCCCATCATAGTACAGAAACTGCACCAGTTAAGATTGCAAATGACTTGTTTTTAGCTTCGGACTAAGGCTGCATCTCAATACTAGTCTTACTTGATCTTAGTGCTGCATTCAACACTATAGATGACAATATTCTCATAGATCGCTTGCAAAGTCACATAGGTATTAAGGGACAGGCATTAAAATGGTTTAGATCCTACCTGTCTGATGGATACCATTTTGTAGATCTAAGTGGAGAACTGTGGTGTAATGCCAGTGAAATATGGGGTCCCACAAGGGTCAGTTTTAGGACCTCTGCTGTTCTCAATATACTTGCTTCACTTGGGTAACATCATTAGGTCATGTTGATAAACCTTTCAAGTTGGCAGTTATTAAGCCTCTTCTTAAAAAATCTAATTTAGACCTGAATAAAATTAATTACAGACCGATCTCAAACCTTTTTTTTTATATTACAGGTAGTATCAGCTCAAATATGCACATTCTTACAGGAAAACAATATCCTTGAAGAATTTCAATCAGGTTTCAGGCCCCATCATAGTACAAAAACTGCACTAGTTAAGATTGCAAATGACTTGTTTTTAGCTTTGGACCAAGGCTGCATCTCAATACTAGTTTTACTTGATCTTAGTGCTGCATTCGACACTATAGATCACAATTCTCATAGAACGACACATAGGTGTTCAGGGACAGCCATTAAAATGGTTTAGATCCTACTGTACCTGTCTGATGGATACCATTTTGTAGATCTAAATGGAGAACTGTCTGGTGTAATCCCAGTGAAATATGGGGTCCCACAAGGGTCAGATTTAGGACCTCTGCTGTTCTCAATATACATGCTTCCCTTGGGTAACATCATTAGAAGACATGGGTTTAGTTTCTATTGTTATGCTGATGATACCCAATTATATATCTCAACTAAACCAGAAGAAATACCCAAGTTGTCTTGACTAACTGGAGACAAGGATAAGTCCAGGATATAAAAGATTGGATAACCAATAACTTTTTTTTAAACTAAATTCAGATAAGACCAGTGATATTACTTATTGGCCCAAAAACCAGTACACAACAGCTTTCACAATTCAGCTTGTGCTTGCGTTTAGAAAGATGTACTGTTACCAGCTCGACAGTAAAAGACCTGGGCGTAATATCAGACAGTAACTTGTACTTTGAAAATCATATCTCCAGTATCACAAAAACAGCCTTTTTTCCACCTTATAAATATTGCCAAGCTTAGGAACATCTTATCCATTTCTGATGCAGAAAAGATAGTTCATGCAGTCATGACCTCCAGACTAGACTATTGTAATTACTAGGTGGTTGTCTTGCATCCTCAATAAACAAGCTACAGTTAGTCCAAATTGCAGCCGCCAGGGTTCTCACTAGATCATACAAACCCAATATTATCATCATTGAAATGGTTGCCTGTTCAGTTTAGAATTAATTACAAAATAGTATTACTTACATACAAGGCTTTTAATGGTTTAGCTCCCACATACCTAGCCAGTCTTCTTTGGAATAGCCTTCCAAAGCTTTGGAATAGCCTTCCAGACGGTGTTCGAGCCTCAGACATAGTTTCCCAGTTTAAAAGTAGACTCAAGACTCATCTCTTTAATCTGGCATACGCATAATTCATCACATAACCTCATACTCCAGTACATCTATCCTGAATGGCATCTACGCTAATTCTTTCCATCTGTTCTTTATTCTTCTGCCCACCCCGAGGCATCAGGAGATTGTGCCAGCTTCAGGAGACAAAGGCCGACCCTGCGAGGATTCTGAGGCATCCAGAGAAGGACCAGCTCCAGTTGGATTCTGCTTTATGATGGTTGGAGCTACACATACTGCTCCTGTGCTCCAGTGATCCAGACTCCATCTGCCCTTTGCACCTGCTGACTCGTCCCTATGCTGAACTGGACTTCATGTTAATTTAAAGAACTTCTGTTATACTGAACTGTCAGCTGCATAACTCATGATGTTATATAATTTCTATTTGCTATCACCCAAATGAGGATGGGTTCCCTGTTGAGTCTGGTTCCTCTCAAGGTTTCTTCCTATTGCCATCTCAGGGGGTTTTTCCTTGACACTGTCGCCTTCACCTTAGGCTTGCTCAGAGACATTTCTTTCATTCATTCATCTCATTTTTATCTAGAGACATTTTTCTCACACATACACACTTACATAAATTTTCTTTTCATTTTTGTGAAGCTGCTTTGAGACAATGACCATTGTTAAAATTCCTATATAAATAAGATTGAATTGGATTGAATTAAATTGAATGTCTAGCCTCTGGTTGAGTAAACTTGATCACCTTTAAGTGGTATTTGTTATGTCTGGTCTCTGCCTGAGTAAACTTGATTACCTTTAAGTGGTATTTGTTATGTCTAGTCTCTGCCTGAGTGAACTTGGTTGGTTTAGCCGTGTCCATGAAGTGTTTGATCAACGGTGACCAAGCTAGCTTCAGTATGGCCAAGTAAACCTGGTCTTCTTTAAGATGTACTGTATGTGTTATGTCTAGTCTCTGATTGAGTAAACTTGGTCACCTTTAAGTGGTAATTGTTATGTCTAGTCTCTAACTACCATAGATAAAGATGATAAAAAAATTGTAATTTAATTGTAACCTGCTGGCCTTTATATTGCCATGTTTATTTTTTTATATATAGAAAGAGCATTATAGACCTGTTTCATCTAAACCTCAGGAATGAATGACCACAGGTGATCCAAGTTTGGACCTAACAAGTCCGAAATCACTGCAAGGAAGCCCACTGGCATTTCAAATACCATTTTCACACTTAATTCCATTAAAAGAAACAAACAACAAAAAAAAACAAGAAAGGAAACAGATGTTTCAAGCATGTTTCCAAAAACACAGGTTTCAAAGACTTCCACTTAAGAGCCAAAAAAACATAGAGCCCGGCTTGATTCCAGCCATGCCACAACAGCAGATTCAAGGCTTTCTTTCTCCCCCCTGCAGTGAAAAGCAATAACAGTATTGTCGTTAGTGTGAAACTGCCATCTTGATATTCTCGCCTCTTTGTAAACATTATCATAAGCAGGAATAACTGCAGGCACCTGTGTCCAAACGCAGCAGTCAGTGCCAGCACTGTCAGACTGCAAGCTGTCCCTGTCCAAAAACCAGAGAGAGAAAGAGGGAAAGAGAGAGAGAGAGAGAGAGAGAGAGACAGAGAGCGAGTGAAACAGTTCCATTGAATTGTATTTGCCAATCCGTTTCCTGCAGGCACCAACTCCTGGGTGCTTCAAAAGAGCCTGAGGGTGAAAAAAAGCTTAACCTAAGCCTAAAAGCTGGCAAGTTACCAGCACTCGGTGGTCTTCTGGCATAGTGGGTAATTTAGCCACACTGCAAAGAAAACTGGCAGGAACACTCTACAGCTGCTACCCAATTAAGAATAAGGCTAGTAGATCAACTCTTTGGCCAATTTAGGACAATTTTATCCTGAAAACCCAAAACTTTAAAGTATGAAGAATCCTGATAAACGGAAAACTTCTACTGATGCATAGAAATAAAAACACACATTAGAACCATACCATTAGAACCATTGGATTCATTTGGGTTTACTAAATACCAATAATTAAATTCCAAACTAGAAAATGTCTAGGAGGGACTAATACATCAAAGCTAATCTATACATCAACTATTTATGTATACAGTAGAATAAGTATACGTGTTCAATAAACATCACTGAAAGCAAAGCTTAAATGATGTACAATGCAACATAAAGTAAAATATACACTAAAACAGCATGTGCTAACCCACTTAGCTAAACACACGTTTAGCTTTCAAAACCTCAAGAACAACCTCAACATGAGCCAAAAGAAGCAATCTTATCTGATTTTTTAAATATTAATCAGGCGCATTACAGTCACACTCCCCTTTATTTCTCTATATAATCCCCTGCTACACTAAAGCACTTATCCCAGTGATTCACTAGTGCTTGGACACCATCAAGGCTGACAAGTTTCTCAGTACGCTTGGAGTCATGATCGGACTGCTTGCTTCACGTCTGAAACACCGGCCTCCCAGGAACTCCTTTAATGGCCCAAACATGTGGAAATGGCTTGGAACGAGGTCAGGGCTGTATGGAGGATGTGTCAATAACTCAAATATATAATATGATAATTCATTCATTCATTCATTCATTATACCGCTTAATCCTGTGTTCAGGGTCGCGGGGGACCTGGAGCCTATCCCAGGAGACTTCGGGCACTAGGCGAGGTACACCCTGGACAGGATGCCAATCCATCGCAGGGCACACACACATACACACGCTCACACAACCCAATCACACACTATGGGCAATTTAGGAACGCCAATTAGCCTAACCTGCATATCTTTGGACTGTGGGAGGAAACCGGAGTATGATAATTAATATTTTGTTAAAATTCTATTAAAAAATTCGCATCCCCAGGATCCTGAGCTGACTACCAGTGTGTAAAAACCTGCAGGATCTTAGAGGAACTTCAAGATTTTACTACCTCAAATGCAAGCACATAAAACCTATAATAATAAAAAGTAAATAATTTGTGCGTAAAAAATTATGATGCGCAACAACTTTTTTTTCTCCCAGTTCTACTGCGCATCATTAGTACTACAGTAACAAATCAACTTTAACTACCTTATTGGGAAGTTAAGATTTTTTTTTTATATATTATAGGGTTTTCTGATTCATTTTTTTTTTTTTACAATGTGGCAAAGTTTGTGATTGACACTCTCATTTCAAAGATATTTAAATCACAGGCCGGTGGGAAAACACATATCGTACGTGGTTAAATAAATAATAGCTTCGGGTGCTCAGCTTCTAGTTAACAACTTTACTGAGACGGACGGAAGGGAATCTGTTCTGCTGACAGATTCCTACTGAGAACCCCCCCCAAAATGTAATAAATAATTCCAAAAAAATAAAAATAAAAAAATAAATCACCACTCTGCCACCGAACAAGCAGCTCCGGCACCGGCTCCAACTCCGTATGCATAATGACTGCTTGGATTTTCTCTGACAGCAATTAATCACCCTCGTTGGACGCGTGCTAGACGCCCGCTGGGGTCCTGCGACCTGCCCATGCAGGCAATTTATCTTAGCCAGAGTTTCACGCAAACTGTTTGCTCTACGCTCAGGCGAATTGAAACTGGACTTCTGCCAGGGGAGGAGGAGGGAAAAAATTAAATCACCAGGGATGCATTTCAGCTCGTTTCTGACAATAACAGCTACTCTTCTCATCTAATAATAACTGCAAAGGAAAACTTTATTAGGGAAGGACGGTAGGGCAAGATAGGCCGGGTCCCCTGAGCAGGAACGCCTGGGGTTCCATTAATTATTTTTTTCTCATCAATTAATATATTGTGGCTACAGTATAAAGTGCAGATGGAGGGGAAAAAAAAATACCCACCCTGAATTAGGAGTTATTAGATGAATCCCAAACTTTTGCAAAGGTTTTTAAATGAGGAAGAAAATTGATTATGGCTGGAAAATTAATTTAGAAAGTTTCCATTAACGGAAATACTAATGAATGTATTATTGTGTACTGATACACACACAGGGTGAACTTTAGCTCTGGCACTACAGTATATGATTCATCACTGTAACAAATGCGTCATTTTCCTCAGCAATGAAAATTGTGAGAAGAAAAAACTATTTGAAACTTTTTTGAAAATCATGAAATGTTGATATTTTTCAATTTTTTTCATTCAATCTTAATAAAAAAAACATCCTTATCTCATTTTAAAGCATTTATTTCTATATTAGCCGCTTTCTGTACATAATACTATATGCGCTCACTACACAGAACTTAACACACAACCCTGGTGGAGCCTCTTAAACACCCAGTAGAAAGAAAACTGAAAGAAAAAAAATCATAACTGGCAAATTGCAAACTGTAAGGGAGAACGAGTTTCTGCACTACAGTACAGGTTGCCAAGTCTAGCAATTATGGATCAGTTTAGATTATAATTGAAGCAATATTTTATCTAAGTGCACAGCAAAGGCAGACAGAAATAATGATGATGATGATGAAGGAGTAGCATAGATTTAACAAACTGAGATATAAAGGATTACATATGCAAAGGAAATAAATAAATAAATAAATATAAAAGAAACCTAATACAAAATGTTTAATAAATGTTAAATATTATAATATTTAACATTTTTCTCCCTAATTTAGTCGTGTTCAATTCCTCCCCACCACTAGAGGGCTCCCACATTAAGGCTACTACTACCACTCAGTCGGGAGGGCCGAAGACTATCACGTGTTCCCTCCAAACCACGTGACGCCAGTCGACCGCATCTTTTCTAACTGCTCACTCACAGGGTTGGGGGCGGCGCTCGTTGGGGACGGATTAACACACTCGGAGGACAGCGCTATCCGCTCCTTTCGCTTGCGTGAGCTCACAGACGCCCCTGATTGGCTGTAGAGCCGTGATTAATGTGGGAGCACGAAGTACCCCTCATCCCTCCCCTCTGAGAGAGCTCGGCCAATCAACTCTCTCTAGACCTCCGGCTGTGAGAGGTTACAGCATCACCCGGGAATCAAACCAGCGATTTCCTCATGATAAGGCGAGTACTTTACCACTGCGCCACTCAGAGGCCCAAAGATTCTATTTTTATTAAAAAAATAAAGATATTAAATGTTTTTAAAAAGAATCATATTAAAATGCAATATTTCTCATATAAACTATATATAAATGTATACAATAAATACGGCAGTAAATTAACTCTTATTATAAATAATGCCTAAAACTCGTCGCTCATTCATCGGCTTTATCCTGTATACAGGGTTGCGGGGGGGTCTGGGGTTCTATCCCAGGAGACTTTGTGACTAATTTGGGCACACACTCATGCACTCATTTACACACTACAGGGCAATTTGAGAACCTATTGCCATTTAGCCTAATCTGCATGTCTTTGGACTGTGGGAGGAAACCGAAGGAAACCCATCAAGAGAACATGCAAACACCATGCACACAGATCCGAGGTGGGAATCGAACCCTCGACCCTGGAGGTGCAAGGCGACAGTGCTAACCGCTACACCACTGTGTCGAACAGTTGTACTGATAAAAATGTGTGCTTCTCCGTGTCCTAAAGGAGATACGAACTTCTGCATCCTAGTGAAATGTGTTAAAAAGCAGCATTCTCGATTGGGATTGTTGATTAGTTTTCTATAGCAGCGGCTCTCGCTGCAAAGCTAATCACAGGTTCGTGCACATCAACGTGCTCGTGTAATACTTCCGAATACGTTTCTATAGCAACAGAGCACTCACGTGGACTTGTGTCATACTGTAGATGCTCTACAAGAGCGAATAAACCTGTTTAAGAAAAATATACATCATTGTTAATGGGGAAGTTTTCAGGAAGGAGATGTTTATTGAAGGAGTCAGATTTAATAAAACAATTCTGCTGTTGTAGGAAATCCATCAACTCCAGCCTGGTGAGATTAACTACATCGGTCATTGATTTCTCCTCTCCATTCACAAAGGTCAGGACAGACGAGGCTCACGCTAAAGGTGAAGCCCTGACATGTTTGGGCTTGAGTGTGTGTGTGTGTGTGTGTGTGTGTGTATTTATAACCATGTTAATGATGATCATGGCCCAGTAATGAGAAAGAAGAAGGGCTGACTGTGTGAACATGACCTCATTGGCCACCTGGGCATGGCACCGGAGATGGAAAGTGTGTGTCGGTGTGTGAACGTGTGTGTGTATATGTGTGTGTGAGATCAAAGAGGGAGATTGGCGTGTGGTGGTTATGGGAGGGGAAAATTTATTCAGGCTTCAACACAGCAGGTAAATGCTGCAATCATGACTGAGATCCAGTGTGTGTGTGTGTGTGTGTGTGTGTGTGTGTCTTGTGTCATGTGTGTGTGTGCGTGTACATGTGCTCCAAAGAGAGGTGACCTCACTCCTGTCCCTGAGGACCATGAGCTCAGATACTGCGTGCCAAGAAGCCAGAGAAACACATACGCGCACGCGCGCGCACACACACACACACACCTTGACTGTCTTGTTTATCAAGGAAAGACGCAGGTATTTTTACGAATGCAAGAAACAGATTTCAAAATTTAAATAAACTAGAATTAAAAGTGAAATTTTAAAGTAAAATTGCTCTTACTCTGGATTTGAAAGCCAGGAGGATTTTGGGTAAGAAGAGGACGAGGCACTTGATGGCCATGGTGAAGTACTTGAGCACAAAGTCGGTGATTCCGACCACCCAGATCAGGTTGAAGAAATCGTAACTGTTGATGTTCGGCTTTGCAAATATCAAACTGTAAGCGAGAAAGACATGAAAATACATTCAGCACCACAACCCAGGTTGCCAAATCCAGCGATTATGGATCGGTTTATGATTCAAATTTTATTTGTCACATACACAGTACGATATACAGTGAAATATATATTACACGACCGCTCGTGACCTTAAAATCTAAATTATTAATAGAGATAATTAAAAAATAATAAAAATTAAAGAGATATTATATCCAAGAAGGAGGAAATGCTAACAGAAATGATAATGAAGTTGTAGCATGGACTTAGAAATGAAAAAATGAAAATGAAATGAAAAAAAAGAAAAAAAAAAGATGAAATATGCTGAAGGAAAAAAAAATGTATATATAAAAATACAAAATATCTTTAGCATATATCTATTAGCATATATCTGGATAAAAAGCATGATTATTATATTTGTAAAAAAATCCCATTAAAAGCTAAAATAAGCATTAGATTCATTACTATAATTTTTATTATTTGCAGGAATATTTTTTTCGGTTTGATGCAAAGAATATTTTTCAAAAAGTAAAAACAACAACATGACATTATATACACAACATCTACTTAGGTGATTAAAAACTCACCAACTCCAGATTAAAAATCCAGACATTTATGATTATAGTTAATTCATAGCTGTATTTATACATTACCTTTAAAAAAAATCCTATTAACAGGTAAAAGTTCTCATTTAAAAAGCAAAATGGTTTGTATCCCATAATATAAATATATGCTGGAAAAATATATTATATATTACAGTATATTTTTAAATTAAATTATATTTAAAATCTGGATAAATAAGTATTTTGTTCAATATTGTGTAACGATTATATTTACATTACAAAAATACGGATATTAAGTATCTTAAAGAAATCCAATTAAAATTTATTTCCATATAAACTATATATAAATCTATAAAATGAATACGGCTGTGAATTAATTCCAATCACAAAGGATGTCTGGATACCTTTTACCAAAGGTGATGTGTATATAATTTTATGTTCTTGCTGTTGTTATTTTTTGAAAAACAATCTCTGCATTAAACTACATTACAGAATAAAATAATTCTGCTAATATTAATAAACCATTATTTTATAATATACACCTCACAAGCAGGTTTAGCTGAGAGCTTTCCGTTTTTGAGTTATATATTCCTGATCATTTTTGACGAGTCCTGATGTGTTGATTCATTTCTGAGACTCGGCTGGAGGGGTGTCTAAACTTTTCCACATGCCACAATTACCACAGTTGTTTATTATTTAGTTTTTTTTTTTATAAAATGTAATATGAAATAATACAATCACAGTGCATAAACATATTTTTGGCAAATTAGCTAAACAATATGCTGCAGCTATTGCATCCAATCTAAACAATATGTGAATTTCGCAAATATATAGACAAAAAGGTATTATTACTGTTCGGTAGTACTGCTTGTATAAAAAGTAATACATTTGTGCACCTCAAGATTAAATTATTTTTTTATTAGAGTTAAATATTTGCAATAAAAGAAATGCCATAGAACTAAATGCCATAGAACTACATTCTATGGCATTTAAACAGGATGAAGACAATTAAAAGTGTGAAATTAAAGAAGATAAATATATTGAAGAGGATTAGGACCGGACGTCGATTAAAATCTGTACTAAAGTCTGCGAAAGTAAAGTCACGGCTCTGCGAAAGTAAAGTCGCGGCTCTTACTTTCGCAGAGCCGCGACTTTACTTTCGCAGAGCCGCGACTTTACTTTCGCAGAGCCGCGACTGCACGTTCACAAGTAAAGTAAAGTCGCGGCTCTGCAAAAGTGAAGTCGCGGCTCTGCGAAAGTGAAGTCGCGGCACTGCGAAAGTGAAGTCGCGGCTCTGCGAAAGTGAAGTCACGGCTCTGCGAAAGTGAAGTCGCGGCTCTGCGAAAGTGAAGTCGCGGCTCTGCGAAAGTGAAGTCGCGGCTCTGCGAAAGTGAAGTCGCGGCTCTGCGAAAGTGAAGTCGCGGCTCTGCGAAAGTGAAGTCGCGGCTCTGCGAAAGTGAAGTCGCGGCTCTGCGAAAGTGAAGTCGCGGCTCTGCGAAAGTGAAGTCGCGGCTCTTACTTTCGCAGAGCCACGACTTTACTTTCGCAGACTTTAATTTCGGCTCTGCAAACGTGCAGTCGCGGCTCTGAGATTATGAGCAAAATTACGAGCAAAAATTATGGTGGCCCAAATTCTCTTCAGTAGAAATAAATGTGAAAAATGTGATGGAGGAAAAAAAAATACTCACAAGATCTGTGGACATAAATGATCCTAAAAAAAAGGAAAGGAAATGCAAGTAGAACATAACATAAATAAAATAAAAAATTAATATATGCATGGGTGCGTGTGTGTACAGTATGTGTGTGTGTGTAAAACACGTCATCGGGAGGTTCCAGGAGACGCCTGATCACACCGACCTGTTGTGCAGCTCCTCAGCACTGAAGGTGTAATACACATACACTATGTTGCCTGCCAGGAACACCAGAATCCAAAGAGCCACAAAGATGGACCTCTCCTCCTGCAGAACCAAGAAGAAGCTAGAATTCGAGCCAAGCTGAATATTGTGCAGATTTAAATTGAAGAGGAGGAGACGGTGTCCTGAGAATCACGCTTACCCGCAGCGACACCTGGTGCTTTAGGGTCGAATTAGCGAAGGCGAACGTGCTAGCCATGCCAATACACACGGCGATACCTGAGGAAGACATAACGACAACCTGAGTCACATGACTTTAAAGAGAGAGATTAATCTCACAGAGTTCTTAAAAGTTCTCACCGAGCTTGTGCTGGAAACAGACTTTAATAAGGAGAATGAGGATGAAAGGGAATCCCCTCTGCAGCCACGTGACCACAGCTTTCAGCTCGGACAGAGCGGGAGCCGGTGCAGACGCTTCGTCTCCTAGTGAAAAAAATACAAATAAATCACGACTTAATTATCCCTGTTCATCATCTGAATGGCAAAACCCCCCAAAAGTCTTTTCACATGCCTGTAATGCGGATCCCCTTCTCACCTCCGTCGTCCCTGCTGCCCCGTCTCTCGTCTCTCGAGGATGCCGAATGAAGCAGGGCGGAGCGGTGCTGCCCCGACTGGTGAAAGTGATGGTGGTGGTGATGATGGTGATGCTGAGCAGGGCGTGGAAGAAACGCCGCGTTCTCAGCCCGGTGACAGGCTTCCTCGCGCGACGAGGTCGTCATCTGGATGAAGACTTCAGGAGGAGACCCGAGGACGAGTCCGGCAGCCTGGAAAGGGGCCGAGGTCACGGCACTGGCGGACACGCCCACCAGGCCTGAGAAGAGCTGCTGGGGTGAGGTCGGAGACTCGGGCTTCAAACAGTCGAACACACCTCCTTCGTCCAGGCTGCTCTCAGATCCGAGAGTTTGACTCCTGTTCCTATGTAGGTTTAAAAAAAACAGAAGGTTCAACGTTTGCTGGAGATCTTAACGTGCTTCACAGTAAACATAAAGTCAATATTTAGATTTTTAAATAGTCTGTATGATAGTTAAATGTAAGTTGCTGTGTAAAATCAGAGGAAGTCGAACCTTTCAGCTGGCATGCCATCTGTGTTACTACTGTGGCGTCTCTGCATGGCGCCCACTGAGTCACCAGAAGCTCAGGAGCTGGAGATAAACGAAATATTATCAGCATTTTCAGGATACACAGCTGGAACAAGGCAACAACACACTACCGCATGCACTCATTACCTGTAGACTAATTGAAAAAACAATCAGCCTTGTATGTTTTGGACTGTGGGAGGAAGCCCATTAAACATGGACGGAGCACGCAAGTCATGGACCAGAGGACAGATTCGATCCCCTAATCCTGTAAGTGTAAAGTAACCATGCAGACCCGTCCTGTGAGCCTTATTGACAATATGAGGGTGAGTCAAAAATGATCCGCACTCCGGTTGTATTAAAACTTCTGCTGGTCTTATCAGCACTTCTGTCTCCCAGTTACTGCTGTGCAGGTGTGAACGTGTTACATCAGTTCATTTGAGCAAAAATGGATGACTCGCTTTTTAAAATTTTTTTTATTTGTTGTCTTATTTGTGGTCTGAGGGAGTGCCTGGTGCTTAAACAACTCACAGAAGAGCATAAACAGAAGCGTTTAGATATTACCTTCAAACTAAATTTGGAGGAGAAAGTTTCTCAAAGAGAATCATGACTGGTAACGAGACATGGATTCATCGCTACGAACCTGAGAGTAAACGAGAAACATGGAGTATGGAACGGAAACATCCTCAATCGCAGACTGAGAAAAAGTTCAAAACACTAATCAAGTTAAAAACTACAAAAACTTAATTTTGAGGTGGTAGTAACCTTTAAAACTCCGTTATTTTAGCCGTTATTTGTTTTGCAGGTTTATATATATATATATATATATATATATATATATATATATATATATATAAACATTCATATCTTTGAATGTTTCTATGACCAAAAAAAAAAAATTAATGTGCAATTTCATTCCCGTATTCCAGTAGAGATAAAATAAATGAACACCTTACAAAGATAATGATAACTTTGACATATCAAAAAACGCAAGTGCACAGTGGTTTGATGTCTGAAGCCTCAACGTTATGTTTGGGTAGTTCGTTAAAATTAAATGAAATTCACTTCGCATATTTAATAAACGTCTCACTGTGACGAGCACTGTTGATTGTCGAACCTTTTTCCTGGTGTTCCAATACTTCTGGCCCTCCCAGAATCCCAGAAAACTGTAAGCATTAATAAATTTTCCAGCTGATGGTCGACTTTTTAACCTTTTCTCTGTCAGGTAGAACCAAAGTCATCATTACTTTTATAGTAATTACAGATACAGTACCTGTACTGGAATATGGGAAATGAGTATATTGCTCATTGTGACTCATTTCTGCACTTTGGCAATATGAATATAAATACTTGTCATGCCAATAAAGAAGAAAAAGACATGATCATGTGTATCTGTGCTATTTCTTTACCTATGTTACCCATTTTTAATTTTGTATTTGCTCAGTCATGTTTGTACAGTTGGTTAAAATGAAATAAAATTGTGTTGAAAAAAAAAGGATGTGTCACTCTATACTGCACAATCCTGAACCCTATATATGTTAAACAAATGTAAAAACAACGGCTAAAATGCTCTGGCTTTTAAGGGCTACAATGAATGTGTTAAACCAGGAAAGGATCAGCATCAGCATCCAGCATCAGCATCATCTCCCAGACAAGCCCCTGTCAATCAAACCCTGGGCTAGCATGTAGCAAGTGTAGCTAATAAACTAAATACAATGCTATTTCAGGTCTCCCAAGAAACATGCTTGTTCTTTAGAACCACACAGACTTCTAAACAACATAACACAGCAATATATTTCACCACAAACAGATCAATCTTACCTTTAACATGATGCTTGTTACAGATGCCCCTGTACCACTATTGTTATTATTATTGCTTAAAACGGAGCTCGAAAAGAGTCGACTCTCTGAATTCATGCACTATTTTAAAACAGAGTCGGTTCTAAATCATAAGAATCGACTCGCTACAGATTCCCTAGGCTAAACCTCATGTACAAACCTATCAAACATGTACTTCACTAAGGAAAAAAAATATACATGTAACAGGAAATATTTACAAAGATGAAAAAAAGCAGGTATTTGGGTTTGAAACAACAATAGATCATTGAGACAAATCTGAATCGGTTCCTAATCGGAATCGAGTCAACGTTTTGAACGGTCATTGCTACAATATGAGCTATCCATGAATCACAAATAGCATGAATATATTTTTAAAAATTATCAATTATTTTGTATAGGGATATATATGCATATTCGCGTTTCTATTTCATATATTAAATGTAAAAAGATGTTTTTAAATCATTTATCCATTTCCTAAAGACTTTAAGGCGGGACTTCCTGTTTCCGGGGCGGGGATGATTAGCAACTGCCCAATCAGAATGCATTCTGAACAAACACTTCCGCATTCGGGGGAAAAAAAAAAACATATATTTTGATCATGGCTGTCAGTTTTAATGCCTACTCGATTTACATTACTGTTCCGAATGTCGCTGAGCTATCAATACGATTTCTGTATTATTCGTGATATTTGTTTTATTACTTTTTAGTTTACTGGAGCACATCGCTTATTATTAACGAATTTCTTTGACAAAAGTTAATGCTAGCTAGCTAGCTAATGTTGAGTAGCCAGCTGATTTAACCGGCTGTGTGTGTTTTCGAGTTTGTTTTGATTTTGCTTTATTTGTCGCAGTAGTATTAAACCAAATTTGGATTTGGTTAGAATATTGGAGTTTGCTTAGCATAATTTTTTAATGTAATATAGGCATCTAAACTAAAATGGGTTAGGTGTTGCTGAGTGCGCATGCGCGTGGTTGCATGGCCTGTCATGTTTTTTCCCCTTCATTTAAAGTGTGTATTAAAAGCAGGAATTTGAGATCCACCACAGAGTGTTTCTTGATCTGATCTAGTGTTCGTGCAGCTGAGGAGCAATCTGATTGGGCTGCATTCATTACAGGTGAGTGTTCATTAATTCATAAAGGTTGATAAACATAAAGCTTATAATAAGGTGATAATGGATGACGAGGAGCGCCCTGATTGAGCTACATCTCGTTGGATTTGATGATCGTATCTGATCTGGTGTCCATGTCATTTCATTGAATCATTATTTTTTTGGGTGTATCTAATCTTATCTGATGTTCCTGTAGCTGAGAAGCCGTTCGATCGAGCTACATTGCAGAGGATTTCTCGGTCGTATTCGGTCCCACCTAATCCGATCTGGTGCAACGTCGAGACCCGGCCGGCTCCATGGTTCTGCGCAGGCTGCTGCGGAGGCGCTGGGTCCTGGGGGTCGTCTTCGGCTTCTCCCTCATTTACTTCCTCACCAGCACACTCAAACAGGTGAGTGATCGTGAACCTGTGCATGTTTTTTTTTTTTTGTTTTTGTTTTAGAATGAAGATGCAATGACTAATGCATTACAATGTGTTAATACAATAATCGAACAATACGACGCTTATACAACTGCCCGTGGACTAAAAAGAAATATTTCTCCAAGAGTGAGAGAGCAATTAAATTGAAAGAGTTTTCCAATAATAAAAATAATATAATGATAAAGATTTTGTAAGAAGTTACCCAAATAAAATAGAAGGCTACAAATTAAGCAGGATTTACATACTTAAAAATTTCTTATGTGCTAAGAAATTATAAACTCTATGGTATAAAAGTGTAATAATATATAAGTGTGAAAATATCTCTTGTTGTGATTGAAGTACGGTTGAAACAGTACGCAACGAAACAGTACTGATATATGTGTGTCAGCAGCGGTGTGGTTGTTCTTGTTCCAAATGCAGTTAGTCCTCATTTATGTGAAAAATGAGCAGTGTGTAAACAAGAACAAAAAATGTGCAACATACTGTATTAGCAAATATTTAATGTAGTGAGCAATGTGCTACATCCTGATTCTGATGTGTAAGCAGGAATAGTGTGTGTGTGTGTGTGTATTGTGTGAAATTAAAAAAAATAAAAAAAACAGCTCTGAGTGCCCGAATAGCTAGCATGAGGAAGAAGCTCCTCCTCCTCATTTTGTCTGTGTTGGTCTTCAGGGTGTGTAGGATTCATCTGTCCTGCATGGTGCTGATTCCCAAACCAGGTCAAGATGTTCCCTGTCAGGATGATCTCCATGGTGCAAGGATATCTGTTGGCGGAGCAAAATAAACAAACCATAATCTGTTGTGGAACTGTTGTATAAAATCAACATCTTAGTCAAGGTCATACTGTGCTTTATTCAGTAGTACATTGCTGAATGAGATCTGATTTATGATACGATGTTATGAACGTGTTTGTGGTTCATTAGACTTTATACAGTCCGCAGGGAATATAAATTTATAAAGACTGGGAACTCTAAAAACCAACAACAACAAAAAAAAAAAGGTTAAGCTAATGTCTTCAGCTGCAAATGTTTATTTCTGTTGTAATTGGGCTGATTGACTCACATTTTTGGAGCACAGTGGTCAATCACAGATGGTCCTAGTGGTCAATCGAGGAACTGCACTTTTTTTCTCGCATTGGCTTCATTTCATCCATCAGGTATAGAGCACTTCTGTTGTTTATCGGTGAGGTTAAAAACTGATCATGATGCGATGCGTACAGGAGGAGCGGGGCATGCGGGATCGAACGCTGCTGGAGGCGAAGGAATCCGATCACCCCATCGTGTGGAAAGTCAAGTTCAACCTGGGAAACAGCAGCAGGCAGATAACGCAGTGCAGGAACTCCATCCAGGGGAAGAGCCTCCTCACTGACGAACTAGGTAAATGATGTCAGGGTTACCGTCTGATTAAAGGAAAACTCCACCCTGAGATCTTAAATTGCATTTAATTATCATTTTAAAACTCTTCATCCATGTGTGATCATGTATGTTGTGTCGATGATCATCCGCTCAGGTTACGTGTGTGAGAGGAAGGACCTGCTGGTGAACGGGTGCTGTAACGTGAACGCGCCGCGCTCGGGCCAGTACATGTGTAAGAGCTGTCTGCCCAACGGCTGCTGCAGCATCTACGAGTACTGCGTGTCCTGCTGTCTCCAGCCTGACAAGGTGCGTGACGGGCAGAGAGGACACACCCTGCACTCAGATCTCTCTCTGCTGCTCTCTAGTGGGTGTTCTTGTATTATGGTCCCTGACGTATTCAGTCTCATATATTTTATGTCGTATGGTTTTATTACAGTATAAACATACGGGTAACTCTTTCATGCTTATTGTCCACTTGAATGGGGAATTCTGGACATTTTTAAAAATTTCTATCTATCTGTCTGTCACATTAGGATAGCGTTTATTAAAGTGTCTGCCCCCAGTGGGCTTTGAAGGTACTGCAGGTGAGCCAGAAAAGACCATTTACAGTAATAATTAAAATAAAGAAAGAATAAAAAAAAAAAAAGACAAAATAAATATTTTTTTAGTAAAGTGTGAAATGACCATAAATTATTTATGATAAAATATTTTTATTAAAAATGTAATCATTGGAATTTACATATTAATCATATTCCCTCAATCTTGATTTTTACTTAAGATTTAATTTTTTTAAATAATTTATATATTAATAACAAAAAAAGGAAAAACTGATGTAAAAAAAGTTTTTTTAATTTTTTTGTAACAGACAGTCCTTATCAACTAAGATTTACTTCTTTTTTTTTTTTTTTTTTAGTTTATTTTTGTTAGTTTTTTTTTTTCACTCATGGACAATAAATGTACAATAAATAATGCACTATTCAAAATCATATCATTTTATATTATAAAGTATAAAAACATGTTTAGATCTGCTTAAAAACAATCTATGCACGAAAGGGTTAAATTAACAGAAAGGGTGGTGAGCTGTATTATATGTATATGTAGTGGTGCAATATATCCTAATCAGATACAAATAACGATAATAATGACGGAAAACTTGACGGAAAGACTCGAGACAGGATGCCACAAGAGGCAACAGAAAGATCACATGAAAGAGTCATTTTCACTTTGATGCAGCACAAGCAAATGAAGCAAAGTAGGTGGGGAAAATTACTCTCCAGTTCTAGGCCCGTATTAAACGTAATGCACATCTGGTTCTGAAAGTGCCAGACAGTTACAGGTGGTACCGTTTGTGTTTCATCTCAAATGAGATGAAATTAGAGATGAGATTATATACATTTTGGATATCAACGTGCCATATTAATACTTAAATATTGATCCCATCTCTCTCTCTCTCTCTCTCTCTCTCTCTCTCTCTCTCGCTCTTTTTCTTCATTTTGTTTTATCCATTTTCTCCATCAGCAACCTCTCCTGGAGCACTTTTTAAACCGAGCCGCTGAGGGATTTCGGAATCTCTTCACCGCAGTAGAGGATCACTTCGAACTGTGTTTGGCGAAATGCCGAACCTCCTCGCAGGTAACCGTCAAAACTATCAGCTCGTCTGAGCTAAAAGAACCTAAAAGAAAACGGTAATAAATGTTGCACTATTAGAGAAAGGTCCTGTTACACCGAGGCAGCATTTCAATTTGGAATATTTCACTAATTTTCACGGTTATTTATTTTATTTATTTATTTCCCACATAATAATATAATGCACATTTTTAAAAAGGGGCTTAATTTAAGATGTAATTTAAGCAAAAGCTCCATACACTTATCAGTAGAAACACAAGAGGGTGTCAAACTCAGTTTTCTGGTCAAAGACAATGCTTACGTTTTATACTTATCAGGTCCTACTTGAAAATGTACAAGAAAAATTAAAAATGCGTATAAAAAAAAAAAAAAAAATTTAAAGCTCAGTGTTTGTGTGTATGTTATGTGATTTTTCTTTCTTCAGAGCGTCCAGCACGAGAACACGTACAGAAACCCCCAGGCGAAGTACTGTTACGGCGAGAGCCCCCCCGAGCTCCTGCCTATCTGACGGAGGAAAGTATTTCCATAAAAATATTCTCTACCTCTCGCCTCCTCCGCTCGACTGTATCGCCCCAACCTACGCCCCTCCCCCCCCCGTACCCCGTCAGCACGAAGACGTTAAAACATAAAGCTGTACTCGGTGGGGGTTGGACAGGAAATAAAAATAATAAAGAAGAAGGATGAAGCCGTCTCGACCTCATGTTACTGTAATCTACATGATATTTTGGGTTCATGCCACAGAAATGGGATGTTCCTATGGTTGCCAGTTTCTTACATAAATTACTCTTTAACAGGAAATGTGTCACCGGACTGAAGTCAGAGGTTGAGCTCAGTATCAGATGTGCAATCTTGTCTGGAATAGCATGTGAGCGCAATAGTGAACGCACTCGCTAAGCGTCAGCGGAAGGACCAGATCGGACCGCGAGCATCTGTTGAGACGCCGATCACTTGTTTAAAAACCTTGCATGTGAAGTGCTGCGTATTAAAGCTATATGTTAATTTAATAAACACGATTTTTAACCTCATGTCTCGTCTAAATTGTGAAAGAAGAAATGCTACGTTCTGAAATCATGAAATTTTGTGTTTTTCTGTCTTTCTTTCTTTTTTATGTGTTTAAAATGAACGTAACTTATCTATTTAGTTTTTTTAATTCATCCATTTATCCAGCTTGGGCAAACAGTGACTCACACACACTATCTCGGTCTGATTTCAACACTTGCCTTAAAACACTATATGAATAGACTACCATTTAACTAACTCGGTTATACCGCTTATTCATTATATACCGCAGCAGTTTTTACAACAGGATATATGGCACATACTTATTATTGTTACATTTCCAGTTGTGTAACATCAGTGGAACAACGTAGTTCCTCTTATTATTCACGCTATATGACCGCATAGACACACCATAGGTGGATGAAATGGCACTGAGGTCACTGTAGGCATTAGATAGCAATGACTATTGTATTAGAAGCACCAGACTCTTTTCTTCTGCACCTACAGCATTTAGTTTAGATTCTTTTAATCACATACTGTAGAAGTGTAGACACTCGATTGTTAACCGTTCGTTCTCCGCCACGCCAATCCTTTAGGTGAAAATCATCCTCCTGCTGCCGCATACACTTTATATTGCACTTCTATATAATAATAATAATAATAATGAACTTGAGTAACATCCAATTCTTAATCCGTAAGAATTTAATATGATGTTGGCCCCGCCCCCTTTGCAGGCTTTCCACAAGGTTTAGGAGTGTGTTTATGGGAATGTTTTGACCGTTCTTCCAGAAGCACATATGTGAGGTCAGATACTGATGTCGGACAAGAAGACGTGGCTCGCAATCTCTGCTTTAATTCGTCCCAAAGGCGTGTGGGCCTGTCGGGTTCTTCCACATCAAACTCGCTCATCAATGTCTTTATGGACCTTGCTTTGTGGTCCACTGGTGCACAGTCATGTTGGAACCGGAAGGGGCTGTCCTCAAACCGTTCCTCAACTAGTGGTGGAGTGGTTGGGAGCATGAAATTGACCAAAATGTCTTGGTTTACTGAAACTAAGGGGTAGAGCCTACTGTAACCCCTGGAAAACCACCGCACCCACATCATAATCCCATTTTTACACTTGGCAAAATGTAGTCGGACCCAAACTTGTCCATTGGATTGCCAGACAGAAGTGTAAATCGTCTCTCCAGAGTACACGTCTCCACTGCTCTGGTGTCCATTGGCGTCTTGCTTTGCTCCTTTGCATTGCACTTGGGTTTGAAAAGCTTGGGTGCAGCTGCTCTGCCATGGAAACCCATTCCATAAAGCTCTCTACACACTGTTCTTGAGCCAGAAGGCCGCATTGGCGGCCGCATTTGAAAATTGGCGACCTCCGTGCACCATGAGTCCCAGCATCCGCTATAATAGCACTAACACTAACAGGAATGTCACGACTGGACTTATTGCACAGGTGGCAACCTATCACGGTACCACGCTGGAATTCACTGAGCTCCTGAGAGCAACATATTCTTTCACAAATGTCTGTAGAAGCGGTCTGCATGCCTCAGTGCTTGATTTTATACAACTGAACCATGGGGAAGTGAACTTGAGTTCAATGATTTGGATGGGTGAGCGAATATCTTTGGCAATCTAGTGGAGCTATAAAGCAGTAGGCACATTTTGTCCTTCCTGTCAAGGTCATTGAGACCAAAAAAAAAAAAAAAAAAGTTTTGTCATGTTACCAAGAATTTGGAAATCTTTGAGTCTTCCGTTCTAAGGACTCTCTCATGATGGAAAACTATTTCAAAGTGTTGCAAAACTCTGAAATTGAAGACTTCTTCATTCTAAATCTAAAAGACATGTCTGCTTACTGAAAAGTTCTGCAATTGGATAGATAGATTGATCGATAGATTGATTATTAATCCAAAAGAAAATTAGTTTTTGTTGTCGTTTATTAAGAATACTCAACTACTCGTAGACTTACTATAATGGAACATAAACAGTCACCTCCTAAATGAACTTAACATTGCACCAGACCAAAACCTTTCCTTAGAAGTTCATCTCGTAATGTTTTCCTGCCATGTTTTTACTATTATTTTTGTTTTTATTTATTTATTTTATTAAACCTGATACACGAAAAATGACATTCAAATGAGCCTATTCTCATTGGATGTTCTCTCGCTATCTCTTGACACAAGAACAATTAATCATCATGATTATCTGTACAACAAATCCTGAAACCAAATTAGTAAATTAACAAGAGCCCAGGCGTTTCATTTCTACATACGACATGTTGATTAATTGCTGGCGTCTCGGGGGGATTCCTGAAGTGTTTAAAGCCCGAACTGCGCACCTGCTTCTGCTAATGACGGCTGCTTAAAGTTTAACCCGAATTTAGTCATGATCTTTTATATAGTTTCATTATATATGCAGTGCTGCGAAAACGTATTCGCATCTTCCTGTTTTTTTTCCCTCTTTTCATATTTGTCACTTTTAAATGATTCAAATCATCAAACAAATATTAATATTACACTAAGATAACCAGAGTACATACAAAATGCATATTGCACATTTCTTTAGATCTTTTAGCGTGTTTCACTTTTTTTATTGTATGAGATTTCTCGATTCAACAGATCTGGCAGTAATCAGGACTGGGTGTAGCAAGTAAAATTTAACTCCGCTTTCCAAATATCACTGGTTAATTTAAGATTTAGCAAGGGGGAGATTACTTTTTCACACAGGGTCTGGTGAGTTTGGACACCGTTTTTTTCCCCCTAATAAATGAAAGCATCATTTAAAAACTGCTTTTTGTATTCATGTTCTCTTTTTTTCTTATCCGAATAATTTAAGTGTGATCATTACGCAAAGATTAAACAGGAAGGGGGCTAACACTTTTTCACGGCACCGTATTACGTATTTATCTGTACGATACCTGAGGCAGTACAAATAAAAACAATGAAAGAAAAAAACTGAAACTCACAATAATTAGAATTTTTTTTTTTATTAACATTTTAAGAAATAAAAAAAGTCTACTTACACACAAATACAGGTTTGACTCAAAGTTTTGAACCTTTTAAATAATTATTATCAGTCAGTTGTATACATCAATATTTATATTAAAATATTTGTTATTTTGATATACATTAAAATATATGTAAGCTTATAATAATAATAATACTTTTCTGTCCAATTTTAAAAAACCCAGCTTAAAATATAAATGTCTTTTAATATTTGACCAATTTAATGAATGTTGCTACTATAAGTTGGCCTCTTAAGTAAAATTTATCAGCAATTTGTCAATGATTATCATTACTGAATGTGCAAATAAATTATTATTTCTGAATATCTGTCAAATTAAAGTAAAAAAAAAAAATCTAAGTCAATTATTAAAATTGAGATCATGGAATTAAGTTATATTGTGAAACTGCAAAACTAAACGTTTCACTCGAAATCATGACAATTTTACTAAATGCTTTTTCTTTTACAATTTTTGTTTCTTTATGAAATTCTGTAAATACAGTACCAAAAAAATTCATACACTTTTAACATAATTTGACTGCCATTAACTTTTGATTAAGATGTCCAATGTGGTGGCCGGTTCATGTCTGAAAGTGATTCCTCATCCTGCCAGCAACACACTTTCACAATTTAAGTCCTGGAGTATACCCGTACCGTCAAGGTGGGTCTTCAGCTGACTACATTTTACTGCCACATAACGTACCTGAGGCTAGGCCTGACCGTCTAAGACCAATATTTTCACAAAACGTACAAACAACACTGTTTTTGTAAATACTGATACAAAAAAATGCTTAAATAACATTGTAAATAAATATTAGAAACAAATAAATAGATTTTTCCGATAAATAATAGTAAATATAAAAATCTTGTTTAAATAAAAAAGAAAACAGGATTTAAAAATAATTATACACAAATAATTTTAACTCCTCCTTATTGCTTGTGTTTATGCCAGCTTGGCTGTTCACGGATAAGCTGCTCAAGGAATTCCACCGAAGAGTGCAGGAAGCTCCCGATCCACTGCTTGGCCTTAAAGTCATGTTTTGGGAAATCAGGCTGTGGAGGATTGACGCATTGACCCAAAACTGGATGTGTGCATGACTTGATAGTATTCTTCAGTCTTGCAGTAAGGTTCGCAAGTTCATGATGCAGCTCTTTAGGGAAGTGCAGACTTTTCCAGTGCTTATTGATCTCTATCAGCGAAAGAGTCATGTAGTCGAGACCACACGCAGCGGCCTTCATCTTCTTGACGATTGGTTCTGACTCGTCAATCTTGAGGGGGCGGTGGTGATGTTTGTTGTTGTGCCTGATATTTGTCAAGTTCAACTGTAGAGACGGAAACACAGCGGGTAAACAAGCAGCTCACAGAGTTTCCAATTATGTAATATTAGAACGGAACATTACTGTTACATAACCAACCTCGATTTTCTCCCTAATCTAGTCAAGTTTTAGCGAATTCACAAGAAACTTGTTGGAAAGCGCTATCCACCCACTTCCACATGCATGAGAGCTCAGAGATGCCCAGACTTGGCTAGTGGTACTGTGATTGACAGCTAACATCAGCTCTCTCACCTTAGGAGTACGATCTGTTTTGCTTTCTCAAACTCCTCCGGCCGCATAAACCACATTACAAAGACTTCATACCACAGCACTCAGAAACTGCTGACTTATTTCTGTAACATTAGCTTTGACTGCGATTCTACATCCGGCTGCAAAGATTACATCGACTCTCTCATGGCAAGATCCAGACGCACTTATTGCATGATGATCGAAATAATTCAAATAATACTAAACAGTACAAATTTAAATGTGGATTTTACAACATGCGAGAAAAGTGCGATTGTGTTTATGGTGAAGCTTTCGTCTAATTATGGAAGGAGTCTCCAGTACCAGTGAGATGTAAATAAGTAACTTGGGCTTTGGTCTAGTTTTGAGGGTTTTGGCTCGGACCACATTGCGTCGCACATCAACCCTGTCGTTGATTATTTATCTATAACCGCACACCAAGTCGTGTTTTACTCCTTACACTTTATGAAGAGGAATCCACAAAGTAATAGCGATGTAACTAATTTAGACATGTTTAAATTTAGACATGATTTTTGTGAGAATTTACAGTTAATGGTTACAAACATTTGCAGGATAGAAAAACGTTTATCGTAATACTTTTTCAGTTCAAAAAACGTATTTCAATTCATAGCCTTGTAAAGTGTAAAACCATTATTTCATATAATCTGAATTGAAATGTGAACAATAATTATTGAATAGTTATTTATATATATGTTTCTGTTAATAGATATATTTGTGCTCGTTTGGTTGTTGTAGAGTTACTCATGTTGCAGTACTCACATAGAATTCCTTGAATTCCTGTTTTGTGAGATTCAGTACTTCAGGTATTTTGCAGTGATGAACTGGAGAGGCCATGAGCACGCCCAAGATCAAACATAACGTCAGAATTCCTGAAAAAAAGATAAGAAAGGTGTGAGATATGCATCTTATAATAAAAAATAAATGAATAAACTTGGAAGCAATAATCACCATATGACTGATATCGACTCAAATATGCAAAAAGATCTGAAATCCAGAAGTTACCTGCCGTGGATCTCATGAGGATTATATTCCAGCGAACGTCTGATGATGTTATGATTAGACGCAGCGCCTTCAGCGTGTCGTAAGTGTATGTCTTGCATGACAGGATTAAGTGCCTTATAAAGGTTGAGTCACTGGAGTCAGTGTTGCATGCTTATCTCCAAGCGATGACGTAAAAAAAAAAAAAAAAACTGCAGAGCTCGGAAACACTCATCAGGGGAGTGGACAAATTTGATTATTATTATTATTATTAATTTAATGAAGCTCCAAATAAAGCAAGGCGCACATAACGAGTATATCTAAAAAAAAAAAGGAAATGGTTATTTCTGCTTGCAACAGAAACTTTGGCTTCCTGAAACTTGTGTAGCTCCAGGGCATCGGGTGAAATTTGACAACATCGGTTTAAACATGTTTAACTTTTTTGCGAACATACAGTATAACTATGATTTGGAATCAGATTTAGTTCCTCATTTGTGTGATTTTAGCCTTTGTAACACTTTTGTTTTGTTTTTATTTTTGCAAGAAAAAAATGGTGCTTTAAAATTGTGTGAACTATTAAAAAAAAAGTTTGCATTTTTTTTTGTTTTTGTTTTAATAAATTTTTTTGCTAAATATCGGATAAGACACACACACACATATATGTATATATACAAATTTTTTATGATTGTTGTGGAGGATTTATTATTTTTTTCACAAGTATTTAATTTACTTATTTAAATAATTATTTATTTAAATAATAATTTATTTATTATTATTATTTAAGGTAAAAGTTAGTTGTAGTGAAAAAAAAATACCAATTACATTTTATTGGTTTTATCTTTTTTTTTTTTTTTACATTCGAGTTACGAATTTCTGCAAATATGAACATTCGTAAATGTAAGTGAATATATAAAATTTCTAAAGTCGGGTATATTGTACAGTGTGTGTGTGAGGGTGTGTGGGGGCGTGTGGGGGCGTGTGGGAGAAATGAGTTGGCCATATGTCACATATGATCCATGATCCATATGTCACAACCACAAACAAAAAAAAACTTTCCTCTGAAACTGCTCAGGTACAGGGACTGGATAAATGAGAGACAAAAATGTCTGGAGAATTATTCCTCAGCACTGCACTAAAAATACAAGAAATTCTGGCTCTTTGGAAAGGGGGGGGGGTCAAGACTTTTGCACAGTGCTGTACTTATTTGTAAGTGTAACGAGAGTGGCATAACTGTGAACATTTCCCTCACGCTTTTTTTTTTATTCATATATTTCTAGGATTTTTTTCCTCCCTAATTTAGTCGTGTCCACTAGGGGGCTCCACATTAAGGCTACTATGACCGCTCAGTCGGAAGGGCCGCAGACTATCGCAAGTTTCCTCCGAACCACATGAAGTCACCGTCACCGCATCAATCGATGGCTCACTGATCCAGCTCAGCTTGATGGAGCTGAGATTTAACCTCATAACCTTGTGTTCGAGTGCATGAAACGTTAAACAGGGCTGTACCAGTGCCTCAGCACGTCTGCTATTCTTTGCAAACAATCCAACGCAACATGTATGACGCATACAGAGCTTTCACTGCAGAAGTTGAAGAAGTCATGGCCTGGGGACTTTCCAGCGTTAATCAACATCAAGTTTCAATGTGCGCAGGATTTTTTTTTTTTTCTTCGAAAAAACCTAGACATGAGTCTCCAGATTTATGAATTAAGTCAAACGTTCAAGATTGAAATAAGACACAGAGGCGTCATCTGGTCACTAAGTCAAGGGACGCTGTGGTGCAAGGGACGCGTGTGCGGTGTTGCACATTAGGAGTCACACTCGGGAGTTTGTGATAGAATCACTTTTTCCCTGTTGCTTGAACGCCGAACAGTTTCCGTTCGAGGATGTTGTGTGAATTATATTTACGCAACAAAAAAACAAATTTGCAACACATTTACTTAAGGTTGAAAGTCATAATGCGAAACTGCATGCAGGCTATTTTAACAGCATGATTCGTGACAAACACATTTACTGGACACCTCGTTGGGATCCCGTCGCACCGGGTATCGTATAAAATCTTCAGGTCAATTCAGAATGAGGATTTTTTTTTTTCAATAAATTAACTTTCATCTTTACATTGTAATACCGATATTACTCATGAAAGATGCTCTGCAACGTTGCATAATTTCTTCAAAGCATAGGAAATAACACAGCCGAATCATCGGTAACGTCCCTCTTCACTCCATTACAGCAGTAACTCGCGACTAAGACGCTTTCCTATGGCTTAAAGCTGGCGATTAGTTTAACTTAAACGCTTTATCGCGAGTATAACTTGAACGCAGTCACCTCATCAGAGTTCAATCTGTACCTGATGGTTGATGTTACTTTCCATCAGGGACTTTTTTTTTTTTTTAAAACTCATCAGTGATGGGACAACTGATAAAAATTTACTGATTAAAAGTAAACGTAGCCTCAAAAGTGTTGAACAGATCATGAAGGATGGTGGTGAGATTGGGTTCAAGGCTTAAATCTAATAATAATATCTGTAGCCTTAGATATAATATCTAAAACTTTAGGATAAAGCAATGCATTATATCATAAGATCACCAATTAAAAAGCAAAAAGAGTTTTGGACATATTTCTATCATATTAATTCTGCAGGAATTTATTTATTTTTTTACTTTTTTTTTATTGGTTTTATCAGACCATGTTTATACTTTTAACTTCTATGTCCAATACAGAGTCAGCCAAAGAAATGTATACCCACTTCAGGAAAAGAAAAACGTGTCTAAATATTTTAATACTAAATGTATTGCTATATTGTTATATATGATAATATTATGATAATAATATTAATAGTATGTTAATATAATATAGATCTTACTATTTTTTCTTTTCCTGAAGAGTTTATACATTTTGTTTTGCCTGCATATTTTAAACCTCAATTAGGTGAAGAACCACATGTGGCAATTTTTGTACAGTTTTTGTATCCTTGAACATTTTTAATGTTTATACACATGCCTTTGTGTGTGTGTATATTTATACTGTATATATATATATATATATATATATATATATATATATATATATATATATATATATATATATACACAGTATATATATATTTTGGCGGACCGATTATACTGGAGCACCAACTAGCGTTCAGACAAAAACAAACCACAGTGAACATGGACAAAGAAGCTGATGAGACGCTTTGGTTGGTCCTGTGGATGGGAAATTTTGTTATAAAAAACGAATGGATGGAAGCGTCAGGGTTTAATAGTCAGGGTTTCCAGTGTTCTGAATGTACTTGAAAGTATTGAGTTTTACTTAAAAAAAAAACAGTTTACAGAAGGTCTACCTACCTATAAGGTACCTGAATTTCTGAAATGTAGGCTACTATATTTCTAAATATTCTATTGCTACACTTAATGGCAATATTGCACTGGTCTGTCGGACTTGGTTGAACAAAAATAAACAATATTTTGTTGCTTAAGCTTATGTATTCAGTCATTATTCAATGGTATACTAAAAATCCATATGAAAAAACTTACTTCTCACTGTTCTCAGGTCAAATATTTATATGCGATTAAAATGCGATTAATTTCGATTAATTAATTACAAAGCCCCTAATTAATAAGATAATTTTTTAATCGAGTCCCAGCCCTAATATATATATATATATATATTATATTAATTAGGGGCTTTGTAATCAATTAATCGCAATCGAAATTAATCGCATTTTAATCGCATATGTTGACCTGAGAACAGTGAGAAGTAAGTTTTTCATATGGATTTTTAGTATACCATTGAATAATGACTGAATACACAACACTTCACTTTCTTTCTCCACATTTTGCTATGTTACAGCCTTTTATTCCAACATGATGGAATGATTCTCAAAAATACCCGTACCCGCACGTGTTGGATGCGAGTCATAGTTGAAAGAACGTGTAAACAGACGGTCAAAAAAATCAGATCAGAATTGGGCATCGAGACCTGCAGTGTAAACGGGGCTTAAGTATATCTTAGGTAAGTCTCACGTTCGTAAGGTTGGTCTGGACCAACCTTAACTCACTCTTAGTGTAGTTTCAGCTCAAGACGCTAGTCGCCGCCACTGAGCAGCAGTCTTTATAAATCAGCGGTGTATGGAAGCACATTATGGCACGTTATCAAAGTCGTATTAATGATGGAATATACTGTAGACCTGTTTAAGAATTTTATTTTATTTCATATCAGAACTAATAGATTTACCTTTAATTAGCCTATTTTATAATGTGACGAATACATTAAAAATGGCAATCACTTTTAATATTAAACAGGTGGCAAACAATTTGGCTCTAAGTGGCTAAAATGGGTGATCATGTAGCATCCAGAAAGCAACAGATATGGCAGCGATACAGCGTGTTGTTGTGCTAAACCGAAGACGGCGCCGTCCGCGGAGCCGTTTAGGTCATGTAAATTTTTTCATTAGGCAAAACTTCAGCCCTTCTCATATTCTGCCTGTTGTGGCTATTTTAAAAAAGTTTCGCCTTCCAAAGCAAAAGATTATGGAGCTTCTTGACCTGCTCAGACCTGAGGCTTGCCAGATCAACGTGTCGTACTTACGCTCTACATCCCCATGTCCAGCTGCTTACAGCGCTAAGATTTTATGCTACCGGTAGTTTCATGGAGGTCGTGGTTGCTTTTATTGAAGGTTTCAACCGATGGCAATCAACAGTGCATTGTACATCAACTATGATTGTATACCCGGTTTGTTTCACCGCAACTACAGGTTACATGAAAATATTAGCGACAATTTGGTGATTTAATTTATATACTGTATTTGTCTATTATGGCATGCTATTGATAAGTTAACCCATGTCGAAATCAACGTTATTGGAAGAATTTTGTGCAATGTTTAATTTGCATAGAAAGTGCTGTCTTTCTTAACGCTGTCATGCAAAAGGAGTGAAAAATCGATTCCTGAACGGCTAATTCAGCACCTTCACTGTAGACAGCGCCTTGTAACGTCGGACGTACTGTAAGAGGCAGCGACTTAAGAAGACTCCGAAGGGACAGTTCGGGGAACACACTTAGAAAAGTAAACAACTTACATAAGATAAGGTTCTCCTCGCTCCACAGAGAAACCCTGGAGCTCTTTCAGACTAACCATCAGGTTCGTGATCACCACCCTGACTAAAGGCCCTTCTCCACAGGTTGCTCACCTTGGTTGGTCGGCCCGCTCTAGGAAGAGTTCTGGTGGTTTGGTTAGTTTTTTTTTTATGGATTATGGCGGCCACTGTGCTCATTTGGACCTTCAATGATGCAGACATTTTTTCTGTACCCTTCCCCAGATCTGTGCCTCGATACAATCCTGACTCGGAGGTCTGCAGGACAATTGCTTGGACTTCATGGCTTGGTTTGTGCTCTGAGATGCACTGTTAACCATGGGACCTTATATAGACAGGTGCTTTTGAAATCAAGTCCAATCAACTGAATTTACCACATGGTGGACTTCAATCGAGTTGTAGAAACATCTCAGGGATGATCAGTGAAAATAGGATGCATCTGAGCCAAATTTTGAGCTTCAGGCAAATGGCAAAGGTGGTGAATATTTATGTACATTACAAACATACATACAGTACATAATTTCTTTTGCTTTTTATTTGTAATAAATTTTCAAAGATTACAAATAAACTTCTTTCACGTTGTCATTATTTGGTATTGTTTTGAATTTTGAAGTATATAAATAATCATTACCATAAATGAGAAGAAACCATATGGTAACATCAGTGGATCATCGAAATGGCAACAATGAATTTTTTTAAAATAGTCACAAAAGTAAAAAATAAATTTGGAAAATATCTAGAAATTTTGAAATGTTGAATTTCCAAATATTTCAGTGAGTGCCTTATTAACTGTAACATCCATAGCCTTAGCTTGAAATTTTACACTTTTGATTACCAATGCAGTATATTAGAAGAATAAATAAATTTGTGGGTTTCAAACCTATTTCTACCATATTAATACTGAATACGGATTTTTTTTGTGTGCAACTTGTTTCCTTTTTTGAAAATTCAACCACGTTTTTACCCTAGAAAGAATAATCTACAATTAATCAGAAAAATACAGAATAATCTACATTTACTTAGTCTGCTGATACATTTACTCAACCAGTCTGGTTTAAAAATTATTTAAGATACAGTACATTGATATTAGGTTAAAAATTAAATTTTTACATTTTAATGTAATTGTAATGTAAAAATTACATTATTATTATTATTTTTTTACAACATTACAATATAGCTATATGTGTACAAATGACTTTGCTTTTCAGTTTTATGTAGGCATTTCATCATAATTTCTTCATCTCTTATTACAAAACAATCTCGAATAAATTGATGAAGGAAATAGCATGAAACACGAGATTATGTAAATTGTTCTCCTTATGACAATATAAACAATAGTTTTCTTGAACTTTGTCTATTTTCTGTTCCTCTGTCTTCATCATACTGTTTGCTTCTGTATGTTATTTAACAAACCAAACAGTTGTACTTACAGTATATGGAGACACTTTAATTGCTCACAAGTGAATTCAATTCAAGTAATTATGTGAATCTTGATGGAGACTGAACTCGTTTAGGGGTTTTAAAGCAACGGGTGTGAATACTTATGAAATTCTAATATTTTGTTTTGCAAACTATTAAAAATGTATCCGCGCGGCACGGTGGTGTAGTGGTTAGCACCGTCGCCTTGCACCTCC
This sequence comes from Channallabes apus, assembly GCA_030522415.1. Lineage (NCBI taxonomy): Eukaryota > Metazoa > Chordata > Actinopteri > Siluriformes > Clariidae > Channallabes > Channallabes apus. The sequence continues at coordinate 29,864,366 of CM060122.1, read as the reverse complement.
AGGGTCTGGGCTCGATTCCCGTCTCTGTGTGCATGGAGTTTGCATGTTCTCCCCGTGCTTGGTGGGTTTCCTCCGGGTACTCCGGTTTCCTCCCACAGTCCAAAGATATGCAAGTTAGGCTAATTGGCGTTCCCAAATTGACCGTAGTGTGTGAATGTGCGTATGAGTGTGTGCCCTGCGATGGATTGGCACCCTGTCCAGGGTGTACCCCGCCTAGTGCCCGAAGTCTCCTGGGATAGGCTCCAGGTCCCCCGCGACCCTGAATAGAGGATAAAGCGGTACAGAAGATGAATGAATGAATGAATAAAAATGTATCCTTGAACTTTTAAAATACATTCATGACATATAATTTACAATGAATTTAATTTCAGTTCCAGGTTTTCATTTTACAAAATATACAGTATATATAAAAGTTGGATATCCATGGTGAAAGGTGAATATCCATGTAGGGCAGAATATATATATATATATAAAATTTTTTTTTTTTTTTTTGAGGAAAAACATGTCAATTAAGTTTATGAGAAATCAAGAGATGTCAAATGCTAAATAATAAAGTGTCAGATTTCTTATATATTTCTAGCAGTTATTTTAACCCAACCTCTTGAGGGGTGCCAATAATTCTGGAGAAGACTGTATTTTTGGTTCTGCATATTTCACCCTAGCTTTTTAACCTTCTGAAAATGTTCGCATATGGTATACATTTGAATAATCTTTCTCAAAAGTCAATTTTTTGTGTCCTATATTTTCGAAACTCATTGGCCACTTTAATAAGAACACCTGAGGTGGAGTCTGAGAGAGGTCCAAGGAGGACGCCCACACTGGTTTGCCGCTGACAGCGAGGCTACAGGAACTCAAATAAACAGTCTGTAGAACCGTAGTTTAAAATTATAATGGAAGCATTTCAGGACATGAACCTTGTTAAAGAACCTTGTTAAATAAAAAACAGGAATCTAAGGCTACAGTGGACACAGGCATACAGAACCTGGATAGATTGGACAAACATCAGGTGTACAAGTGTTCCCCTATTATGTTGATGTACAGTATATACCGTAAGTGCACAAAAAGACAAATTTTGAGATTCATGGTTAAGTTAATCAAAGGTTTATTTATAATACACATCCAGAATAATGCATCATATGCACTTAAACAATTCAGCTTTTTTAATGTCCAACATACACACTGATCAGCCATAATATTATGACTACCTGCTTATTACTGAGTAGCCACCGCCACCAAAACAGTAATGCTCTGCGTGTTCTGACATCACAATATGGCCCTCTCATATTTAGTCAGTCTCATATTTATGCTTGCCCATTTTTTCTGCATTCAACACATCGACTTCAGGAAACAGCTACTGTGAGAACAGCCAGATTGTGATGGCTAGATAACTGGGTCGGAGCAAGTCCAAAACTGCAGCTCTTGCAGGATGTTCCTAGTCCGCAGGGGTCAGGACATAGCAAAAGTATGGCGACAGGGTGATGGGTGGCCAACGTTCAGTGATGCATGCATTGATCCAAAAGAAGAGCTACAAATGGTTCAAGGTTAATGCTGGTTCCAGTAGAACGGTGCATCGGTTTTTGTGGCAAAAGGGAGAATCTACTCAATATTATGTCTGATCAGTGGAGATTATGAACATTTCTGCTTTATCAGTGCGTATTAATCTTCTTCTTCTCTTACTTTTGAAATACAAGAACCTACAGTAATAGCAGTATTCTGTTGTGTTGTGCAGATGTAAATCTTGTACATAAAGGTAATGGGGTTAAGACTAGTGTGCTTTCATATGATTAATTGGCTGAACCATTAAAAAGTGAATTTATATTTATATATCGAGCCCATGTGATGTGACTAAACACTCATATGATCAACAAAACAGCTGTGACAAGTCACTTGGAATTTAGCAACCGTTATCTCAACCCAAAAAACCCCGGTCCAGGAAGGTCAAAAGTTTGTATCAGATAACACAGGGGCAAATTCTTGCTTTTCTTACTTTTTTTTTTTTTTTTTAACATAAAGAAAAAATGTTTGAGATACTTTGTTCCTTTCCCAAATCATACAGTTAACAAAATGACAGCTGGTGTTAGAAGAAAAAAAAAAAAAAAGGAAAGAAAACACTTTTTCAGACAAATTTTCATTATATTTACAAAAGGCAAGTTCGTGAGAGAGAGAGAGAAAAAGAAAAAACTCTTTGAATAAAGTACATTTCAGTAACTGAGGTTTTTTTTTTTTTTTTTAGTATACTGTACTTCTACCTCGGAAAGGTGTTCAGCAACTATGCTACATTTTACATCTAACGGTAATCTGACGTCCTCAATACATTGTAACAAATACTGAAAAAGATCTAACACTGATAGTGTTACACATGACAGAAAAATTAAGAAATAAAAAGCTTATGCTGATCACTTCAGTGAAAGCCCATTTTGCCAGGTCAAAAAAAAAAAAAAAAAAAAGACATTATTGGGGGTCAACTTTGAGTTATTATTAAACGTGTCTCAAAAATTCTGATTTATGAACGTTATATTTTCTAGCTCTTGTTTATTATAATACAAGTCTGGCTTCATATCTCAATTAACTTTATGTCAAAATAATGTATATGTAATAATAATAAAGTACATAATTTTACCGCTGATGTATTTTCAAGCATTTACAGTAGTAAGATTATGTCGAATTACATCAAATTTATGATTCTGTATACCTAAATAATGATTTATTATAAAAAAATTTAAATTAGGGTTAGAATCTTGAGTTAATTCAGAATATTTAAGAAAGAGTCTTCAAATTACGAGATGACAGAATTTCAGGGGATATTTCAGAATTTTTTAGATAAGTCGTTAAGCATTTCATATTTTTTGTCAAGAATTCTAATGTAAATTAAGAAGCTTAAGATAAAAAAAAAAAGTTAACCTGGTTACTGTTGCCCCCTGAGAGAGGACGTTTTTGCTACTTGGGCTCCTACAGTATAGAAGATCTGATGATCTGCAACCAAAAACAGGCCTGAAGTCATTAAGATCTTCATCACCTCAGACTTGGAAAATATTATAAGACCTGAAGTATCAATATTCCAATTTTTTTTTTTTTTTCGGTCGTCTGATCAAACGACTGTTTTACAACATAAAAGCAAAGCTAACTCTATGTGCAATTAGCTTGCCAGCTTCGCGATCCAAAATGAGCACTTCGCTGCTTTGTGATTGGACCAGCAGGGTGCGCTGTTGTGAGCCAATCCTAGCTTATAAACCTCTAAACACTTTCAGTGGTCAACACTGTCTCTGTTGTTAATGCTGTTCCAGATGTAGTGTAAGTAAATCAGGGTCGCATCAGCATCTGGCGCTTGTCCTTTGATCCTGAAGCATGTCTGTGACCCTCGCGATGTCCTCTTCAGGCACCTGAAGGGGAAAAATGTTTACTGGTCAATTGTAACCGGGCTTCCTATAGGAAACTTAAAGGAAACCTTCAGTGGTTGTATTTTTTCACCAACCTAACAGCGAAACAGCGTTTTTCTAAGTGGGTGAAGAGACTGGAAATGACACCATGGCATTATAAACGCTAGATTATGAAAGTTATTATATTTATCACCAAGTTCTTACAGCTAGCTTAAAAACAAGTCACCTACAAGGGCCGGACATAAAATTAGTTCATTGTGTATAGAAAAAAATAAATAACTTACATTTTTACCCAAATTATATCTCTGGAAATGAGAACTTTTCTTTCTTGTTTAAAAAACCCGCGATACAATTCCACACGATGCCGTTGGAGGGTCAACGCCAAAATGACGCACCCATTTCTGGACCTTGCACATTTTCTGGACATTTCTTTCCATTTATACTTGCTATTTTGTCTTTTGTACAGATAGATTTTTATATTTCTTATATATTTTTTGAAAATTTTTCTATTTTGTTATATTTTCTTATAGTTTCAGCTATGTATTTCTTATTTCTTGTTAATTGTTTTTAAATTATAAGGTCACGGGCAGTCCTATAAGCATTTCACTGCATATCGTACTGTGTATGACTGTGTATGTGAATAAAATTTAAATTTGAAAAGAATTGAGTGTGTGCTGTTAATTATTTCTTGTGTTTGAAGGAAAACAATGCGAAGGAGAGTCACTCGACTTGGGGTACGAAATTCTGCCTCAGCAACAGCTGCTAAAACAGTCATACTACCGCTCAAAAGGTTTGGGATCACTTAAAAATTTCCAAAGAACCACAAATGAAAAATGTCTGAATAAAAAATATAGCAAAAGAACAAGACATGCTGACGTTGTCAGAGTTGGAAATGATGAATGTGTTTTTCAAACTAAAAAAAAAAAAAAAAAAACACCTTTTGCAGCCTGGCAGACGTTTTCAAGATAATCTGGTGAGATTTCACCCCGTGCTTCCTGGAGCATCTCCCACTGGAGCATCTCCCAGAAGTCCTTCCTCCATACTATACAGTCAGGCTGCTCCCACAACAGCTCAACAGGGTCCAGATCCCGTCAGACAAGAAATGGATAAAATGAATTGTGACATGCATGAAAATGTGTTTTTCTTTGGGGGAAAAAAATTAGCAATTTGCAAATTTGCAAGTGATCCCAATCTTTTGAGCGGTAGTATCAATATACATACAGGTCCTTCTCAAAAAATTAGCATATTTCATCCGACCAATAAAAGAAAAGTGTTTTTAATACAAAAAAAAAAGTCAACCTTCAAATAATTATGTTCAGTTCTGCACTCAATACTTGGTCGGGAATCCTTTTGCAGATTCTTGTGTCTTGTGTCTCTCAACTTTCTCTTCACAATATCGCACAGATTCTCTATGGGGTTCAGGTCAGGAGAGTTGGCAGGCCAATTGAGCACAGTAATACCATGGTCAGTAAACCATTTACCAGTGGTTTTGGCACTGTGAGCAGGTGCCAGGTCGTGCTGAAAAATGAAATCTTCATCTCCATAAAGCTTTTCAGCAGATGGAAGCATGAAGTGCTCCAAAATCTCCTGATAGCTAGCTGCATTGACCCTGCCCTTGATAAAACACAGTGGACCAACACCAGCAGCTGACATGGCACCCCAGACCATCACTGACTGTGGGTACTTGACACTGGACTTCAGGCATTTTGGCATTTCCCTCTTCCCAGTCTTCCTCCAGACTCTGGCACCTTGATTTCCCAATGACATGCAAAATTTGCAACCTGTAGCCCATTTCCTGCACACGCCTGTACACGGTGGCTCTGGATGTTTCTACTCCAGACTCAGTCCACTGCTTCCGCAGGTCCCCCAAGGTCTGGAATCGGTCCTTCTCCACAATCTTCCTCAGGGCCCGGTCACCTCTTCTCGTTGTGCAGCGTTTTCTGCCACACTTTTTCCTTCCCACAGACTTCCCACTGAGGTGCCTTGATACAGCACTCTGGGAACAGCCTATTCGTTCAGAAATGTCTTTCTGTGTCTTACCCTCTTGCTTGAGGGTGTCAATGATGGCCTTCTGGACAGCAGTCAGGTCGGCAGTCTTACCCATGATTGCGGTTTTGAGTAATGAACCAGGCTGGGAGTTTTTAAAAGCCTCAGGAATCTTTTGCAGGTGTTTAGAGTTAATTAGTCGATTCAGATGATTAGGTTAATAGCTCGTTTAGAGAACCTTTTCATGATATGCAAATTTTTTGAGATAGGGATTTGGGGTTTTCATGAGCTGTATGCCACAATCATCAATATTAAAACAATAAAAGGCTTGAACTACTTCAGTTTGTGTGTAATGAATCTAAAATATATGAAAGTCTAATGTTTATCAGTACATTACAGAAAATAATGAACTTTATCACAATATGCAAATTTTTTGAGAAGGACCTGTATATATATATTTTTTTTCTTCTTCTATTTCTAAAGTCATATCCAGTGTTTGAAACAATAAGCAAAAAAAATCTAAACCGGGCAACGTGCCTTGTAATGTGGTCGTAGTCTTAAAGTGGCACCAATGACTTTTTAATCAAAGTAGATACATACGACAGCAGTTTGCAAGATTGTTAACAGGTGGTTTTATCAGGTGGTCCCCCCCCCCCTTTTTTTTTTTGTCATGGCACACATAAATTGAGCTTCAGAAATATTTGTGGGTTTTTTTACGTCAGTGGTGCAGATCTTGAAACAAACCTTGACGTTTGTGGGTCGCAAACTATTCATAACCTACTACAGAAATCTACTACAGTCCCCCCTAATCTAATCTACATTAGTCTCCCCCTCCCCGCCCCCCCCCCCCCAAAAAAAATTGCATTTTGCGCATCTTATTTCCCGTTAGTGGCATAAGCTACCGTATATAATATACCTGTACGAGTGCAAAATGAACAGGGCTGTACAAGGGATATTTCAGAACGTTTCTCCAGAAAAGAACAAAGAAGTGGAGACACCTTTATGGAGAAAATATGTCTCTAAAAAGCTTTTTTTTTTTTTTTTTTGGAATTCGTTGGTAAATTTGTTTGTTTCCGAAGTAGGACTTCATGGTTATGTCTTACCTGTGGAGACGTGTCCATAAAGGTGTTATGTACTTTAGAATAGCTTTGAGGTTTTCATGTCAAAGTGTGTTCACGGTTATAAAGCGTGCTAACTTGTTTATTGGCAAAAAAACGTAATAAATTTATCTTCACACTATTGTAGAAATATATTCTCGCTTTCCAAGTATCATTTTATTTATCTAATCCAAAAAAAAAAAAAAAAAAAAAAAACCTTGCTTTACAAGCTACTATCTCCAAATCACAAAATCATAACCACTTAAACACCAGTCTTGTATCTCTCCATTTCATCTAATGCCATTACTCAGAAATCCGGAAGCGGTTTTTAGCAAACCGTCAGCATTTTTCATCTTCGCTGGCGAATTATGCAAAGCTAAAGAGCTGTTCATGCAAGGTTAGGACAAGTTTATCAAGATGTCTGTATCCATGTAACTTTTTTCAGCAAGGGTGGAATTAATCATTACTTAGTCATTAATTATTAACTGACAGATGTAAAAAATAAATATGCTTTAAAAGCAGAATTGAGGTGGGCATAAGTACGTTACCATAGCTCTGGGATGTTATGAATTTTCCTGTAGTCTGTCAGCCGGAATGCGAGTACAATGCAAAGTAATGGGGGCCAAATTCAACAACCCTCGTTCCGTGCAAAAATGCATTCCCAAGTTCAACTAAGACTCTGTATCTTTTTTTTAATATTTGGCATATTTAGTACAAATTTAACTCTGTTCTTTCCCTGCAGAAGCTTCCTTTGAGTCTCAGCTCAAGTTTTTTAAGAAAACATTTTTAATGGTTATTGAATCTGGCCCCGTTCACTTACATTGTACTTGATTTCTGGGTGACAAACGTTACAATCAGTGTGCAAAGCACAAGACAATTTATAACGACCGAGACCTACAGTAATTTACTTATATGCAGGTCCAAAAATTTTGGAACGGAATGTTTTCGAATTTGAACCGGAACACTCGAGATATGAGCAAAGTCTAGATTTTCAGCTTTAATTCAAGGGGTGTTTAAAAACAAGTCTGGCATTAACTCAAGTGTTTCCTGCTAGAAGATTTTACAAATACTCTGCTCTGAGTCGGAAGATGGAAATCCTTGTTTTATTTCACTATAAATACGTAAAAAATCATTTACATTATTTGTTCCAAACTTTATGGACCTTATTGTGTCTGCATCTCAACTTCGACTTAATACAGAAATCCGAACTAATTTCCTTTTAATTTGTCTAGTTTTTTTTTGTGGGAAGAGTTATGCACCAAAAATTATTAACAAACAAACAAAAACAAAAACGGACACCGTGAATTAATATTTAATATTAAATATTCATATATTAATACAAGGGGTGCGTTATTTTGTTTTATTTGACTTTTTTTTGTTTTACATTTTTAAAAATATGTTTTTGCAAAAAAAAAAATTTATGCTAAATGTTAATTTATATATTAAATAATTTAAATCTTCATCCATCAATAATTTTAATATTAATTCTGAATTTATGTTCTTTTTTTTTTTTTATTGTTAAATTCTGCCTTGTTATATTTATTTTATCCTATGGGTGTACAAACTTTTGCAACCAACCCTTTTGCAACTGCTCTTCAAGTCAACAGCCATAAACAAGATAATTTCACGTGTATAACATTCTGATGAACTGTAATGTGTTTCAGTTGGAAACTGTGTCTTTATACAGTAGGTGTGAGACTGTAAGATAAACTCCGTATAAACAAAAACAAGAAGAAAGAAAGAAAAAAAAAAAAAAGGCTGACTCACCAGAGCATGGTCGAAACTGAACGTACTGATATAATAAGCTGAGATATCACAGTCTGCCAGGGGCTGAGAGATCTGCGCTACAATCCCACACTCATCTGATACGAGAGAAAATGAGAGTGAGACGCAGGGAGAGAGACAGACAGCAGTTGATCATTAAACGTAGACTGTGATACAGTTATACTGTATAGTTACTCTATTATAGTCATATAAACTAAATTACACACATGCACACACGCACACAGTCAGTGTCTGGAGTTCAATAATACTCAACAGCATCCCTTTCTCGCCAAGCACAACTGTTTACTCTATCCGGTCAGTGTGTGAAGCATTATTACGCTTGTTGGGTTTTATTGTGTTCCATCACAGCTGGAATGGCCTCGTTAATGTCTCTAATGTCTTTAAGGGAGAGAGAGAGAGAGAAAAAAATAAACAAGTTTCCAAGTGACGCCTCGAAATCCGTCTCACCGAAACCGAGCGGCTGGCCTCCGATCCGCACCATCCTCCAGAGCTCGCCGGACGAGCTGGTGAAGAGCAGATCCGCCGGGAATCTGCAAACACACACACAGATGACAACCGGGATGGATTGTAATGCGATACAAATAACATATTCGAGTTAATACGTATACAGAACCCAAAAATAAATCGAACTTTCCTAATGATCACGAAAGGGAAAGATTAAATACAAAAACCGACTAAACTACACACATAAAAAAAAAAAAAAAAAAACACACCACCTTGAGGAAATTTTGTTAGTCTTGGTTTTGGACTCGCCACATCGGACCATTCGATCCGCACACAAGTTGGCACAGGTTTTACGCTCTTCTTGATGCAACCCCACAAGGCTTTGTGACCGGTACTGCATTCCAGTCACTGGGGTTTAGGGACTGGGTTCTGAGGGTGGGAATCGAACCCGGGCCTTCTGCTTTCTGTTCAATAGAGAAAAAGTCAGGGAGGTTTAACACCTCTCCGCTTTCAATCAAAGCGACGCCAGCCAATCAGGGGGTGTCTGCAAGTTGACTCATGCAGAAGTGGATGGATAGCACTTTCCTCCCTGAGGTCGCATGAGCAGCATTTTCTGATGGCGTTCGCCCTCTCTAGTTTTAGCTGCCCGATTGGTGGGAATTGCCCATGACTACATTAGGCGGAAAGTTTTTTGCTTTGATGCCAGTCAGCTCCTTCTTGTGTAAAATGGAAATGGTAGGAAAAAACCTGCTGTACAGACTATTAACTGTACTGTAACACCACCTGAAAAATGTGTTAAACTTTTGCCTGATTGCGACATCTCTACCACTCGGTTGAGGTTGTATGCTATAATGAACATAATCCACTAGAAGGCACTGTCTTTAAACAGTATGCCTTTTTAATTGCTTAATTAGAACATCATGAGAAATAATGTGGATTTGGCTAATAGGGAAAAAACATTTGCTAATGGAAATGCACCACCACATCAAATGTTAGCGATTTAACAGGGTTGTTGTTTTTTTGTATTTATAGATATTCTGATACTTTTACCATGAATGGTCATCTCAACCATTTGGAAGAGGGCTTTAACTATTACCTTTTTTAACTATTAAAAATGTATTTTGATTGATGCTATATCCTCAAAGAATTATAAAATGATCAGGGGAAAATTTTTTTTCTTCTTCCTCCTTGTGAGGGTGTTTAAAGGTTGAGAAAGAGTATTCAGTATTTAGCCAAACCCTGGACCCTGTCTTCATCAGAACTCCTTGCGAAGATTTTGTTCCTCCTCAACCCGTCCTGTGTGTGAAATATAACGTATAGCCGGAGATGTGGGTCTTACTGTCGCTGTGCCTCCGTATCCATCACCAGAGAGATGTAACCATCGATCAGAGAGAAGGAGAAGAACTTGCACTCCAGATCAGCAGTGACGCTCGCATCTTCTATGGGACTGCACACACACAAAAAAGGGGGGGGAAAAAAAACAACCAACAAACATAAATACAATCTTTATTTTTTTTTTTTTACTTGAATATGTGAAAACAGATATTTAGTGTTACTCTCAAAAAGTGTCTAACCTATTAGCGATGATATTAAAATGACTAAGTCCTTGGGAATATGGTAATTAAAAAGATCATGGCATTCATGTAACTTGTGCTTAATTAGCAATCTTAATTAGTAGAGATGGAAGGAAAAAAGAAACTATTTTTATTGTATTTATTACATTATAATAGAGATTCAACAGTCGATCAGTCAGCGAGCTGATCTTTAGCTTGATCAGACACGATCGATCAGCCATGGACATACAGAGTGCACGAGCTTCTCAGTGGATTAACAGGAAAAACATTTTGTTTAAAAGCCTCCGATCTGCTTTTTTTCTCCAAACTGTTTTTGCGAATTAGTCTCAAATCTACTCATTACACACTTACGCCCAGAGGTGGAAAGAGTAATAAAATTTTGTACTCAAGTACAAGTACTGTTACTTCAGTGAAATTTTACTTAAGTACAAGTAAAGTTACTCTTATAAAAATCTACTCAAATAAAAGTAAAAAGTAGATCATTAAAAAATGTACTCAGAGTAAAAGTTACCGAGTTACTTTTTTATTTTAATTTTTTTAACAGCGGGGGTGATTCTTTTGCTGAATTGTTTTGCCCTTGGGTGTTTCCATGTTCACTCTTATATTAACAGATTATTGTTTGTTTTTAAATGTTTGCTGTGGGTGTCGATTGTATATTGATCTGGCTCTGCTTTTTTTTTTTTTTTTTTGTTAAATATAAAAAAAAACAAAAAAAAAACACACACAGCGGGGTGGGATGAGGCATTCTAGCATAGTTCAAAAAAGATGAGCAGATATAAATCTCAAACTAGTTGTTTTTAACTGAAGGAACACCTTTGCATAATAAAGTGGTCACTTAAATATGGTGTTACGTCCCAGTCTAGGGCCAGACAGCAAAAGAATGGTTCAGGGTTCTATTTTAAACTGTATGGAAATGGTGGTATATGGCAGAAAGAACTAGATCCAATCATTAACTGATGAAATAATGAGGTTTGTATATACACACACACACACACACACACACACACACACACACACACACACACACACACACACACACACACACACACACACACACACACACACACACACACACACAACAGGAGGAGGATCAGATTCAGGTTGGACCCAGGCCAAAATAACAAACAAAATGGTATTTATATTTAGTAGCTAGATTACCTGCAAAAAGAAACAACAACAAAAAAACCCCAGAAACAAAAATACAGGTACCTTCCCGGACTCCCTAAACCAAAAACAGTGAAATTATCTACAAATATATACAAAGACCAACCAAACCAAAGGGACAAAGCAATAATCAAAGTCAATTGGAGGCAAAAAGTCAAAACCAGAATACACAACCAAATATCAAAACGCCAAAATCACAACCTCTTTCATCTTTCCCGCGTCTCTCTCCGGGTTCTACTGTACATGGTCGCGCTAGTCGATGACGTCACTCTCAGGGCGGAAGCGACCGTGTGGAAGGTCAGGTGATGCCGATGTCAGAAAACCTGGAGTGGAGTCTGGAGCGGCGCGTGACCAGGACATGATACACACACGCGCGGCGCAACGGAGCATTTATACAAAGCATAATATTTTCATTATTTTAGCATTTTTATTCATTTATTTTTTTACTCAGTAGCGAATATGATTTAAAATGTAGCGAATTACAATACTTCAAACAAAACGTACTTAAGTAAAAGTAAAATTACAGATTTTTAAAACTACTTTAAAAAGTAGAAATACACAAAAAAGCTACTTAATTACAGTAACGCGAGTAAATGTAATTCGTTACTTTCCACCTCTGCTTACGCCAGTCTCAAAACACCACGTGCGCTAATTAGTCTCGAAACACACACGCTAGAAGACTTTGGAGGCTGTTTCTTCATAATCCTACAGGTGGGGAAAATAGATCTTTAACCTCTCTAATGAGACTTTCTTTTGCTTTACACGCACGCGTGTTGTAATAAACAGTACACACGTGCTGTACACACGTGCTTACAAACACAAAATAAAATATGTTTTTACACACACAGACATGTGGTCACAGTGTTACAGTAAACAGTACACACGTGCACGGATGCTGATTATACCAGTAAGAGACGAGCACTAAGACCCAGCAGGGGAGATGATTACCCACAATTCCGTATCGCAAGAGAGAGAAAAACCGTAGGCTCAGTTGTGATGACGTGACGCTTGGCATCAAAACAAGAAGTGCATGCGTGATACATGATACTTGGTACTCGTAAACTAACACTTGTTCGTTTTCCAAGTCAAAATTTATTAAAAATCTTTGCTCGTCTTGCGGAACACTCGCAAACCGAGTTACTCGTAATCCGAGGTTTCACTGTAAATATATATATATACGTATAAACACACACATAAATAAATATAAATATACAGTGGGGGAAATAAGTATTTGACCCCAACTTAATTCATAACATTTGTATCATGTGCTTTTTCTGGATTTTTGGTTGATATTCTGTCTCGAGTCTTTACCATAAACCTATGATGCAAACTATAGACCCTTCATTTCTTTGTAAGTGGGCAAAATTTGAAAATCTGTAGGGGATCAAATACTTATTTCCCCCACTGTACATACATACACACACACATACATACAAACTAAACGCTAAAATGGAAACTGATTCTTTCTAATGATTCAAATAATTTACCGTATTTCATTAAAGTTTTTTTAAATATTTTTTTTCCAGAGAACCAGGAACTCCAGGAACTTTTAGACCTCCAATTCATTCGAGTGACGTAATGCTGGTTGGAGCGTGTGGGTTCCCGTATTGTTAGCTAAACGCTAGTTAGGAAAGATGAATCATAACATATACAAGTTATATGTAAGTTATACATATAACATGTATAACTGTTCTTTAAAAATATATATATTAAAATTATGCATTTATCATCCTGTAAATAGTTTCAAAATAAAAAAAAACATGGTGGACGTGTGGGTCTTTACGTACACATGTGACAGCTGCCATGGAAACTTTTCCTTCCATCGATCATCATCTGATAAAGATGCGGAAAGATTTGATCAATTTCCTCATTCTTAAAAGTTTCAAAATGCTTAGCTTGGATTGCTATCTAATTGCTGTAGTACACAGACCAGTAGTGGGTACACGTCATAAATACCACCAGGTTGGGACGTGCCTCTTCACAGATCTTCCCCACAGCATGACAGCACCACCACCAACCTGAACCACTGATACAACATCTTGAACATCCTGATTCAAATCTGGCAGCAAAAATCAAGCCTCATCCGTCTAGGCAAGGTTTCTTTTTTATTGTAGCCTCTATTGTAGTTTCCTGTTTTTAGAAGCGGCACCTTCTGCGGTGTGGTCTTCTGCTGCTGGAGCCCATCTTCTTCAAGGTTAGACATGTCGTACGTTCAGAGATGCTCTTCCGTATAACTCAGTTGTAACGAGATGACGTTATTTGAGTTATCGTTGCGTTTCTGGCCGTTCTCCTCTGACCTCTGGCATCAACAAGGCATTTTGAGCCAGATAATCTTTTCCAGACCATCTGCAAACCCTAGAGATGATCGTGGATGAAAACCTTAGTAGATCAATAGTTTCAGAACCACTCAGACGAGCTGCCTGGCACCTTTGAGCATGCCACATTTAAAGTCACATTACTCCTCCACTCCGATGCGCAGTTTGGACTTCAGCAGATTGTCTTGATTGGTGACTGGACATTTGCGTTAAAGGGCAGTTAAACAGGTGTAGCTAATTAAGTGGCCGGTAAGTGTAGTGTTAAAAAAAAAAAAAAAAAAAAAAAAACTTGATTTGTATAAATGAATGCTTATTCCTTACTTTTTGGAAAGAAAACTCCTAAGAAAGGCATATGGATCTCATAAGGACCAGAACTTTAAAGGCAGCAAACCTGTTGGAGTAGAACAGAACGTCTATGAGCGTGGTGGCGATCCTTGGCAGCGTGTCCGGATCTAAACTCATCACACAGAACTGGTTCTTTGGGATCAGCACTGGGTGCAACGTAGAATGAGGGACTGAAAGCAAACACACACACACTATATTTATATCTATATACCCTTATGGATACATAAATCCATTTTGCACTCAGTGCTACAGGTTCAAGTCAACATACTGTAGTGAACATAGAAGGTTGTGTTAGTTCCGGCTCACCCTCTCTTCCGTTCCCCTGCAGGCCGTTGTTCACATCCTGGCCGTGCACCAGCACCGACTCCCCATCCACCTCCCGGAAGATGTTAAACTCCTCAGCCAGGGTGTGGATCACCACCGGAAGGTCTTTCTCTCGCACCTGAGCAACCACACGCACAAACCAAGAGTTAATTTCCATCTATTCATCCAACCAACCATCCATATCCAACTAACCATCCATTCATCTTTCAAAAGGTCAATCTGTCTACCATTCTATGTTTCCATTAATTTATTCATATACATATGCAAATATCTGCATTTATATCTATCCCTCCATCCAACCATTGACTGGTCCCATTGATGCATTCTATAGCCATCCAATCAAATATCCAACTATCTTTCCATACCCATTGTTTTATCCATCCACTTATTCATCTTTCAGCATCTACGCCATCTCAGGACTGCTGGGCAGGTAGAAACAAAGATCTATAGATTGAAAGATGGCTGGGCGGACAGATAGAAGGATAGACGGATAGGCAGACTTGGGGATGGATGCACAGATGGATAAGAGGGCAGACGGACAGGTGGATGTATAGATGGATGTATAGATGAAATGGTCAGTGTGCTGTTGGATGGATAGATGGCACATCCATTTTTTATCCGAGTATCCTCCTATGCATCCAGCGTTCTGCTCTTCCAATCCATCAGCCATCCATCCATCCTGATCTGACTGCTCATCCATCTACACAACCAAACCGTCTTTTTGTATACGGTGCATCCACCCACTTTATTATCTGCCCACCAATCATTCTATGGAACCATCTATATGTCTGCTCACCCGTCTATCCATCCATCCATCCATCCATCTACTTACTAATCAATCTATGCAACCAACTAATTGCCTGCCCTCCCATCCATCAATTCATCTATTCGTTCATCTTACTATCTATCCACCAATCTATACAGGAATCTATTTGTCTGTCCATACATCCATCTGCTCACCAATATATCTATGCAACCATCTATTTGTCTGTCCATCTATCTATCCATCCATCCATCCATCTGCTCACCAATCAATCTATACAATCATATATCTGTATGCCCTCCCATCTCACCATCGATCCATCCATCTAACTAGGCAACTAACTATCTAGTCTACAGTAACTATCTACTATGTAACCATTGAAATGATTGTCCATCTATCCATTATCCTGCCAACTAACCATCAATCCACCAATCAATCTGCCCTCCCATCCACCATGTGCCTGTCCGTGTGTCTACACATTCATCGTATTGTATTTTGCACATCCACCCATCAGCTATCAAATTACGCAACCATTATACCCGTCTTCCCACCCATCTCTCCATTCATCCATCCCTTCAACCCACTAAATGTGATAAAACGGAAATCTTACTCTAAACATGTATACATTTGAAGGTGAAGGTCTGGATCATACTGCTGAAAATAAGTGTGAAAGGAATCGAAACAAGGAATGTCTAAGCAACAGAAATAAAAACAATATATCTGAAATATATTTTGTCAAGTTAAAGCAAAAATGTCCCAGGATGACTTTGTTAATACACATGTATAAAAGTTACAGCATGATGACTCAGTCGGCACCTCCAGCTCAATCTGCAGCAGGAAAACTTTTGCATTCACAGCCACAACTTTGTCACTCTAACGGAAAACATTTCCTCTGACAAAGTGAGACATCACTGGTTGGCAGTCAGCACATTTTGAAAGTGTTACTACTGCGTTATCTAAATATGTGAGGTGCAAGATGGAGTATTAGGAGGCAGTGTATTGATATCAAGAAACAACAACCACTAACGGCTACAGATACATCACATCTGATTGTCGAGTCAAGGAGACTTCTGAACAACCCTGGATCCTCACCAGGATGAAGTCTGTCTGATAGGTGGAGAGCATGAAGACGGAGACATGCTGCTCGGCCAACGGGGCGATGACGGACTTGGCGATCTTGGTCACGCCCACGGCCTGAGAGCTGCTGGAGACGTTGCCGTTGGAGACGACGTTGAGGGGCAGCCAGGTGGAGCATTCCACCTTCAGGTGCTCGGACGGAGGAAGATCTGGAGGACACAAGCGCAAGAAAATGAGGCTAGAGCATAACAGGGGTGCATGGTTGCAAACGTGCAAAAAAAAAAAAGAAAAAGAAGGAAAAAAAAAGCTGACACCTTTTAACAAAATTACAGGGGAAAAACCGCAAGTGTGTGTGTGTGTTAATTGTAGGCCAGATCTCATCAGGTGGGAAGCAGAGTCGCGGCCTTCCTCGTATCTTTCGATCAAAAGTCAGATGTTGAAATCTCTCTTTACATGAGTAGGGTGCGACTGCTAATCAACCACCGGAAGTAAAATCAGACTGCAAGTAGTATCACTTTTCCTAAAAAAAAAAATTTAAAAAATTAAAAAAACATCTGCGGCATTAATTTGAAGCAATAACAAGACGCAAGACGCCACCGCATGGCTGGTTCTTTCTGTACAAGATTTATTCATCGCATATACCAATTTTTTCAAACTGCCTGTTAAGCCCAGTTTTGTGCCTGGTGATAAATATCCAATATTGCCAAAACTATTTGCTTGCATGACTTCGGATGCATATGAACTTGAGTAACATCCAATTCTTAATCAATAAGGTTTAATATTATGTTGGTCCCGCCCCTTTGCGGCTATAACAGCTTCGATTCTCCTGTGCAGGATTTCCACAGGTTTAGGAGTGTGTTTCTGGAAAAATGGTCAAAAATTCCCATAAGCACATTTGTGAGGTCAGATACTGATGTTGGACGAGAAGGTCTAATTCATGCCCTCTAATTCATCCCAAAGGTGTTCTATCAGGTTAAGGTCAGGACAGTCAAGTTCTTCCACATCAAATTCGCTCATCCATGTCTTTATGCACTTTGTGCACTGGTGCGTTGTCATGTTGGAACTGGCGTTGGAACGGAGTTGTTTTTCAGGAGTTGGGCTCGGCACCTTACATTCTAGTTAAAGGAACTCCTAATGCATACAAGACATTTTGGACAATTTCATGCTCCCAACTTTGTTGGTTTGGGGGGACGGCCCCTTCCTGCTCGACATGACTGCTCACCAAAGCACGGTCCATAAAGACATGGATAAGCGAGTTTGGTGTGGAAGAACTTGACTGGCCTGAGCTTTAGACCAATAGAAAACCTTTGGGATGAATTAGAGCAGAGACTGTGAGCCAGACCTTCTCGTCCAACATCAGTGTCTGACCTCACAAATGCACTTCTGGAAGAATGGTCAGAAATTCCCATAAACACACTCTTAAACTTTGTGGAAAGCTCTTCTCAGAAGAGTTGAAGCTGTTAGAGCCAACCTTCATTCTACCTTTACCAAAGCGATTTAATATTAAACTTATTAAACGATTATATCTGCCGGTCTAACAGGTTAATGCCAAACTTTACATCAACTGTTAAAACAGATAAGTGTTTATCAGATCGGCTTAATTTCGTTTTTTTTATGGTGGATTTTCGAAGGAAATAAAACAGATTCTTCTGAAATTCATATCTGAATCTGCACTTCTGAACTGGGTGAAGGTGATGCGCTTTGACTCGGTGAGATCATTGCAATCTGATGCAATGGGTAATAGTTTTTCATTACTTTGAGTCAAAAGACACTGACATTCACCTCACCAGATGAGCTGATCTTCTCATTTCTGCGATGCATCATGTATGCATCATCATGTTAGTTTGAATCGTTGCAATATCAGAAGTCACGTCTCCTGCACTGAGCAGATCAAAGTCAAAGCAGTACACCACTTGGTTTTGTTCAGGCAGAGCTAGAAAATGTTTAGAATTATAACTTAGGGATGAGTGACTTGTGAGCCGATTCAACTCATTCTTTAAAAAAAAAAAAAAAAAGGAGGGAAAATTGATTGCTTTAGATATTGCTTCATATGTATGAGATGCCATGATAAATATCATGCAATAACCTACTGTACATACTTATTGGACGGAATTTGATCGTAGCTCAAACGACTAATAAGTAGGCAAGTACGGTTAAAAAAAACTGTACCGCAACCTGCCACTAGAGGGCACCTGATTGTGCATTTTATATAGAGTTCTTCAGATAATTTTTATTATTATTATTATTATATTAATATTTATATTATTAGAAGATCCTAGAACAGGAAACTAAGGAAATGACTATGATCTGTTTATGTAATCAATCAGTCTCTAATAACAATACTAAAGTAAGCATGGGGTAATAAGGATAAGCACCTTTATAAAAATCCAGCTTTTCTATTTGTAGTAGCCATGATAATTTTACATATATATTACATATATATAATATTACATATAAATATAATTTCATCTACTGGTGGAGTTTATATGAATGTAACAGCCGTGGGCTCACTCCAAGATATTATTTAAGGAGTGAAACCAAAGGCGGTCTCCTGCTGCTGTTGTAGCTCATCTGCTTCAGGTTTTGACACGGTTCTGAGATCTGGGATGCTTTTCTGTTCACCACACTTGTAAAGAGTGGGTTTTATTTATATATATATATATCTTCCCAATCTGCCCATTGTCTTCTCATTCACTTCTTGCCTTCTAGTGACTACACATGAAATACACATTTATAAACTTGAGCATGTTTAAGTAAACTTGACGATGCTTCAGAACATGTTAACAGCACTGCTTTCATGTTCGGCTAAACCTGTACACCGGTTGCATGACAACACTATCAGTTGCAGCAGCTTCGACCATAAACCTTTAACCAGACACAGCTACAGTTACGGCAGTTTAACTGGATGCTATTTTTATTCCTGCATATCCAAGCTGTGAGGATATTCATTGCCAGCTACCAATGTGTAGCCTACTCTCCAGGATTGTTCATCCGGATTACCTTTTACAGTATGCAGAAAATATTTAGCCTACAAAGTAACACAGCATTTGTTATGCTAACAGCAGAAACATTTAACACTAGGCTAACTATTATATTGAGGTTAAAAAATAAAGAAATAAATATTAGCAAACTAGCTAACATTTGTCCAATTATTACACTGTTTAAAAAATTGCGAGATAACATTAAGCCGCTATTATAGAAAGAAAATAGCGAACCAGGAACCCCAAAAGAAAAAGAAACATCAGAACTAGCAAACTAGTCAACGCTAGACTATTATATCGCGTAAAACCAAAATAGCCAACATTAGATTAACGATTACATTGTGAAAAACCAGGCTCTAACAAACAAGCAAACACTAGACTAACTATTATATCGCATAAAAACAAGCACTAGCAAACTATGCAACACTAGGCTCAATATTATATTCATTAAAAGAAAAACGCTAGCAAATTAGCCACCACAAAACTAATTATAATAATAATAAAAACAAGCACTAGGCTAACTATTACATTGCGCAAAACTAAGCCCTAGCAAACTAGCCAACACTAGGCTAACTTATAATTCTAAAACTAAACACTAGCAAACTAGCTAATATTAAGGCAAACTATTATTATTGTAAAAATAAGCCCTAGAAAACTAACCAACACTAGGCTAACTATTATAATACTAAAACTAAACACTAGCAAACTAGCCAACACTAGGCTAACTATTATAATTGTAAAACCAAGCACTAGCAAACTAGCCAACACTAGGCTAACTATTATAATTGTAAAACCTAGCACTAGCAAACTAGCCAACACTAGGCTAACTATTATAATTGTAAAACCAAGCACTAGCAAACTAGCCAACACTAGGCTAACTATTATAAATGTAAAACCAAGCATTAGCAAACTAGCCAACACTAGGCTAACTATTATAATTCTAAAACCAAGCACTAGCAAACTAGCCAACACTAGGCTAACTATTATAATTCTAAAACTAAACACTAGCAAACTAGCCAACACTAGGCTAACTATTATAATTCTAAAACTAAACACTAGCAAACTAGCCAACACTAGGCTAACTATTATAAATGTAAAACCAAGCACTAGCAAACTAGCCAACACTAGGCTAACTATTATAAATGTAAAACCAAGCATTAGCAAACTAGCCAACACTAGGCTAACTATTATAATTCTAAAACCAAGCACTAGCAAACTAGCCAACACTAGGCTAACTATTATAATTCTAAAACCAAGCACTAGCAAACTAGCCAACACTAGGCTAACTATTATAATTCTAAAACCAAACACTAGCAAACTAGCCAACACTAGGCTAACTATTATAATTGTAAAACCAAGCACTAGCAAACTAGCCAACACTAGGCTAACTATTATAAATGTAAAACCAAGCATTAGCAAACTAGCCAACACTAGGCTAACTATTATAATTCTAAAACCAAGCACTAGCAAACTAGCCAACACTAGGCTAACTATTATAATTCTAAAACCAAACACTAGCAAACTAGCCAACACTAGGCTAACTATTATAATTCTAAAACTAAACACTAGCAAACTAGCCAACACTAGGCTAACTATTATAAATGTAAAACCAAGCACTAGCAAACTAGCCAACACTAGGCTAACTATTATAAATGTAAAACCAAGCATTAGCAAACTAGCCAACACTAGGCTAACTATTATAATTCTAAAACCAAGCACTAGCAAACTAGCCAACACTAGGCTAACTATTATAATTCTAAAACCAAGCACTAGCAAACTAGCCAACACTAGGCTAACTATTATAATTCTAAAACCAAACACTAGCAAACTAGCCAACACTAGGCTAACTATTATAAATGTAAAACCAAGCACTAGCAAACTAGCCAACACTAGGCTAACTATTATAAATGTAAAACCAAGCACTAGCAAACTAGCCAACACTAGGCTAACTATTATAATTGTAAAACCAAACACTAGCAAACTAGCCAACACTAGGCTAACTATTATAATTGTAAAACCAAGCTCTAGCAAACTAGCCAACACTAGGCTAACTATTATAATTGTAAAACCAAGCACTAGCAAACTAGCCAACACTAGGCTAACTATTATAATTGTAAAACCAAGCATTAGCAAACTAGCCAACACTAGGCTAACTATTATAATTGTAAAACCAAGCACTAGCAAACTAGCCAACACTAGGCTAACTATTATAATTGTAAAACCAAGCATTAGCAAACTAGCCAACACTAGGCTAACTATTATAATTGTAAAACCAAGCACTAGCAAACTAGCCAACACTAGGCTAACTATTATAATTGTAAAACCAAGCATTAGCAAACTAGCCAACACTAGGCTAACTATTATAATTGTAAAACCAAGCACTAGCAAACTAGCCAACACTAGGCTAACTATTATAAATGTAAAACCAAGCACTAGCAAACTAGCCAACACTAGGCTAACTATTATAAATGTAAAACCAAGCACTAGCAAACTAGCCTACACTAGGCTAACTATTATAAATGTAAAACCAAGCACTAGCAAACTAGCCAACACTAGGCTAACTATTATAATTCTAAAACTAAACACTAGCAAACTAGCCAACACTAGGATAACTATTATAATTGTAAAACCAAGCACTAGCAAACTAGCCAACACTAGGCTAACTATTATAATTCTAAAACTAAACACTAGCAAACTAGCTAATATTAAGGCTAACTATTATTATTGTAAAACTAAGCCCTAGAAAATTACCCAACTCTAAGCTAACTATTATAGCGCATAAAATCAAATGGCAAATTAGCCAACACTAGGCTAACCGTCATACTGCAAACATCTTTTTTCATGGTGCCATGGTCAGGGATGTGAGACAGACACATGGATAAACACTGTTCTGGAAGCTTGCCTAGTGAATTTGAGGAAAAGATAAAACAAACTAAACTTTTATTCCAATTTTAACTCCTTAGTACCCAGCACCTTGCACAGTAGTACTGTAGTTACCTCAGTTAATGCTATGATGTCATCTGTAATTATCTTTCTTTATAACCAAGCTCAAAAAACAGGCTAGCTATTGTTATATCAGCTTATTTAACACAAGCACTAGTATGTTATCTAACATGAGGCTAATGCTACATATCACATTTACTGCCCACTCTTGTGGTATTGAACTACTTTAAAAGTTGTTTGTGATGAAGTAGAACTGCCTAGAAGAAATTTTACCATGGTAGTCTGATGGTACCTGTACCAAGGTTTATAGCACCAGGGTATTTTCTGGGGTACTGATTTACTGATTACATTTTGTCTGCTTTGCAAATGTCGCCCCTGTTTATGATGGATGAATCGGGAGCATTTTGATCAAAGGGGAGATGAAAAGTGAAAGTGTGTACCAACAACATAGCACAATGCATGTGTGTGAATGGCTGAAATGTGGTTGTGAATAAATCTTTTAGTGAATGTAAAATGTTCGTGTGAACCCGCAGCGATATGAGAGATTTATAAGAGATTTCTCTTTCTCAGAAATACAACCACAAATTTATACGTGTTAAATAAGCGCTGTCTTAGCGGCGCTGTGCGAAACGCACGCCGATGTGAGACGCTTTATTTCAGTCATAATATACTAACATGTTTTTGGCGTTTAGTGGACCGCGCGCGCACAACCTCTCGCAGGCGAGCCTATGAATACGCAGTTTTAACGGGGGAGGGGATAAGAAACACCGCACCGGCAGAAGTAGACTAATGATTATGAATGCGTTGGGGAAAACAGCAAAACGACTGGCCATTTTAATAATTCATTGATAAGTTGATGTCTTTGGTTTCGGCTGTGATTAAGGTGATCATGTCATCATGTCATCTCCGCAGCAGTGGATGCGCCAGTAATCCACGTTTTATACGAATTACATAAGCTGATTTTTCCCCCCATTAGTTTATATAAAAGCAGACATTTTGCTTTCTGTAAGTATATATTTTTCACGTCTGTGAGGCGAGTATACACGGAGTTTCGGTTTATTTTCTGACGCGCTCAAGTTAGCGCTCAAATAGCGCTTTATCCCTGTGTAGAACTTCTGTAGAACTTTGACTTTCATAATTTTACTAAATCATAACGTTTTCTCGTCATTGTGCATGCACTTAAATAAAAGTAGAGTCTTATAAAGGCTATGTAGCTAATAGGCGACTCAATAGGCGGACTCCGGTCCGCATCTGGACCCGAATACGGTTAAATCTGGACCGACGGCAAAACAAACATGCAAATTTTATCGTAATCCAAATGAGTTCTCAAAGAAGTGCGCAATTGTGATTCCGTGCGATATATCTTTGAGGCTTCTACTTTGTTTGGCTGCTTCATCTATGTCCAATCACAGCATCGTTATAGCAATGTTCCCACTCCCCCCCCCCCCCCCCAAAAATGCTGCCACCGTGAGGCGTGGCGGTAAGACCAGAATACCGCTTGAATACCATCTGTATGCATCAATTTTCTAAAAATCGATAATTACACTAACTGCCGGTCATCACTATAAGTGAAAGTGGGTCAGTACAGTCTGTAGAACTGGAAACTGCCGATCTGAATTGAACCATCTGTCCGCTAACACGAGATACAAAGCTAACTAGCTTCTAAATCAAGGCTGAATCCCAATTCATCCTGATCATGGGCACTATGGGTGCCATAAGTTTCTCTTTATATTTGCACTTATTCTGCATTAAATGCAAAAATCATGGTTTATATTCCTAACCTTTTGACTACATAGGACCAGTACGAATTTACACTAGCGGTCAGTCGCCAGCTCCACCATGCGCGGTTAGGTAGTTCTGCCAGTTGCGAAAGAATACGGAAAAATAATTATCTAAATAAATCAACAAATCATAATTAATGCTGTTTGTGGAACTGTTGTATAAAAGCACGGCTGCGATCAGCACGGCTGCGATATCTACAACCGCGTCGCCGCTGTGCTGATATTCAGCACAACAGCACTCCTGCTTACGTGATACTGGTTAATCATTATTATTCATTTGGAACACATGATTAAACTATAAAACACATTTTACATATCACACGGGACATCATTTATGCATGTTACCTTTAAATCCTTCCTCATCGAGGACGACTGTGTAATTTTCTGGCGTTTCTGTTAGACTGAAGAATTTGCATCTAAAAAGGAGAAAGACAGACGGATTAGCAGAGTCAGATCAGACATGGTGTAACGAAACAAAAACGATAACAGATTGCTACTAGGAGCTGTTCATAGTGCCACGGTTAGGGATGTGAGCCAGACACATGGATAAACACGGTTCTGAATTCATGTGCTGTCTTTCTGGAGATGAAGACGCTCCAACTGAGTGTTTTTCCACAGAATGGGCAAGAAGCCCATCTGAAAAGCAGCAGGATCTGATTAATACAACACACAACACTCGGTGACCACAAGGTGTTTGGGGGGGGGGGTTGGGGGGTTTGTTCCTTGGGTTGTTTTAGAGTGTGTGTGAGTGTGAGAGTGTGTGTGAGATTGCATCATCTCAGGCCTAGACCCAAATTCTTCACAGGAAGGCACTGAAACTGAGAAAAACATGGTCTAATTTATTCAGACCCATTGTCTTAGAACCATTTGCGCCAAACCATGGGGGGAGGGGGGTGTACTTTGGCTTTCGGCTAAGGTCTTACTTTAAAAACAGAAAATAAAAAAAGAAGCGAAGAGCGATGCTAAATTGTTCAACGTTTCCATTTTTAAGGGAAAAAAAATAGATATGTTCAATAACTAATGCAAGAAACAAAAATTTTTTGCTTTTACTTTGACTTGTTACAGGGAGTTAGAAAGAAGGACACACGGCAGGATCCGGCGTGTCAGTTGTTCTCAAACAATGTTCTCTGTCATTCCCCACTTAAGGGGATGGGCGAATTTTCAAGCCCCACTTGTCAACAAAATGATAACGAAATGGGCCAAGTTGACTATTTATTGAAACATCGATTTCTAAACCAATAAGATCAAATAACACCAAGTTCAAAACGGATCAAATACACGTGCGATTGTTATAACAGGCTTACTTCGTTACTTATCTAGAGCTTTCTTTCAAAGAAGTCGACTGGGGTGTGTTGTCTCTAAATGTCTTCCTAATTTGTTGGGTCTCGTGCTGTCTGCTGCCAGCGGTTTAAGACACAAAACACACACGAGTTTCTCCTCTGCCCCCACCATCCCCACCATGGATCCAAGCGCAACATAGGCTTCATCCTGTTTTCCTTTCGGCTGGATTTTTGGTTTATTTAGGCTGATTGTGCTGAATCAGCTGCTTTTTTGTGGTCCAGGTAAGAAATGTATCCATTGATGTTATTATGCCCACTACAACTGTACAGGACGCTACTGACCCGGTTTGTGACGGCGGTAAAGTTAGTTTGATATTCGCATCTCCGGCTTCAATAGCTGCGTAAATAAACCCGCAAATAAGATACCCACATATATTTCCTCTCTACATTGTCTTTAAGCTACATCCACCTTAAATGATACATGTTTAAAAGCATAAACATCGTTATTCTCTACGGCACAACGAATGATTTAGGGATCATCGCAAAATGCCGCACACCAACAAAAAGCGAACTTTGTTGCCACACTGGAAACTAGAAATGCCAGACTAGTACTGGCTGATAAAATATAAATTTTAAACAAAAATACAGAAACATCAGCATACACATTGGAATAAATGAAATTACATATACAATACCGAATGTTTCCTCATATATTGTTCCTCTGCAATTAACATGCCGATGTTAAACCGTTATTGTTGCACTATGGTTCCACTTTTACTCTGATGTTATTTTAATTTACTTGTATTAATGATCCATTTCTTTGCGTGTGATTGTTTAATTGAGTGTCCGATCTTTATTGTCAATAAAAAACAAGCATGAATTAGAATAGGTACTTTCCTATTATTTTCCACTAATTCCCTTCCGTTCATTGCGCCTCACATGTCATGTCTGTATTCCCCACTAGGGGGGCGCCCCACACTTTGACAACCACGGGTTTAAAATGACAATTAATCGTCAAACACATTAACACTTAAATTTTTAGTGACTGTGTACTAATTTTGCAATTAGAATAATCCTTTACAATAGAAGATAAAATTGTGATTCCAACATAACCCATTAACTATGGACTTCGCTATGTACTAACCAGCAGTAATTACACAATGTGAAACTCTCATGATAAATGCATCACGAATTGTTTTGGTGTTTTTTTTTTTTCTTTCTAATGGGCCAGACACCCTTTTAGAGGTGCCATTATTATCTGCATTCTCCTATTATTGCAGAACAACGTAAAATCTTTTCTCAGATCCTGCTATAAATGAGTTCTCTCTAAGCAACGCACACACTTCCATCTTGCACGTCTTATGCAACTCCTCCATCTGAGCAGTGTCACTGCGTTTGAATCTGAACTACTTCCAAATTGCAGAAAAGGATCAGCTCTTTTTTTCAGCACCAACTGACTATCTTCCTTTTTCTCTGCTCGTTTTAGAGTAGTATTTTTTTTTTTTTTTTAAAGCAGAAGACTGGCTATTTGTGGGCTCCAAAACCACACACACACACCACTAATACAAAACACACAAGCAGTCATGAGCGAGGCATGTTTAGTAGAGCTGTGCGATTTTCATCAGTCTTTCAAATCAAAATCAATTCACACTAGATAACCCTTCATGTAACATGTTATAAAATGTGTGCAACGTTATAAAATCTAAAATTTCTTTGAGAAATCTTCTCAAAAGCCTTTCTTTGGCTGTTGGAGTTACCATTTTCTGCAAATACTCGTCTTTTGCAAGGTTATCCGAGTGGCGCAGTGATAAAGCGCTCACCCTATCATCTGGAGATCGCGGGTTCGATTCCCGGGTGATGCTGTAACCTCTCGCAGCCATCTAGAGAGAGCTGATTGGCCGAGCCCTCTCATAGGGGAGGGATGAGAGGTACTTCGTGCGCCCACAATAATCACGGAAAGATGCGGTCGGCGTGAGAGTCCAGACTGAGTGGTAGTAGTAGCCTTAATGTTTGGAGCCCCCTAGTGACGAGGAGGAATTGGACACGACTAAATCAGGGAGAAAATCAGACCTACTGGTTTGGAGCAGAAGATTGTCCGAGTTCAAGATGTGACTTTTAAACAACCAACAACAAGAGTTACGCAGCATTTCAACGCTTATCGGACACTTTTATATGTTTGTAAAGATTTTTTTTAAAAACCTGCAAGAATCATACTGTAGCTGTTGAACGATTCACAACTCTAATGTTCTGAATGGGTTCCCTCCAGGTACTCCGGCTTCCTCCGACAGTCCAAGAACATGCAGGTTAGGCTTTAATTGGCCGTTACCAAATTGCCTGTAGTGTGTGAATGAAGTGTGTCAAGCTGGTAACCCGACCCCTTAAGTAACCGCCATGGAAACAGAGTATCTGTCGCCCGATGTGGATGGACCAAAATAGCAAAATAATAAGGTTCACTAGGGCTGTAGCTATTGAATATCTTAGTAATCGAGTATTCTACCAAAAAATTTTTATCGATTAATCGGATAAAATTTGCTTTTGCTTAATTAAACAGCAATGTAATATATATAAGATAAACAAAGATTAATTGCTTTTCTTTTTAGAAAAATCTACTTTTATTTCATTTTTCACAATACAAGGAATAGCTTAAAGTTGCCTGCGATGAATTAAGTGCATTACAGAGCCGCCATACATTCTTATTTTAAAGCCTTTTATCAGATGCAAAAACTAAAAAAAAAAGGTATTTCAAATGACTAAGTATAGAAAAAAAAAACTATGGCACGCATTAAAATAAATAATTATACTAGGCCTGGGCGATAAAATGATCTGTTTCGCGATAGACACGTGATCGATATCAATAAAAAATGTGTTCGATAGAACGTTCGATATTTTTTATTCTTTGTCGGAAGAAAACAGAGGTCGCGAAGCTCTAGGACCCGGAAGTAGTACGGTCGCGATTCAGGAAGCATAAACGGAGACAAGATGGCGTTGACATTTGCACCCGCCCACCCGCCAAGTGCGGGTAAAATTCGGCTGTGGCGGGTAATAACTTTAGTCTCACTAGCCACATTGGCGGGTAGTTTATTCTTTGGTATGACAATTGTTATATGTTTGCATCAATATGCACAACTAACATCTATAATATTACTTGCTTTTTGTGTGAAACAACCAGAGGAAAAGAAACAGGCAGGAGAAAAACGGTATTCTTCTTTTACTGCATTCAGTGCACACGACACATAGTACACAGCGCAGTATTGCCCCCTGGTGGCCTGCCAGTGAATTAACATCAAACTCAAATATATTACAACAATATATTTGTTGTAGTTTTCTCTAAAGGCATCTGATATAATAAACACATTGCACTATTTTATTACACTTTACTAAGCATTTCTTACATTTCTTTTAATTTTGCACCTTAAATGTTAAGAAATAATTGTTAAGTGTTCATTGTGACTTTAGACTTATGTTTACATTTTAATTATTTGATTTTTCCATGGTTGTTGACATTTCTGTCTTAACTGAGGGGACTCTGATCATAGGAAGGTTAAGTTTAAAATAAAAATGTTTAAATATAATATATTCTTCTCCT
Organism: Channallabes apus; assembly: GCA_030522415.1. Taxonomy (NCBI): domain Eukaryota; kingdom Metazoa; phylum Chordata; class Actinopteri; order Siluriformes; family Clariidae; genus Channallabes; species Channallabes apus. The sequence goes on along the minus strand of CM060122.1, from coordinate 29,835,544 downwards.
GGGCCTTATTTTAAATGGGTCATAAAAAATATCAATAATTATCGATATCGACCGATATGAAACACTGATATCGTGATACACTTTTCAGCCATATCGCCCAGCCCTAAATTATACAAAAACACTTTTTGCGCAACTTAACTTTCAGAACTAAAAGTTCTCTTCTTCGGTTCGCCCAATATTTTTAATCGCTCCCTTCCATTTTGCAACCCGCAACAGAACGCTCCCTCAAATCAATACACAGCTAACTGTTTGCGTCTCCTTCCTCTTTGCGAGTGACTTAAGCGCTTCTTCTTCGTCTTTGTTTACTGGCGGCTTGCATCCGGAAGCGCGTTGTGTCACGCCAAATAAATAATTGCGCAAAAACATAACGCAAGCTTTAGAAAATTAATTAATAGAAGCTTCGAGGCAGAAGATTTTGCCTCGATCATTTTTTGTAAGCCATTGCAGGGCACAAACATACACACACTTAAACACTCCGGGCAATCATCAAATTGTAGGAGGAAACCGAAGTACTTGGAGGAAACCAACCAAACACCTGGAGAACAGTCGTCTCCATACACACAGACCTGAAGGAGGGACTCGAACCCTCAACCCTGGAGGAGCAAGACCAGAGTGCTAACAACAAAGCAATTGCTATGAGCTGATAATCAGAATAGTTTAAAGGGTTTTTTTTGTAATTTGGCTATTAGTTTGAGGCTAGACGATGGAAAGCAACAACAACTTAATAACTCATAAAAATGTCAACAAGATTGATGGTTTTTCTTTATTTTGTTCCCTCAAACGAGTTCGGTTTCAAGTTTACAAAATGCAAATAAGAGTTTTCTGGGGAAAGAAAAAAAAAATTTATTACAGGATGAAGTCAAAAGTGTTACCAAACAGACCAAAGGAGACATTGGACTTGTTTTCAATGAGGGCCAATGGGGATATGTATACATTATATATACAGTGGTGTGGAAAACTATTTGCCCCTTTCCTGATTTCTTATTCTTTTGCATGTTTGTCACACTTAAATGTTTCTGCTCATCAAAAACCGTTAACTATTAGGGTGCTTTCACACCTACAGCATTTGGTGCGCACCAAACGTGTTTGGTCCCTTGGTTCAGTTCGTTTGTGTTGATGTGAATGCAATCTCGGTACTTTGGTGCGCACCAAATCAATCGATCCGAGACCTGCCTGAAGGGGTGGTCTCGGACCGCTTTATCCGCTCTACTTTGGTACAGTTCGTCTGGTGTGAAAGCAACCAAACCAAATCTGATGAAATGGTATAGTTTAATGCACTTTGGGTAAGATACGGGGTTGCAGGTAAAATTATTTTCCCTTCCTGATGAAATTCCTAAATTTTTCAAGCTCGACTCGCGATGAAATCAAACCGCGGAGAAACGTGGAGTGCCGAGGAAATTAAGTGCCTCTCTGTATTCACATTAAAGATGAAAAAATGTGTGGCTGGGCTGTTTCGATCGGCCAACGGATTACCAGATGGATCTGCAGGACGATCGCCGGCTAATAACAAAGTGATCATTCAGGAGGAGGGCACGTCTCTCCCTGAAGTAGCGCGCGATGCGCCGTCGGCGAGATGAATAAACCAGGAAGCTGGTTTGGAGTCGCAGACGCGAATCGTGTTCGAAATTAATTATCTGAAAATAATGATTTGCACGTACAATGCAGTGCGCGAGGATCAGCACCATGAGCGCAAAGCAAAGCTGTTTGAAAGTGAAAGTTTTTATTGAAAGTGGCGCGATTTTCTGAAAATAGTTTCCGGTGCCGATGGGCTTCGCGGTCTATTTTGGTTCGTTTAGAACTCTGCATATGTGAAAGCAAACCGTACCAACGCCTGTTTACTACATTGTAACATTTTTCTGACTGGTGCGGACTAAAGCAATCGAACTATAGGTGTGAAAGCACCCTTAGTCAAAGATAACATAATTGAACACAAAAACTGTTTTTAAATGAAGGTTTACGTTATTAAGAGCGCAGAGACAACTCATCCGAGAGGCCACAAAAGACCCCAGGACAACATCTAAAGAACTGCAGGCCTCACTTGCCTCAATTAAGGTCAGTGTTCACGACTCCACCATAAGAAAGAGACTGGGCAAAAACGGCCTGCATGGCAGATTTCCAAGGCGCAAACCACTTTTAAGCAAAAAGAACATTAAGGCTCGTCTCAATTTGGCTAAAAAACATCTCAATGATTGCCAAGACTTTTGGGAAAATACCTTGTGGACCGACGAGACAAAAGTTGAACTTTTTGGAAGGTGCGTGTCCCGTTACATCTGGCGTAAAAGTAACACAGCATTTCAGAAAAAGAACATCATACCAACAGTAAAATATGGTGGTGGTAGTGTGATGGTCTGGGGTTGTTTTGCTGCTTCAGGACCTGGAAGGCTTGCTGTGATAGATGGAACCATGAATTCTACTGTCTACCAAAAAATCCTGAAGGAGAATGTCCGGCCATCTGTTCGTCAACTCAAGCTGAAGCGATCTTGGGTGCTGCAACAGGACAATGACCCAAAACATACCAGCAAATCCACCTCTGAATGGCTGAAGAAAAACAAAATGAAGACTTTGAAGTGGCCTAGTCAAAGTCCTGACCTGAATCCTATTGAGATGTTGTGGCATGACCTTAAAAAGGCGGTTCATGCTAGAAAACCCTCAAATAAAGCTGAATTACAACAATTCTGCAAAGATGAGTGGGCCAAAATTCCTCCAGAGCGCTGTAAAAGACTCGGTGCAAGTTATCGCAAACGCTTGATTGCAGTTATTGCTGCTAAGGGTGGCCCAACCAGTTATTCACATATCATACACATTCACATTCCATACAAACTTAAATAATTCTTTTGATTGTGTAAAGCTGTTTTGAGACAATGTCAATTGTTAAAAGCGCTATACAAATAAAACTGAATTGAATTGAATTATTAGGTTCAGGAGGCAATTACTTTTTCACACAGGGCCATGTAGGTTTGGATTTTTTTTCTCCCTAAATAATAAAACCCCTCATTTAAAAACTGCATTTTGTGTTTACTTGTGTTGTCTTTGACTAATATTTAAATGTGTTTGATGATCAGAAACATTTTGTGTGACAAACATGCAAAAGAATAAGAAATCAGGAGGGGGGCAAATAGTTTTTCACACCACTGTATATATAACCCATCCCTTTCTCAAACGTTTTTCTAACGCACCATTTACTCCAATCATCCAATCTATCTTTGGGTCTCTGCCTTGAACCTGCGCCCCGCTGAGCATCTGAATCCTGTTTTGAGCGCGACTCAGCAGAGCCGGCGTTCGAGCGAAAGGGGAAAGAGTGCAGTTCCACCCGCAGAGCTGACTCGCAGCAGCAGCAACAGCATTGTGTTAACTACCCTCACACTTCCTGTTCACCCCTAAGAGCCCCTAGCGCTACACTTCCTGCGGGTGCTCGAAGCCCTTTGCACGATCAGAGTTTCGAGAAAAAAACATCCCTTTAACACGTGAAGATGAGAAGATAGCAGACAAAGGGCCAGGGTGAAACGACAGACTGGTTGATGTTTTTTTTCTTCTCACTACAGGTACATGATCCGAGCTCTTTCATTCTTAGACTGTTGCACGATTCTCAATGCAAATCTTCTGGTATCACACCTGGCAGCAACGCCACATATAAACATCCTTTATTTAAGGTTCAATGACCTTTAGGCCAAATATCTACCGAACAAATCTGACGTTTCTGTGGGCAATTCTATGCAAACATGCAATAAACAAAAAAGTTGCAATCAGGAGGTGTGGTGTGCGCTGCGTCCTTCTGCATAATGCTATTAGTAATATTAAACGAGCAAGCTAGAGAAACCGGTGCAAAGTGTTGCAGAACGTCTAACTGCACTTTTATGTTTAAGATGCATCATCAGGAGGTGTTTCATAATCCATACACAAGAAAAAAAAGTTGTGAATACAGGACACTCCTTTTTATATATACTGTATATACCTGGGGGCTCAGTGGTTAAGACATTGGACTACAGTTTAGAAGGTCCCATGTTCAAACCACATGACCACCAAGTTGCCACTGTTGGGCCCTTGAGCAAGGCCCTGAACCTTCAACTGCTGAGATATATAATGAGATAAAAATGCAAGTCGCTCTGGATAAGGGCACCTGCCAAATGCCTAAATGTAAAAATAGCATCATCCGTTAAACTGTTGCCAAAAACAAGCCACAAAAAGCCTGTGGCATAATGATAAGATAAACATGTGCCATCTGTACTGTAATACAGTTTTGGTGGTACTATCTATAACACCAAAACATGCCATCCATTCTGAAAAAAAAGTGAAGTTAAAAAAATTCCCAATCAATATGCAGAAATGTCCCTCGCATAACACAAAAAAGCCCCAAAAATGTTCCAACCATTAAACAGAAACGTCCCTCAATAACACAAAAAAGCCCCAAACGTGCCATCCATTACTGGCCACAAGCATACATACACACATACACACATACACACACACACACACATACACACACACACACACACACACACACACACACACACACACACACACACACACACACACACACACACACACACACACTCACACACACTCACACACACTCACACACACTCACACACACACTTACTCAAACTACTGGCAATCCTGCATGTCATTGGACTGTAGAAAGAAAGAGGAACCTGAAGGAAACCCACTCGAACCCTCAACCCTAGAGGTTCAAGGCTTGAGTGTTAACAACTATGCCACCGTGCTGATAATCAGACTTTCAAAATGATTTCGTATGTTGGTAATTTGGCGATTAGTTTTAGGCTAGATGATGAAAGAAACAACAATGAGAACAATGGTTTTTAAAATTCTTCTTCCCCGAACTCGCTCGGAACGTTTAGTTCTGTTTTACAAAATGCAAATAAGAATTTACTGAAAACAATGAATTCAAAAATGTTACCTAACAGCAGAGAGACATTGGACTTGTTTTCAATGAACGACAGTGGGGCCAGATATTATATATATATATATATATATATAAAAATGTTATAAAATTTTGTGTTAATTATTTTTATGGGCTGTAGAACGAATAATTTGAGTTTCCATTATTTCCTATGGGAAAATTACACTTGGTTTACGAGTGTTTTGGAATATGAGCCCACTTCCGGAATGAATTTATTATATACTATATTACCACTATATATATACTATATATACCACTATATTATTATTTATTAAAAATATTAGTAATTACTCTTTTACCTCAACAAATATTGTTCCCTGTTTACCTCAACAAAATGCGCGCCCCTTTTACTGACTAAAGACGGGCCCCCGTTTACCTCAACAAAGAGGAACCCCCCCCCCCCCCCCGTTTACCTCAACAAAGACGCCCCCCCCATTTACCTCAACAAAGACGCCCCCCTCCATTTACCTCAACAAAGACGCCCTCCCCCTTTTTTTTACCTCAACAAAGACGCCCCCCCATTTACCTCAACAAAGACGCCCCCCCTCCATTTACCTCAACAAAGACGCCCTCCCCCTTTTTTTTACCTCAACAAAGACGCCCCCCCATTTACCTCAACAAAGACGCCCCCCCCCATTTACCTCAACAAAGAAGCCCCCCCCATTTACCTCAACAAAGAAGCCCCCCCCATTTACCTCAACAAAGAAGCCCCCCCCATTTACCTCAACAAAGACGCCCTCCCCCTTTTTTTTTACCTCAACAAAGACGCCCCCCCATTTACCTCAACAAAGACGCCCCCCCTCCATTTACCTCAACAAAGACGCCCTCCCCCTTTTTTTTTACCTCAACAAAGACGGCCGTCCCCGTTTACCACCAAAAAAAACTGCCCACTCGCAGCGCGGTAAACTCTCTCTCTCCATCTCTTTGTACAAAACTAACCCAACCATAGCACTGAAATGTCACATCTGGTGTCCACAAAACCACCTCATCTATAAGACATGAATATCTCATCTGTAACACAATAGCATCCCACCACGAACACAACAGAAGTGAAAGTGCCGCCCCATAAAACAATCTACAGGTCCATAACAGGGACAGAAAGCAAACGTCCAGCTTCTGGAGTTTCCTGGAAAAGCTTCATGATTAATCAAAAGATATGCAAACTGCTGAATGTCTTCAGGCAAATAAACACAAAGTTCAATTGTTACGTCAATAACACTGAAATTGACTCATGTGAACACACACACAGACACAAACACACACAAATAGTGTTTTTCAGCCCATGGAAAGAAGCTAAACACCAACCCTGTACTTATACAGCTCTGTGAGGAAGCTACAGTGACACACACACACACACACAAATCAGCAAATAATTAGTGGATACAGAGACAGCTCTCTACGTTTGATTTAATGTCCAACAGTTTGAACTTGCATGTGAATTTGAAGCTTAATAACAAACACTCTTACACGGCATCTAAGAGACTCAGACACACAACCACAGCGACTGCAGTGTGACAAAACACAACCCTCTGCTGAAAACACTCTGAATATGAATACACACTACCACAAAGCCACACCCCAAATTGGAACAAACCAGTCTTCTATATAACCGTGTTTATTCGCGCTCTTTCTACCCGTTCGGCTGAATTCAACCGTTCATTTTACCGTCTACTCGACTTCACACACTACTGAGTCACCGGTCTTTTGAGCAATACCTTGACGATATGTGCCGGTGTTGCGCAACAGGACAACTAACAACAGATGGCAAAACATGTTCGTTTAGATATCGAGTGCAATTTTAAGCATCGGACTGAAAACACTTCTGTACTATACGATTTTGCATGGACGATCGAAGTGGAAACATTCACAAAGTTCTTTAGAACATTAAAGAGCACCGGCGTCTTCCACCTACGGCGCCCCCCATCTACTGACACCGAAAATATAGCACACCATTATCCTGCCTGTATTACAGACTGACATCCCACATAGACCACACAAATGTCCCACATAGACCACACAAATGTCCCACATAGACCACACCAGTGACCCACCTACTGCATATTCCACACCCTGTATATCCCACACCCATGTCCCACCTATATTCCACACTAATGTCTCACTTATATTACACGGTGATGTCCCATATACAGAGCACATATGTCCCACCTACATGCATATTGAATGTCTCACTTACATTAAGACAGAGCTGTCCCCCGCTCTATTCCACACCAATGTCCCCGCTCTATTCCACACCAATGTCCCCGCTCTATTCCACACCAATGTCCCCGCTCTATTCCACACCAATGTCCCCGCTCTATTCCACACCAATGTTCCCCGCTCTATTCCACACCAATGTTCCCCCTCTATTCCACACCAATGTCCCCGCTCTATTCCACACCAATGTCCCCGCTCTATTCCACACCAATGTCCCCGCTCTATTCCACACCAATGTCCCCGCTCTATTCCACACCAATGTTCCCCCTCTATTCCACACCAATGTCCCCGCTCTATTCCACACCAATGTTCCCCCTCTATTCCACACCAATGTCCCCGCTCTATTCCACACCAATGTCCCTGCTCTATTCCACACCAATGTTCCCCCTCTATTCCACACCAATGTCCCAGCTCTATTCCACACCAATGTCCCAGCTCTATTCCACACCAATGTCCCAGCTCTATTCCACACCAATGTCCCACCTATATTCCACACCAATGTCTCTCACTGTGATGTCCCATATACAGAGCACATATGTCCCACCTACATGCATATTGAACGTCTCACTTACATTAAGACAGAGCTGTCCAACTTACACCACACCAGTGTCCCACCTCTCTTCCACGACAACGACCCACCTCTCTTCCACGACAACGACCCACCTCTCTTCCACACCGATGTCCCCCCTACTGTATATTCCACACCAATGTCCCACCTACTGTATATTCCACACTAATGTCCCACTTATATTACACTGTGATGTCCCACATACAGAGCACATATGTCCCACCTACATGTACAGGGCCTTCTCAAAAAATTAGCATATCATGAAAAGGTTCTCTAAACGAGCTATTAACCTAATCATCTGAATCAACTAATTAACTCTAAACACCTGCAAAAGATTCCTGAGGCTTTTAAAAACTCCCAGCCTGGTTCATTACTCAAAACCGCAATCATGGGTAAGACTGCCGACCTGACTGCTGTCCAGAAGGCCATCATTGACACCCTCAAGCAAGAGGGTAAGACACAGAAAGACATTTCTGAACGAATAGGCTGTTCCCAGAGTGCTGTATCAAGGCACCTCAGTGGCAAATTAGCATATTTCATCCGACCAATAAAAGAAAAGTGTTTTTAATACAAAAAAAGTCAACCTTCAAATAATTATGTTCAGTTCTGCACTCAATACTTGGTCGGGAATCCTTTTGCAGATTCTTGTGTCTCTCAACTTTCTCTTCACAATATCCCACAGATTCTCTATGGGGTTCAGGTCAGGAGAGTTGGCAGGCCAATTGAGCACAGTAATACCATGGTCAGTAAACCATTTACCAGTGGTTTTGGCACTGTGAGCAGGTGCCAGGTCATGCTGAAAAATCAAATCTTCATCTCCATAAAGCTTTTCAGCAGATGGAAGCATGAAGTGCTCCAAAATCTCCTGATAGCTAGCTGCATTGACCCTGCCCTTGATAAAACACAGTGGACCAACACCAGCAGCTGACATGGCACCCCAGACCATCACTGACTGTGGGTACTTGACACTGGACTTCAGGCATTTTGGCATTTCCCTCTCCCCAGTCTTCCTCCAGACTCTGGCACCTTGATTTCCGAATGACGTGCAAAATTTGCAACCTGTAGCCCATTTCCTGCACACGCCTGTACACGGTGGCTCTGGATGTTTCTACTCCAGACTCAGTCCACTGCTTCCGCAGGTCCCCCAAGGTCTGGAATCGGTCCTTCTCCACAATCTTCCTCAGGGCCCGGTCACCTCTTCTCGTTGTGCAGCGTTTTCTGCCACACTTTTTCCTTCCCACAGACTTCCCACTGAGGTGCCTTGATACAGCACTCTGGGAACAGCCTATTCGTTCAGAAATGTCTTTCTGTGTCTTACCCTCTTGCTTGAGGGTGTCAATGATGGCCTTCTGGACAGCAGTCAGGTCGGCAGTCTTACCTATGATTGCGGTTTTGAGTAATGAACCAGGCTGGGAGTTTTTAAAAGCCTCAGGAATCTTTTGCAGGTGTTTAGAGTTAATTAGTTGATTCAGATGATTAGGTTAATAGCTCGTTTAGAGAACCTTTTCATGATATGCTAATTTTTTGAGATAGGGATTTTGGGTTTTCATGAGCTGTATGCCACAATCATCAATATTAAAACAATAAAAGGCTTGAACTACTTCAGTTGTGTGTAATGAATCTAAAATATATGAAAGTCTAATGTTTATCAGTACATTACAGAAAATAATGAACTTTATCACAATATGCAAATTTTTTGAGAAGGACCTGTATATTCCAAGCCAATGTCCCACCTCTATAACACGACAATGTCCCACCTCTATACCACGACAATATCCCACCTCTATTCCATGACAATGTCCCACCTACTGTATATTCCACGACAATGTCCCACCTACTGTATATTCCACGACAATGTCCCACCTATATTCCACACTAATGTCTCTCACTGTGATGTCCCATATACAGAGCACATATGTACCAACTACATGCATTTTGAATGTCTCACTTAAATTAAGACAGAGCTGTCCAACTTACACCACACCAATGTTCAACCTTTATTACACACCAGTGTCCCACCTCTATACCACTATACTCTATTACAGAAAATAATGAACTTTATCACGCTATGCAAATTTTTTGAGAAGGACCTGTATATTCCAAGCCAATGTCCCACCTCTATACCACGACGATGTCCCACCTCTATACCACGACGATGTCCCACCTCTATTCCACGACGATGTCCCACCTCTATTCCACGACGATGTCCCACCTCTATTCCACGACGATGTCCCACCTACTGTATATTCCACGACGATGTCCCACCTACTGTTTATTCCACTCCAATGTCCCACCTATATTCCACACTAATGTCTCTCACTGTGATGTCCCATATACAGAGCACATATGTCCCACCTACATGTAATTTGAATGTCTCACTTACATTAAGACAGAGCTGTCCAACCACACCAATGTCCAACCTTTATTACACACCACCCACCTATATTCCAAGCCAATGTCCCACCTCTATACCAGGACGATGTACCACGTCTATTCAAAGAACTTTATTAATCCCAGAGGGAAATTGCTCCGACAATGTCCCACCTATATTCCAAGCCAATGTCCCACCTACTGTATATTCCACACCAATGTCCCACCTACTGTATATTCCACACCAATGTCCCACTTATATTACACTGTGATGTCCCACATACAGAGCACATATGTCCCACCTACATGTATATTGAATGTCTCACTTACATTAAGACAGAGCTGTCCAACCACACCAATGTCCAACCTTTATTATACAACAAAGTCCCACCTGTACAGTAGAACACAGACGTCCCACCTACACCACGCCCATGTCCCACCTATATTACACAGTAATGTCCCTATAAACATCCCACCTATACCTATAAACACACACACACACACACACAGAACTCTAACACAGACATTTGTTGTTGTAAGAGTCATATCTTGCATAAAGAAAGGAACAAACACAAACATTCCATTTATAATGCATACACACACACACACACACACACACACACGCACGCGCGCGCGCACTGACCTGGTTCTGTTCCGCAGGAAGATGAGTTTGATGAGCGGGTGTGTGTAGTGCTGCAGCCCGGCGCTGCTGATGCTCGTCACTCTCAGCCTGTGATCCAGAATGTGCAGATCCATCGCGTCTTCTCTAAATAAAACGAACAAAAACACACCACGTGTTCGAGTCCCACACGCAGATAAATCACCCTAAAGCCTGCATCCGCCTGTGGGGCTCAGTATTCCCCCAATACACACACAGCGGATCCCCTTTTAACCAGACATTCCGCCCGACTCCACGCTGAGACCCAGGAACTGCTCAGGACGGCCCAAACCACGCCCCCTGCAATTCAAGCGGTAGTTGAAAGAAAACCCCGCCCCTTTTTTTCTTTCTTAAAGGGACCGCATCCTTATTCCACTTCTCTTATCATAAAGAGATAAGATATCTTTCTCTCACACACACACACACACACACACACACACGTGTGGTGGCCTGGGGAAAACCATTCAAGTTTTTGAATAAAATTACGCGATATATGTCTTAAAACACGTTTTCTTAAATGTACCTCAAACCACAAGGAACTTTATAGTTGGACATTTTTCACCAAAAATAAATAAATAAATAAAAGATTTCATTCCAGTTTCACTGAAAAAAACATTAATTAATTAATCGTGTGTGTTTATAATAATAATAATAAAGTCTTTATTTCTTACGTAGGACACAACGAGAAGACAAGAAGCCCCACACAAACTCTCTCTCACACACACACATGCACACACACACACACACTGTTTATGGTGAGAGACCCTGGAGCCTTTGTTTCTACAGGAAAATTAGAAACACCATATTTACACCTAATCAAATTGTGGGAGGAAACCAGAGTACGCCGAGGAAACCCATCAAGCTCAGGGAGAACATGCAAACTCCACGAACCTTCTTTGTCTTTCGGCTGTTCCCTTTCAGGGGTCGCCACAGCGAATCATCTGCCTCCATCTAACCCTATCCTCTGCATCCTCTTCTCTCACACCAACTAACTTCATGTCCTCTCTCACTGCATCCATAAATCTCCTCTTTGGTCTTCCTCTAGACCTCCTGCCTGGCAGTTCCAACCTCAGCATCCTTCCACCGATATATTCACCATCTCTCCTCTGAACATGTCCAAACCACCTCAATCTGGCCTCTCTGACTTTATCTCCAAAACATCTCACATGGGTTGTCCCTCTGATTAACTGATTCTTGATCCTATCCATCCTTGTCACTCCCAAAGAGAACCTCAACATCTTCAGCTCTGCTACCTCTAGCTCTGCCTCCTGTCTTTTCTTCAGTGCCACTGTCTCTAAGCCGTAGAGCATTGCTGGTCTCACCACTGTCCTGTACACCTTTCCTTTCATTCTCACTGATACTCTCTTGTCACATAACACACCTGACACTTTTCTCCACCCGTTCCAACCTGCCATTGCTCTGGACCGTTGACACTAATTGCATGCTGAAATAAAACATTTCTAATGTAAAACATAGTAATGGTGCTGATTGTATTATTTTTTTAATAATTGTACTATTTTAAGGCGGCGCGGTGGTGTAGTGGTTAGCACTGTCGCCTTGCACCTCCAGGGTCTGGGTTCGATTCCCCGGCCAGGCTCGATTCCCGTCTCTGTGTGCATGGAGTTTGCATGTTCTCCCCGTGCTTGGTGGGTTTCCTCCGGGTACTCCGGTTTCCTCCCACAGTCTAAAGACATGCAGATTAGGCTAATTGGCTCCTAAAATTGCCCGTAGTGTGTGATTGGGTGTGTGAGTGTGTGTATGTGTGTGTGCCCTGCAATGGATTGGCACCCTGTCCAGGGTGTACCCCGCCTAGTGCCCGAAGTCTCCTGGGATAGGCTCCAGGTCCCCCGCGACCCTGAACACAGGATTAAGCGGTATAGAAAATGAATGAATGAATGTACTATTTTATTCTGTTATACATATAATACAGAAAAGAAAACCTCAAGAAAACGTGTATGCTCATGAAGTGACCTGTCTTGCTTCCCTAAAGATTTCAAGTTGCTTTAGACGTTTTGGAGAGATTGTTTTATATATGAACCAAAACTGTCCATTTTTCAGCGTTATACTGTCTCAAAAATAATACTTTAAAATAAAAATTATTCATATTACTTTATAAATATTGATACTAAAATTGGTGTAAGCTCTTATAATCAAATGACCTTTAAATAAAATTTTGCTTAAAATGAAGCATTCCGGCTTTTTGGTAAAAAAAAAAAAAAAGCTTTAAAAACGAAAGATCTGTGTCCGTAACAATGTCAAATTAATGTTGCAATATTTTAACAATGTTCTATTTCAGAATAATACACTTTTTTTAATGACAGTTAAGATCATTGTAAGATTTTAATTAATAAAAGTTACAGATGCTACATAAAAGGGCACGGAATTGAATTTAAAAGTGTTTCTGTTTTTCTGATAAAAATATGAATGTGTATGCATATTTAAAAAAAAAAAAATTAAGCAAGAATCAGGAGATAAAAAGCATGAAGTATTATGGAACATAGTGTTATATAATCCTATCTGAAAACTAACTAACTTTTTCACCTAGAATAGACATTTTTAGCACCACTACCATGTTTTGACTAAACACTACACCACCATGCCACCTACTGAATTTTTTTTTCTAACGTCATTTGTAATGTAAAGTATTTTATTTTAATGTCATTTAACTACTTGGTTCCTTCTTTTTTTTACTTGTGATTTATTATAATTATTTATATGCTTCCTATATATCTTATATAAGTCTTTTGGCAATGTCAATCAGTTTTATGACTTCATTCAACATAAACGTCACTCAACACAAAAGTCCCGGTTTGACTTGAACGCACTAAATATATAGTATATACACATTTGCTATGGCATGTACAGAAACTGTCCCCGATCATGATTGAAAGCTCACTTGTCCTAGACTTCGACCTTTGTAGGAAGCTCGCCAAATTTATGTTACAAAGTAACCCAAATAACACAATTTCCAACACATTTGTAAGATCGATAAGAAATACTTACATGTGTTTGCTTAAAGTAAAGACATCAAAGTATGTCATTGGCAGAACGATTTTAGTCAAAACCTTTCATTTTTGGCTGTTCTTCAAAATTCATCTGCTGTGATAGTCAACTGGTTACATATAAAGCGTGTGGTTTGTAAAGTAACCTGGTTGTTTTTTGTGCTGTGCAAAAGATATTCTACACTGCGCTCTATTCCGAACATCAGGCACAATGCGTAAAGTTGTATTCTGTATTTACTAGGCATATTTTTTCCACCCTTTACAAGAAATTATGTGATTTCTTTGGTTTTAACAAGATATGCTTTGTCATCAGAGGTGTCAAGTAACGAAGTACAAATACTTCGTTACCTTACTTAAGTAGAAATTTTGGGGATCTATACTTTACTGGAGTAATTATTTTTCAGCTGACTTTTTACTTCTACTCCTTTTACATTTTTAAGCAAATATCTGTACTTTCTACTCCGTACATTTTAAAAATAGCCTCGTTACTCTATTTTTATGATCAGAACGCGCACCCCCCCCCCCCCCCAGTCGCTTGATAAGAACGCAACCCCCCCCGCCCCTGTCGCATGATCAAAATGGGCAACCCCCCGTCCGTCCGTCCGTCCGTCCGTCGTATGATCAAGACACGTGACCTTAATGCTTTTTTCCCCCCTCACGTTACTTTTACTTTTATACTTTAAGTAGTTTTGAAACCAGTACTTTTACACTTTTACTTGAGTAAAAAGCTTGAGTTGATACTTCAACTTCTAAAGAAGTCTTTTTAAACCCTGGTATCTATACTTCTACTCAAGTAATGAATGTGAATACTTTTGACACCACTGTTTGTCATGGTACACAAGGTCCAAATTATTATTTTTTTTAAAAACATTACACCTAATAGTAAACTAAGTGCGACAAACCATGCCACTGTGAAACAGAAAAGAAAAAGTTAGGATTTTCTAAACATTTAAAAGTTAAACACTGTACTGTACAGTACAAAGGCAAAAAAAACTAAACCAGATCTGTAAACATATGAAACACCCCTTAGGCAGAACTGTACTATACATGCAACACTTATGAGTAATTACAAAGCATTCCTTCTATACCTCCTGACTTTCCTGTCTGTCGAAATAATACAGTATTTCGGAATCTCTTTACTCTTCTCTGATATAGGGATCTTCTGTGGCGTCTATACAATACATACCTCGACTGGTTCATTCATCATTAGTTGATCTCACTCACTCATCGTCTACTGTATACCATAAAGCCTGAAACCATTCCCAGGAGACTTTGTGCTTGACGCAGGGTACACCCTGGATGGGGTGCTAGTTCATCGCAGTGCACACTTATACATACTCACACGTTCATTTACACACATTCGCAACGTGAGAACTCCAATGAAACTACTGTAATCTGCATGGCTTTGGACTGTGGGAACCCACCAAGCAGGGGGAGAACATGCATGCACACACATCCCATAGTCTAATAGCAGTTCCTAGAGACACATGCTTGACAACTTGCAGTATGACAACTGGTTCAACCATTTTGCATGTAATAACATGTACGTACAACAATTAAGGCTTTGATGTATTTGGAGGGGTGAGACTATTTAAAAAGAGAAGCAGTATAATACATTTTGATCAACATGACATAAAAAAACTGATAATGTAGGAAGCAATTCATACAGTTGTATATACAGTGGCTTGCAAAAGTATTCGGCCCCCTTGAACTTTTCCACATTTTGTCACATTACAGCCCATTACTGAATAATTACGCACACCCCACTGTGCAGTTGTTTATTTGTAAAAAAAAATGTTTGGAATCATGGATGATTTTCGTTCCACTTCTCACGTGTACACCACTTTGTATTGGTCTTTCACGTGGAATTCCAATCAAATTGATTCATGTTTGTGGCTGTAATGTGACAAAATGTGGAAAAGGGGGCCGAATACTTTTGCAAGCCACTGTATACTGTATATACAGTATATTTTTCATGAATGTAAAAAGCATTTGCAATTTTATACAAGAATTTCAGCCCTAATCTGAGAAATAAATCAAAGTAAATTAGGAAAAACTGTAACCATAGAATTAGATTATTACTGTACACTGTGTATTTCTAGTAATACTAGTAAAACCAGTAACACCAATATACTACCACAGGACTAGTTATTTCAAGAAGGCATACTCTTTGTAGAGTCTTGAACTATTCGACAGGTGCGTGAAGCTCCTATTCATCTCAAATTACACAGCTCCATTTCCTTGGAGTTAAAAATAAACCCACAATATACCTACGACACTGTAATTATTTGTTCTTTTTTTATTGGGAATTAAGTGAATCACATGGTAATTACTGTACAGCAGACACAACATCAACTTGTGAAAAAAAAAGTATATAGAATGATTATTTAATTATTAAAGCAGTAGAATATCCTTAATGTTCTTATGCTATTGGCGTAAACCCTTAAGCACAATTTTTTAAATGTTAAAAAAAAAGAAAGAAAAAAAGCTTACAGAAATGTCAACCATGTTACTCATTTGCTAGCCAAATGCAGTCGTACTATTTCAAATGCTTAAACACTGTATATCTTTTCCTCTAGATTCCCTGTTGGAAATGTGATTTTATTAATAACAGTTAACAGGGCTACATGGAACCTTAAATGGTTTGTTCAGATTTTTTCAAGTCTGTCTTAAATCTCTCTGTTCTTGGTGGGTTTCCATTGGTTCCTCCAGTTTCCTCCCACAACCCAAAGACATGCAGATTAGGCTAACTGGCATTCCCAAATGCAATTGTGTCTGTGAATGAGGTGTGAGTGTGTGCCCTATGATGGATTGGCACCCTGTCCGAGGTGTGCTCCAGGCCCCCCGCGAAAACTTCATGGTCAATGTGCAAGGCAGGAACGTTTAGAATCACCAAGACTAGTGTAATGTATGTATATATACCTCGATTCTGATTTAAGACTTTAAGACAGACTTCCAAATGAAAAAAATTCCAAATTATCCTTTTAATTGGGGACTCACCCCACAAAATATTTTTTTTTTTCCATTTCCCAAGAGAAATCAACTTTATATACAGTCTTGTGCAAACGTCTAGGGCCATCCGTCATGTCTGTTTATGAAATGAAATGATGCCGACAAAATTTGAGAAACCACAACAAATGTTTTGCACAAGCTGCAAAGTTCCTAAAGAAACACATAAAAAATTGGTTGTTTATGTAACAACCTCAGCAGCAGCCTCATTTCCCCTCTCATCTATTCCAAGCGCTTTCCATGCCAATTCCATCTATCATCATCATCATCTGCGCCTGTTTCTCACTGGTTCATGCCTTCAGTTATATTTTTTAATGCTTGAACGATTCATACTGTAGGCCAGCCTGAAAAATGATTCCTCAAGGCTACATAAGAATACAAGACAGTCTAGACCTTCGGAAGCAAAAGTTGGAGAAACGAGAAGAAGACTTTTGCACAGTACGGTACAGTATCTCAGTCTAGATTGTGCTGGTCTCCAAACCAGTAAGATTAACACCATTATCATTTATTCACAATGTTTTTATTGTTGACTGCAGTGATCATTCCACACGTGACTCTTTTTCACTGCAGCCTGTAAAAAAAGAAAAAAGAAAAAAAGATGCAAGTAAATTTCTCATGCGCAAAGAAATGCAATATATTCGAGTGCAGCAGATACTGCCAATACGTAGCTCTGTTCGACCTGAACTTGTACATGATAATACAAAGTAAACACTGATGCTAATCGAAGCTGTGAATGACCCACGAACGACAGATAATTGATAGTCCTTGTGCCGGAGCGTGTCGGCTGCAGGTATATTGCAGTTCAGAGGAGATGAGAATCCACAGGGTCGTGATGGAGACACATCGCCAGCTCGTGAGTCACTGTAGAGGTGAGCTGCTTGTGGGGATCAAGATCCTAGACTCCATACTCTGGATTAAGGGAACTGTAAAGAAAAGGAAGGACGAGATTGAACAAGAATGTCTCTTGGTTGTGTATCAACTTAGTTATAGTTTGATATGCCTTTTTTTTTATTTTTTATAAAATGTTAAGAAAGCAAACATATGAAAAGCTAAATCGTTCTATTTGTAAATAATTGTGCTAATTATATGCATTAGTTTAAATGCATTAGTTTAAGAAAGAAGCAAAATGCTCTGGCATTAAAAATGTGAATTAGAACAGGTTTTCTAATTATATTCGGCTTATCTGTAATCTTATACTAAAATATTTCTAAATCTGTGCATCATCTTTTAATCAAGATACATTTTAACCAAGATACGTTCAAGTCAAACCAGGACTTGCAGACATTTACAGAAGACTTTAAGCACATCACTTTAAGGTGATGAGACTCTGAGACGCAGTAAAACATCTGAATGGTGCAAACGTTTAAAAGAAAGCCGCATGTCCGTGAATGACGAGGTGGCTCTGAACCCATTACAGTCGTTCTCATGAAACGAGTGGAACCCCTGATCCTTGAAAATTGACAGATAGCGTAAGTGGCACGTCTGCAATCATTCACCACTTGCACATTGGATCTCACTCCAAGTCATTTCCCCAGGATTTCCTGGGAGGCCAGCGTATCAGACATGAAGCAGACAGACCAGCTCATACTGTAGCTCCAACGTACTGGGAAGACTTTCTACTTTGATCCGGTATCCAAGCACTAGTGAAACTCTGGATAAGTGCATTAGTGTAGCAGGGGATTATATAGAGAAATAAACGTAGCTTTTATTTGCTTCTGTTATTCTGGACTATCAAAAGTCCTGGTTTAACTTAAAAATACTTTTGTAAATAATGAACATTGGGTGGATATTTCCTTAACTGCATGTTCACAAAAAACTGCATGTTTTTATTCCTTTTTTAATGTATTCCTTTATTTAAACTTCAGATAACTTTGCTTATTAATGTTAATTGTGTTAAGTCAACATACTGTAGAAGAATCAAAGATCAGAAACCAGAATTGACTCAGCCAGATCTAATTACTACCACTAGATGGCAGCAAAGGTTAAACACACTAAAACCCATGTCTTACAGCAGAGTGAGTGTTAAATGAGGCAGAATACTCAACCCTGCAGAAATGTGGCCTGTAGTTCAAACCAATGTCAATAACAGAGTGTGTGTCCCACCTGTGTAAAATACGCTGACATCCCAGCCCTCTTTCATCCACGCCATGTTCCTGGTCTCCTCTCTGGATTGCAGGTCTTTATAGGCTACACGACACGAACACATATGTATTAAAGATATTTGGGAATGAAGGACTGGTACAGGCTTTAAAAAACAGGAGTGACATAAACAGCATAAAAATGCTAGGATAATAAAATAAAATCATTCATCATTTATCCTCTACTGTATACTGGGGCCTGGAGACTATCCCAGGAGACTTACAGTAGGGCATGTGGCGGGGTACATCCTGGACAGGGTGCTAATGTACCGTAGGGAAGACACGCACACATGTTCGCACACTACAGGCAATTTGGGAACGGCTTTTAAACTAATCTGTGTGTCTTTGGACTGTTGGAGGAATCCGGAGTACCCGGAGGAAACCCACAAAGCACCGGGAGAACATGCAAACTCCGTGCAGACAGATCCAAGGTGGGAATCTAACGCGGACATTCGAGGCGTGAGGCGACATGCTAACCACTAAACCACATTTAATGATAAGAGGAATAAGAATAGCTTTTATTATTATTATTATTATTATTATTATTATTATGCAGGGCCCAAGCACTCTCTCTGTCGTCATAGTGTGTTACGGCCCTCTTGTTCTTCTAAGAATTTTTTTCCCCCCAGCATCTATGGCTTTTTGGGGTCTTAACAGCTCAAAAAGTCAGGAAAATCAGCACACAGGTTGGAATCTGCTGCCATGGCGCAAGGTGCTTGGGCCCACTCATCATTGCTTCCACCTATATTATTATTATTATTAAGATTTATTACCGTATATAAAATACCGTTCCCCTTTTTTCAGTCTTCTCAATATATTAAAAACTAGGTCTGAGTTTCAGCTTTTGAGAACGACATACCCCAAAGATGATGAACAACATACAGCTCCCCAATCTGACTGAAAAATCCTCCCACGGCTTCGTTGTTCGCTTGGCGGTATTTGATTGCTCGAGCCCTGTCGAAGAAGAAAATATTAGCAAGATTAGATAAAATATGAAGTTTTGTACAGGACAAAAAAAAAAAACAACAACAACAACAACATGACATTAAGCATGCTTAGTAAAGTGTCATGCAGGAAACTTACCAGTGATTTCCCCATTCGATCATCGTGCCCGGCTTTCATGTTCATGCACAAACCAAACAAAACAAAAAAAAAAACATTTATATGTTTTTGAATATTTTTGAATATTTCAGGAAAAGAGAAACTTTAAAAGAGAATACGTAAACTATTTAAATACAAAATGTATTGCTATGCTTTATATATAGTTATATATACAAATATATCATTCATTCATTTTCTATACCGCTTAATCCTGTGTTCAGGGTCGCGGGGGACCTGGAGCCTATCCCAGGAGACTTCGGGCACTAGGCGGGGTACACCCTGGACAGGGTGCCAATCCATCGCAGGGCACACACACATACACACACCCAATCACACACTACGGGCAATTTAGGAATGCCAATTAGCCTAATCTGCATATCTTTGGACTGTGGGAGGAAACCGGAGTACCCGGAGGAAACCCACCAAGCACGGGGAGAACATGCAAACTCCATGCACACAGAGACGGGAATCGAGCCTGGCCAGGGAATCGAACCCAGACCCTGGAGGTGCAAGGCGACAGTGCTAACCACTACACCACCGTGCCGCCTATACAAATATATATAAAATAATAATATAATAATATTATACAGTATATACACAAATGCCACTAACTTAAGCTTTTGTTACATTTTGCAGAACATTTGCCAAGGAACACATGTTTTTTCTTAATCATTATGTTTTAATCAGTTTCTTATAAGCAGTAAATTTTGTGATTTATGTATCTGTGACACAAGTCTTTGTGTAGTGCATGAATATAAACCTGATAGAGAGTTCTGTTCTAAAAAGTTATGAAACATGTTCTGATCAATCAGTATTAAAAAATTTAGATTTTCTCTTTGAAGTTCTAAATGTACGTTATATGTTCGGGGGAAACAATATTGAAGTACTGTACTCATTTTATATTTGAAATAAATGAACAGTTAATCTGTACTACCTTTAGTCTGTATGTTCTCAGCTCGTATATATTCGGTCCAGGTCGGGGTACAGGATCGTTCCAGAAGCTGAATTCGACAAGAAGCTGATTTTGCCGAGAAATCAGCATCTTACTCCTCTCTTTGCGAAACTCTAGATATGCCTGGGAAAATCAGGGAAGCATGTAAGCAGTAGCTCAAGAACATTGGTTTAAACACCATACACTATACACTTACACACATCTAGGGAGGTAACTAGAGAACCCTGAGGAAACCCCCTAAAGACATGTTGAGAAAATGTAAAACTCCACATTGACACTAAATCACATACCTGGACCTGTGCGATGGCAATGCTATGCTAACGTACGATCTTCGGATGAGTACCTGAGTGAAACATTATGTTTTTGTTGTACTACGGTAGGACATTGGGACGTGTCCAATTTGCATGACCCTGGGCATTCTTCCCCCTCCCCCCCCCCTATTTTCTCCCTAATTTAGTCGTGTCCAATTCCTCCCCGTCACTAGGGGGCTCCCACATTAAGGCTACTACAACAGTATCACTCAGTCAGGAGGGCCAAAGGCTATTGCCAGCCCACCGCATCTTTTCGAACTGCTCACTCACGCACCGTTGGGGGCGGCGTAACACACTCGGAGGACAGCGCTATCCGCTCCTTCCGCTTGCGTGAGCTCACAGATGCCCCTGATTGGCTGTAGAGCCGTGATTAATGTGGAAGCACAAAGTACCTCTCATCCCGCCCCTCTGAGAGAGCTCGGCCAATCAGTTCTCTCTAGACCTCCAGCTGTGAGAGGTAACAGCATCACCCGGGAATTGAACCAGCGATCTCTGGATGATAGGACGAGCACTTTTACCACTGCGCCACTCGGAGGCCGGACCTTGGCATTTTAATAGTTTCTTATCCAACTAAAAACCCATCCTTTTTTTAATTACCTCAAATTATGTTCTCGTGGGATTTTTTTTTGCTTGTAGATAAAAGTTAAATGCATAATAACTATTTAAATACCTTGTTGTTTCTGAGTTTGCTCAAGCATTCCATCAGAGCTGGATATCCACCATAGTATCTCCAGAGATGCACTACAAGAACCAAACATCAGATGTCACTACAGTACCATATAACATGTTAAAGCTGAAAAATATCTAAATCTAAATCACATGCATTTGAACCAAAGACAATAATAAAGCTGGTTTGTCTTTGACCTCCCCACCTGCTTGATCCTGTTCTCCGTACCATGTGTTCCAGCTTCCCACAACTTCACAGGGATAATCGGGATCATTGTGCAGCTCTTTTTGGACCGCCGTCCTTAAAAACACACACACAAGCACACATATTGCATTAATTTTCTTAAATGTGCTTCAATGGCTAATGTAATCGAAGCAAAAAGCTTTTAAAAACAGGGAAAGGTCAGTGCCTATTTAAACATGCTTTTAGCTCGTTAGTAAACTTTATGGAGAAAAAAAACTACTTGAAAACGAGATGAAGTCAGGACTGCGCATCATGTTCCAATAACAAGTGCATTAGGCTGGAGTGATAATAACAAACTCAAGGACAGGACATCCTGACACTTGAGTTTATTCCCAAAGAGAGGATCTATACTTACGATAGCTCATTGTAGGCATCCAAGCAGTCGGGCCTGACATTGTGAACTAAAAGAAAAAAAAAGGCCAACATTATGGCCCAATTGTTTAATGTCATGCATCATTATTAAACCTGTCAGCGTATAGGAAATAGCTTACACTGGAATTTGTAAAGGCCACTGGTTGCTTTCTTGGATAGTAGATTGGAGTGCGCGTCTTTCCTTGCATCCACTTTGTGTCCAAACACAGAGTTCCACCAACCTCCATCGCTCCTGTCCGTCAAGCTCCTAATCATTTCAAAGTAAAGCAATGTTAATAAAGCTTTTTAAAGTAAACCAATTAGAAAAAAATTAAATAAAATGGGTAATTTGGTTTAAATTGCAATATAAAATCTAGGTTTTAAGTTTGCCCGAAAAGACAGATGGAAACCAATTTGTTCATTAAATTGTTTGGTCATTCATTTGCTTACTTATTTGTTCCTTCCTATTCACTAAACACTTTATGCTGACCGGGTCACTATGGAGAACGGGTGCAGAACATGCAAAACTATTTTTAAAAAGGCCCTTAACACTCTCTGCTCCAAAGGGGGACTGTATCATGACCCTCGACTCTGACCCCGTGTGCAAAACAGAAGAAAAAAAACTCAGTCTTCTGCTGTTGTAGCTCATCCACTTCAAGGTTTGACATTCTGTACTTTCCAACATGCTTTTTTGTTCACCGTGTTTGTACAAAGTGATTATTTCAGTTACCTTAGTCTCTGTGAGATTAAACCCTTTATGTCTGAAGACAAAGACATTGCTTCCCTCATACACTCTATTCTGTGTAAACTCTATAAACAGACCCAACAGATCCTGAAATGCTCAAACTTTCCTGTTTGTCATTAACAACCATGCTATTGTGAATGTCACTGAGATCACTTTCCTCATTCTGATGTATGATATTAACATTAACCGAAGCTCTTGACCCTCATATTGTACGCTTGATTTTAAGCATTGTGCTGCTACCACATGATTGCCTGATTGCAGGTGTTCATATTAAACTGTCTGGCATGTGGATTAATTACTGCATAATTATACATTAATTAAAATATAGATAATTCTAACTATGATAATCATAGTCTGTCTCATAAATTTAAGAATATGAAGCCATACAAAAATTTGCAAGTATTAAATACTCAAGTATTAATACACTGTATGTTCAATTCAATTCAATTCAATTTTATTTGTATAGCGCTTTTAACAATTGACATTGTCTCAAAACAGCTTTACACAATCAAAAGAATTATTTAAGTTTGTATGGAATGTGAATGTGTATGAATCAAAATGGTCAGATAGTCCCTGGTGAGCAAGCCCGAGGGCGACAGTGGCAAGGAAAAAATCCCTGAGATGGTAATAGGAAATGTATGTTATGCTTTAAGTCATGAAAGTCAGTTAGTCATACTGTAATTTCATGCGAAAAGTTACATTTAACAAAATCTTACACAAATTAATAATGTCACATGGTTTGATAATTAATTAAAATATGTAGCATCTAAATACTGGAACTGACTGACGCATAGTCCTGACTTTAATATCAAAATTCGTACTTTTTAAGTCATAAATCTGAGTAAAAAGTCAAAATTCTGAGAAAAAGGTTAGAATTCTGAAAGAAGACAGAGAATTCTGAGGGAAAAGTCAAAATTCTGAATAAAAAGTAAAAATTCTGAGGAAAAGGTTTGAATTCTGAGAGAAATCTAAAAATTCTGAGAAAAAAAAATCTGAATTCTGAAAGAAGACAGAGAATTCTGAGGGAAAAGTCAGAATTCCGAGGGGAAAAAAATTAAGAATTCTGAGGGAAAAGTCAGAATTCTGAGGGAATAATGATAAGAATTCTGAGGTAAAAATCAAAATTCTGAGGAAAAAGTAAAAATTCTGAGGGGAAGGTTAGAATTCTGAGAGAAAAGTAAAAATTTGGGGAAAAAAAAATCTGAATTCTGAAAGAAGACAGAGAATTCTGAGGTAAAAGTCAAAATTCTGAGTAAAAAGTAAACATTCTGAGGAAAAAGTCAAAATTCTGAATTTTTTTTTAAAGTCTAAAGTCTAAATTTGGGAAAGAAACTAAGAATTCTGGGGGGAAATCAAATAAATAGTTATAGGTGGCCCTAATCCTCTTCCTTAGGTTAGCTCCTGACTACGCTAGTCTAATCTTCTCCTCTAATTTACTTCAAGTTACTGTAGCAACCTAGTTACTAGGATATTACATAGTGTAAAGATATACTGTATTAATTGATCGAAACTTCAAGATACATTTACAATAGGTCACTCAGGATTTGAGCGTCTGCCAATCATCATAAATGTAAAGGTAATCTAGCATTAGCAACAAAAAAAAACGGAGGTTAAATCTACGTAGCATTAGAGAAAAAAAACAGAGATAACCAAGTTAAATATAACCAGTTAATGTTAGCAGATTAACTAAACTTATATTAACTTGCTTAAAATTTTTTGCCTAGTGGAGCTACATTGTTTAGCATGAGAATGGTATAGCAGATGATGAATTATCGTGCTTCTTGTTAGCATTTTTCAACATTGGATTCTAAACTGATATCAGTTACAAAGAGCAAATTAAAGGTTGTTAAGTAAATTAAAAAAAGTATTTTCTCATTTTTTTGCATTCACTTCAATACCTAAGTAAAGTATAAACATGGTAAAAAAATATATATATATACTTAAGTATAGCAACAAAGTACAACTAATGAAGTATGTTCCCCCCGTATTCTCCACTACACACGCTGCAGAATACTAATATATGCAATATATTAAGATCTAATTATTTAGTAGAGTAGTGGGTGGTTTTAGAGCCCCAGGCAAGATGATCTTTGATGAAATGCCATTTTGTTGCAAGATGCAATTTAAGATGTTCACACACACATTTGAACACAACCACATGCCTACTAATGCTGAGATCCTACCCAGATAGCAAGGTGACATTGATTCAATGTTGAAATTTCATCAGAATCATCATTTTGGTTGAGGTTGATTTTTCAATGCTAAATAATGTTGAATCAATGTTGATAATTCAATGCTTTTCTGTGTTGAAAAGACAAACATTGAATCAATGTTGATTTTTGGTTGTGGAACCCATCCTCATTCAACAATGTAAGGCAAATTAAATTAACTAAGTGCATTTCTATAAAAATGTGTATGCATGTGTGTATGTGTTTAAAACAGGTTAAAAAATTGACTACGAGAGATTTGCCATGGTGCTTAAAAAAATAAAATAAATAAATAAATAAAATAATAATAAAAAAAATATATATATATATATATATATATATATATATATATATATAGTTATTAAGGAAAAAAAATAATTTGACGGTAAGTTTTGTGTATTTACCTTGCTGCCTACACTCTAAAAAATGCTGGGTTGTTTTTTCTACCCAAACGCTGGGTTGCCGCTGTTGGGTCATTTTTCTGGGTTATTTACAGAGAGTTGGGTAGTTTTTGTGTAACCCAGCTGCTGGGTTGAAGTTTGATTGGCCCCTCCCCCAAAGTTCACCGGTGGATTCAGCGGCTGTCACTCAGCTTCGTGACTCTTGAGCTCCCACACCGCTGATGACGGTTCATCCTCCTCGGACATTTAAGGGGAAATGGCGTTAAATACAAGGTCTGTATACACATGTTCACTCACCTAATTCACATATGACTGAAAAATTATTACTATATGTAACATTTATTACTGTTACCGTGTTAAGGTTACACACAAACTTTCCGGCTGGTCTGAGGTACTGTATGATAATTTAGCTGAGAATAGCTGCTAGCCATAAACCCCACCTGTGTATGAAAGAAACGGCTAAGATGTCTGAGCTTTTTAGCTTTCTCTGTAGAATGTTTGCAGGGTTACGAAGATGGTGAAGTGATGAATGAACGCTAAACTGTTAACTGTAGGGCTACCATGACCAGGCATTTAGTTAGTTTGCTAGCGTTAGCAACCACTTTAGAACTTTATTAAACTCACTGCTTGAGACAATAAAATGCTGGTGTTACAAAACACTGACCCTCTCACAAATATACAGACCTGCTAACCCTCCCGTTTTTCACTAGCTAGTAATTTACTCTGCGGTCAAATTTCTCCTGCGTTTCTCCCGAGTT
Organism: Channallabes apus; assembly: GCA_030522415.1. NCBI lineage: Eukaryota > Metazoa > Chordata > Actinopteri > Siluriformes > Clariidae > Channallabes > Channallabes apus. The sequence continues at coordinate 29,808,931 of CM060122.1, read as the reverse complement.
ATAACAATATTTTACACCTTTCCCCCTTTGGCAAGTATGCAAATGTATCACCAGTAAAAGCATGTAAGCTAACCAGGTACCTCTCTTTAACCAAAGTTAAATTAACTATCAGTCAGCGCGCCAACTACAGGAAAAAGTACCACAGCTGTACAGGTAACTACTAGATGAAGTATTAATATTTTGGTGATTGTAATGTACCAGTATGACACCAGCTATAAAATTTTTTCGGTAATTAGCTTAAAATCAATGCAGACTACAATATCAACTAGTCTGACATAAAGAGTTGTATCCTAAAAGCCATGCTTATTTTGCTGTTTTATGTTTGGTAGTAGCGGTCTCCATGTTTTTGTTTCTGGTTAGCTATACCCTATCTTAGTGGGCAGCTTTGTAATTTTTTAGTATCAATCGTATTTCACACGAAATTGAGTCTTATTCAGTTTAATCTTTGCTATTCAACAAAATTTTAACTTTTTCATTTCTTTCTTTCTAAGGTTGGAACCAACATGGTGGAATACCTCCAGCAGGCTGAAGTGTCAAGGCCGTACCCCTACATCCTGACGTTGGGAGATAATGACCAGCACTGCTCTCAGTAATGTTGTAATGTTGCTATGAAATAGCGAGGCCTACCTGAAAAGTCATAGACAGACAGTGTTTGTATGTTAAAATGAGACCAGGGCTGGATAGTTTTGATCCTGCTCTGTAGAAGTTGCTTCAGCCTATTTGTTCAATTACTCCATTCTGCTCTTATCAGTAATAGTATAGTAATGATGTCACTGTTGATCTGTTCTTGTGCTTTTGAAAAATAAATGTTTTTTCTAAGAACATTTAATAGGATGATGTTTATTGCATACATGTATGTTTTTTGTAATAGACCAGTATATCAAAGTAATTTAACTGTTTAATAGACATGCGTGTTTTTTTTTTTTTTTTTTTTTTTTTTTTACAGATTCACTGTAAAACATGAAAATAATAATAACCTATTTGTGAGGTAGAATTAACCCAATTCTACCTCACAAATAGACCAATTTATGTGGTGGAATTAACCCAGCATTATAGTTAAATATGACCTAGCATTTGGATTGAATATTTAACCCATCTTGTTGGGTTAAACAAATAACCCATCTTGCTGGGTTACATTAACCCAGCATTTAGTTAGTCCTATATTTACCTAGCAGCTGGGTTAAAAACAACCCAGATTGGGTTGTTTTTAACCCAGCATTTTTTAGGGTGTAGTTTACTCACTTGAGAGCTTAATTCCTGTTTGCCGTTCAAAAGTACTCAATTTTCGCCTCGCATTTAACATCGGAAGGTGTTTTTACACTGTCGCCACATCATTATAATACACTCTACAGGCATGAGAATTCAATATGTTGTAGTCTGGAAGTTCCTGCCACTCACGGTGAAAGAATTTTGGCGATGCGACCTACGGTATTCTGTTGGGAAGCATTTGTTTGAGAGCTTAGTTCCTGTTTCCCGTTGTCTGTGTCTGACCCAGAGCAGTGTGCGTGCCCCACATGGAAAGAACTTATATGAGGATATATGCGCATATATGAAACCTATATGCAGTATATATGCGCATATATCCGCACCTATATGATGACATATGTGCATATATGAAACCTATATGCAGTATATATGCGCATATAACCGCACCTATATGGGGCCAGGGGTAGCTCAGTGGTTAAGGCCTTGGACTACAGTTCGGAAGATCCCAGGTTCAAACCCCACAACCACCAAGTTGCCACTGTTGGGCCCTTGAGCAAGGCCCTTAACCCTCAACTGCTCAGATGTATAATGAGATAAAAATGTAAGTCGCTCTGGATAAGAGCGTCTGCCAAATGCCTAAATGTAAATGTAAATATGAGGATATATGCGCATATATGAAACCTATATGCAGTATATATGCATATATATGATAATATATATGCTGCATATATGCGTATATATGCCACATGTAGGCAACATTGAGGTGCATATATGTGCATATACAGGCCATATAGGTCTCCTGTATTGCTTCTTTATATCCACATATAAGCCCTATATGTACATACAAGATATGTCTCCTATGGCAGGATCTGGTCATTTTAGCTCATATCTCACTTTGGCAACTGTCATACATGATGCCTAGCTCATATTTTCTATTATCAAGGCAATAACTAAGAACTAACAAAAAAAAATGCAAAAAACTAATCCTAATTGGCCACATGCAGTATATGAGGATATATGCACATATATGAAACCTCAGTCTCCGTGAAAATCTTTTTGAAACACGTCACTAAAATTAACTGAAATGAGAAATATATCTATATAAAGCTTAAAGTGTCTACTTTTAAATGATGCAAGTCACATTGAAAACAAATATTCTCAGTTTATGTAATCCGTATGAAACCAAGGAGAGGCACAGAATTTGGACATGTGGACATGATCATGTATGCAGATGATACGGTAATTTTTACACAAGCTAAAAGTGCTGATGATGCAGCCCATCAGCTTTCATTAGCCTTAGATGACTTACAAAAATGGCTGAATGATTCATGCTTGTGCCTTAATGTTAAAAAGACTGTATCAATGTTTTTTACAGAGTTTCTTTGCTTCAACAGTTCAGAAATGGCTTCGTTATGTCCCAGAACGGCTGGGGGGAATTGCTCGTGGTGGAAAACCATAAGTTCAGACTCTCTTATTATCTCTTATTATCTTATGCCTTGTTTTGCTTGTTATCTTATCTGTTTTGCTGCGTAAATACATTTCAACTTACGAATAATGTTTCAGTCATCTGTTGTGTTTCTGACTTGGTTGTTTCTATTTGCATTTGACTGAATTTTGCTGAGGCAGGCTGCCATTTTTATATTATGGTTTTCCAGTCTCTTCTCTTGGCAGTTAGATTCTGTTTTATGAATTCAGAATTAACAATCTCTTCTAATAGTTCTCTTCTAAAAACTCATTTTGTCATCCAGTTTATAATAATTTGTATGTAAGTTGTAGTGTGTTTTATTATATAGTTGTTTTATTGTAATTGTGATGTTACTTCCTGTTTAAATGGGTATGGAGCATAAATAAATAAATATGTTTACATGTAAACTGAAGGATGTTGAGTTACTGACTTTTTGTTAAAAAAAATGTTTTTCAGCCCTACATGGTCTCTGATTTAAAGAAATAAACCAAAACGGACATGATTTACTGTCATAGAATCTTGCTGTTCATAAAGCAAGACTAAACTATAATTGCTTCAATGTTGATTCAATGTTGATTCAATGTAAAATAAGTGATTGAATTTACGTTGAACAAACATTGATTTTATGCCCATCTTGATCTATTTTTCATCATTGAAATAACATTATTTCAAGGTGCAAACCTGATGAAAAATCAACGTTTAACATTGAAATTTCAACATTGATTCAATGACAAGTTGGTTGATGCTTTAATGTTGATTCAACGATGATTCAATGTTGTTCTGCTATCTGGGTACAGTATAACAGTGTTGAATAAAAAAATTATAATCATTCATAGTGACATTTACTGTACCTGTGCAGCTGAACACCAGGGCGGAAGAAAGTTCTCCAGTGGTTCCGGAGCAGACTCAGTGCCATGATTTCAGTTTGTTGGTTAGATCCAAAAATAAAAGCCTGGTCTTCTGCCCTAACAGTAGAGGGAGGTTTCCAAATACAAGGTGTGAATGATTAACCAGCTTGTGTCTGTGCGTTTAATCATGCTCCTTGCAGCTACCTTTGCTCTCTACCCTGTGACGTAACACACTTTGCTTACTTTGAACCTAGTGCATGCTTTTACACATCAATTGATTGATAATTTCACACTAATAAACTCAAGTGGGGGTCAAAAAGTATCAGGTAAACAAGAAAAAAAGCATCACACTGTAAAGTAGCAACAAAGCTCAAATACTGAATGTAGCCAAAAGACTTCTACAAAATAAAAATATGAACTTCAAATGTGAATTTTGTGTTTTTAGATCCATATTATATTTCATTTTTTTTTCATGTAGTATGTTTTTATCTTCCGGGTTCGATTCCCCGGCCAGGCTCGATTCCCGTCTCTGTGTGCATGGAGTTTGCATGTTCTCCCCGTGTTTGGTGGGTTTCCTCTGGGTACTCCGGTTTCCTGCCACAATCCAAAGACATGTAGGTTAGGTTAATTGATATTCCAAATTGCCCATAGTGTGTGAATGAGTGTGTGTATGTGAGTATGTGTGTGTGCCCTGCAATGGATTGGCACCCTGTCCAGGGTGTCCCCCGCCTGGGATAGGCTCCAGGCACCCGCGACCCTGTATATAAGGATAAAGCGGTACAGAAAATGAATGAATGAATGTTTTTATCTTTATATAGTTATGATTGTTGCACAGTTCGTTCATTGCCATTCTTTACACACAGTGCATATGGTTTATTTTTTTTTAAATATGATTTTTCATACACCATTCATTAATTTTAACATGTGATCCCATATTATTCAGATAGATTGACTTGAGTTTCACATGAAGTTTCATGCTGTAACATTGTAACAATGTAACAGTTTTGAACAAAAGAAATATTGCACTATATAAAATTCTGAAAATCTAAAATCATTTACTGTACCATAATTTTGTTGCCTTGTTACATTAAGAACATGGGTAATTTTAAATTTACCGTCATGCAGAGTTGAGCATCATTTTACTACTACTACTACTACTTTAAAACTAACCTAAATTTGCCATATGATAATGTCTTGGTATTAAAAATAAGGATAAAATTCAGATTTTGTCTTCACACTATCATGCCCTGTTCAGACAATGCTAACAGAAAGGGTTCCAATAGAATGCTTTAACTTGGTGCAATGCAAGCAGACGTCACAGGACAGTTTGGACATGCCAGGAATACCATTTCCAGGCTACGGAACAGATCCGGAACAACTGGTTCCAATGTTGATTGCCTTAGGCTGCTGATCAAGAATGCCAAGAGAAGACTAATTTGAAGGCATAATTTAAGAAATCATACAGAAGACGATGCCAATACCGCTGCTGATATTTCAGGGTTACACATGATAAGTCATTGGACTGTTTAAGCACGTTTGGCTGCAGGTGGACTCGCTGAACCGTATCAAGGAGGCTGTATCCTTGGACGAATGTTGATTCTACATCATTGTCAACGTCTTCTGAATTTTGAATTCATTCTAGTGCTGATAGACACAGCTTTATGTATAAAATAAGAACTTTTTTATTTAATAAATAATTTGTACAAAATGTATATGTGCCATTAATTTTATGTGTATATGTGTAAAGTTAAATTTAGACCTTGAGTATATGATCACACCTTGAGTATATGATCTTTCTGTAAGATGAGATAGTTTTGCCTTCTCTTTGTGAAAGTTGGGCATTTAAAATGATTTATTTTTACATACCTGCAAATGTTACATTTAAAAAATGGACAACTTGCTTTCGAACACCTAGGCTGGTTTACATAAATGTGTTCTTCTGAACACAAAAGTCCTAATGTATAGAATAGTATATAAAGTGTATGTTAAAAAGTGCAAATTGACTGCTTTAAGTAAGAAATAAACCATTTACTATTTAAACCATGTTGTCAAAAATTGACAACATTTCAAACTTTTTTTTTATTCAACATTTTTGTTTTTACACTGCAAAATTTGATACCTTACCTGATACCTGAATCTAGTCAAATGTAACTATATTTTTTAATATAAGACTGCAACTAACCAAATATAAGATTATTAACCCTGTAGACAAATTTAACAAAAAAAAATAAGTGTAAATTTCTTGTTGTTTTTGGCAGATATTTGCTATGTTGAAGAAGCCAAATCATCTTCCAATAAAACAAGAAATTTATATAAAACAATTTGTAAAGTTTGACTAGAAATATGCTTAATAATCTTAGAATTGGTTTGTTTAATCTTATATTGTTTAATTTAATACATATATATATTGAGATATCCCTTTTTGCATTGTAGTAATCAATGTATAGCGCTTTGTCATAAAAATAAAATACATTAATGTTATAAAATGTCATTGAAACAACTGACCACTTTGCAGCTCCAAACAGTTATTGTATTTATTAAACCATTTATAAAGCATTTATATATTCCTTTATGTCCCAAATGCAGTTCATTTCTTTATGTTTATTTTTTCATTCTTTGTATAATTTCTTTTTCTTTTTATTTATTTATTTATTTACAGTTGTTGCTCACCTTCATTCTGCATTATGGTAGATAAGCACTACAATTATTTTAATAAACCATTTGATTTATTTTATTTTATTTGCTTTTGTAAACAATACAATGATTTTTATTCCTCCTTTATTGCCTGAAGAAGGGGTTAAAACCTGATCATGTGCATGTACTGGAACACTACCTGAGGTTACAGTATAAACGTTATAAGCATGTGAGCTCAGCCGTGCCTGGGAACATAGCTGTGTATTACAGCTGTCCGTATTACACACAGCAGGTGCTGTGCTCACTTTTGGGTATGCATTCATTTCTCACAACAATCCTGAGACACAGATAAACACAGACATTAAAATTGACTGCTCTGAGGTTGTAGAGGTCAGCTCTTTAGATGTTGGGAAGGTCGTATCTTGCCCCCGTGTTTCACCAGGAAGTTCGGTTGTGTTTCTTTGATTGAGTTTAACAAGTCTTCAAACTCTTGGTTTACGCTGATGTCCTGGGAAAAGGAAGGCACAGGACAAGAGGTTAATGCTTTAAAAATGCTATAAAATCTCTATAATAGGTCTATATGAGGAATAAAAGAGGAAAAAACATGCTGTTACAGGAAAATAATTACTGTATAGGATTTTATGTCATATAAGTTGATTATTTTAATTTACTTAAGACTTACAGTAGGGCATGTGCTGAAGAGATTTATTCTTCTTACACCACAGAAATATAACATTTTATATTTTACTTAACAAAGAACTTATCTTTATTTATCTTTCTTTTATATCTTTATTTATATATAGTTACATTTCATTTTACATTTAGGAATTTGGCAGACACCCTTATCCAGTGTGGCTTACATTTATGTTTCATTATACATGTGAGCAGTTGAGGGTTAAGGGCCTTGCTCAGGGGCCCAACTGGGACAACTTGGCAGTCGTGGAATTTGAACCTGGGAAATTCTGAACCGTTGAGTGCCTTAACCAAAGTTCTCTCCCAGACCCCAAAACCCCAATCAATTCTTGATTTGTACCAATCAAAATACGTTAGTTCATGTTATAACTTTTTTTTAATATTATCTATAAACCATCATTCTGTCAAGTCTTCGTGATGTAAAAAAAAAACGTCAGTTGTTTTTTACTGAAATAAAACATCACTTTTACAAAACTAATTGTTACAGACTCCTTCCATAAATATGGAGACTCCTTCCATAATTGATAAACATACAGGAAATACCAGCATGCTGTATAAGGACATAAGTAAGATATATTTTACCTTCTTAAATAGTAGCATATTAAAAAGTTTATTATTATTATAAGGGATATTATTATTATTGGATTTGGATTTCTTTTCTTTTAAATTAAGTGATATCCAATACATAAAAAGTTTATATTTATATAGAATATAGACTTATAGGGAAGGTTACATACAGAAAGGTCAAGATACTCCATTGAAGATGAAAGGTTTCCTTCTATAGCTTTAAGCACTGCAAGACATCCGGTTGACCGAACAGGATTCCGAGCCATCTAAAGTACAATGCCAAGAAAACATTATGCATTTAGGTTCAATTGATGATATGCCACTTGAATGCCAATGTTATGTGCCAAAAGTCTAGAGAGACCACTTTATACTTTTTCCTTTACACTTACTTTAAGAATCCGAAGGTTGTTGTTGGCTTTGAGACCCATGGCCAAGTAGATTGCTCCTTCAGGAGGGATGCGATTGATGCTGTGAATAGAGGAATTTTGTACATAATGAGTAATAAGTATTGCCTTCTGGGTCTACAGTATGTGAATAGTTGTAATGCGGCTGATTCTGTCACTGCATGAACCCATCAAATCATATAAAGACTCACTTTCTGAGCTGTGCCCCAAGACAAAACATACAGTACATGACCTTTGCGGTAAGACATGACTAATAGATATGAGAAGTTAAATCAAGCTTGCTTTGTCTTCTTTCACAATCTATAATAGATCCCAGCTAATCTGTTTCATGAAATGGTGGAGAGACTGTTGAGACTGTTATTCTTAAAAATAGTTTATTTAAAATGAAATGTTTGACAGTAGAAATGTATCAATGGTGGAATTAATTAATACTTTGAATCTAGGAATCTGAAATTACAAAGTGCATTCAAGTCAAACTGGGCCTTATGATGAAACTTCTGTTGAATAAAGGCATAAAACTGACATTTAAAGAAGACTTCAAGCACAATAAGGTGATGAGACGCTTAAACATTTAAATGGAGAACATTCAGCGAGTGGAATACCCGATCCTTGAAATTCGACAGATAACTTGTCTCCAGGAAGCACGGTGGTTTAGTGGTTAGCATTTTCCAACTTTTCATAATTGTCAGGAAATCTGGACAATTCTGCCTACTGTTATACATGTGACTTGTTGAATATTTCTATAGCTGCGATTAAAAGATGATTCATGGTAAAATGATTTTTCAAGTATAAGATGTCAAATGAATTCATAGGTTTTTGCAAAAATTTGATTTAAAAAAAAGTATTTTTCAGTATGATTATATGCATTATAAGGTAAAGTTTAGTTATAGGCAGGTTAGCAAAGTAAAAAATACTCTTATCTAAAGTTCTGAACAGGTTCAGGAAATATCATGAGACACAAACGTTTTCCCAGTCATGATATTCTGTAAACCTTGTAATCTACTTCCAATCATTAAATGACTCTGTAGCTGTGATGATCAAAGAGATAAAGGAAATGATAAACGATTATACCTGATATTCAGTTCCTCTAGCGTGTTGTTCTCTTTAAGCCCCTCACCAAGAGCCGTTGCTCCTTCTTTGCCCAGTCCGTTGTAAGATAAGTCCACGGTGTGCAGGAATATGTTAGCCTTTCAACAGTGAGACATTCACTATAAGTGGATTACACTGATTTCATCAAGGAGTGTAAATGAGTAAAAAAAAAAAAAAAAGATCTAATCAGGACGTGCTGATACAGTATCACACTTCAAACTGCTAACAAAATATCTTTAAGTATAAATATGTTAAAATAAAACTGCTAAATAATTCAACTATATACTGTATAAAATCTATTTTGAATTGCGAGGATATAGAAATGCAACATGAAACTAGTCATTTCTACCAGCTAGTTTTCAGCTAGTTTTTAGCCTTTTTAGAAGGAGTCTCCAGTGTCAGCATTTTGTATCAGTCCGAGCTACACCATACAGTATGGCCCAAAGTATGTGAATATCACATCATCGCATCCATGTACTTGTTGAGCGTTTTATTGCAGATTTAACTTAAAAGTTTGCTTTTACTGTATAATAATCTTAATTCTTCTCAGAAGGGTTTCCATTTGAGATATTGGAGAGGTACCATGGTAAACTATAGAACATACTGTAGCTAGAACATATCATAGTATTACTGTGGTACAACAGACATTACCATGGTAGGTATCACTTTATTAACTACATCCCCTGGACAGTCCTGACCTCACTCCGAGCCATTTCTACATGTTTGGGCTATTAAAGAAGTTCCTGGGAGGCCAGCGTTTCAGACAGGCAATCCAATCATGACTGAGAAGACTTTCTACCTTGCTGGTATCCAAGCACAAGTGAAACACTCGGATAAGTGCATTAGTGTAGCAGTGTATTGTATAATGAAATAATGGGAGATTTTACTCTCAGAACCGTGTTATTCTGCACGATCGAAAGTCTTGGTTTGACTGCTATCAAGTAGCTTAAAGTAGCCCTTGGTACTGTAGGTACTATATATTCATTCATTTATTCATCTTCTATACCGCTTTATCCTGTATTTAGGGTCGCGGGGACCTGGAGCCTATCCCAGGAGACTCTGGGCACGAGGCAGGGTACACCCTGGACAGCGTGCCAATCCATCGCAGAGCGCACACACACACACACACACACACTCACTCATTCACACACTGTGGTCAATTTTGGGAACGCCAATTAGCCTAACCTGCATGTCTTTGGACTGTGGGAGGAAACCGGAGTACCCGGAGGAAACCCACCAAGCACGAGGAGAACATGCAAACTCCATGCACACAGAGACGGGAATCGAGCCTGGCCGGGGAATCGAACCCGGACCCTGGAGGTGCAAGGCGACAGTGCTAGGTACTATATATTTATTTTTTATCGCCATTGACCTATACTGTGTTGACAGTATCTTTGTGTGAAAATATAGTCTTTATGATGATCTCAATCATTTAAGTGTGAGAAATATGCTCACATTTAAAAAAAATAAATAAAAATGGGACGGGGGCAAATACTTTTTCACTTTTTCACTGTCAGGTACTGAACAGGTTTGGGCCTCAGTTTGTGGCGACAGTTTGGAGAAGAACTACATATACCGTATGTATGAGTGTCCATGTGTTATGATCAGGTGTCCACATACTTTTGGCCACAAAGTGTACAGTATGTAAGCTTTAATACTGTAAATATCAAACTGCACCATTTCTCAGATGGTATTATCTGACTTTGCTCCTCCTGACGGCACACAACGGTTTTTGCCGGCGATCGATCCGAGCAAACTCGTAAACACACAAACCCAGTGCATTTTGAGAGTGCTCCCTATGTAGAAAACCACTTCATGGTCTCCAGTAGCAGAATATTTGCTACGACTATTAAATAGAAACGCTTATGTGTGAAAAGATTAATCATGACTGTTGGGTTGATAAACATCTCAGTGGCTTTGATGCATGAAGGTAGCGTTATCATCTCTACCCCAAGGCCTTTAGCTAAAGCGACGGCTCCTTTTCCACGAACGCAGTTCCAGGCCAGGCTGAGCGACTTCATTCCCGTGTTTTCAGCTACAGCAGGACCCAGAATTTCCCCTAAGGGTGAAGTAGAGAGGAGAGAGTGGGGAAAAAAGAGAGAGAAAATGAACTCACACAGATGCTATTGAACTGTGCGTGATTCGCAATGTGATTATCTGAGCCTTGCAAGGTAACGCAAGTTCCCAGGCATTTTCGGGGACATCGCTTGAATATCCTGAATCACTTCGTTCCTGCTCTTATTAATGCGTTTATAGAATGCAAGACCAGCAGAGGAACTAATATGAAGTAAGGGAAAATTCCTTCAAAAATTTTTTATGATCAATTATCAGACCAAATTCATGCAGTACATGAACAATCATTATTGTGACTCTTGCAGCTGGGCCTGGAGCCTATCCCAGGAGTCTTAGACGGGGTACTCCCTGGACAGGGTGCCAATCCATCGCTGGGCACACACACATACATTCACTCACACACTACTGACAATTTGGGAACCTGCAGGTCTTTGGGAGGAAACCAGAGTACCTGGAGGAAACCCACCAATCAGGGGGAGAACATGCAAACTTCATGCACACAGAGACGGGAATCGAACCCAGACCCTGAAGGTGCAAGGCAACAGTGCTAACCACTGCTAACCAACCAAAGGTTTGCTTGGAACACTCTCACTCACTGATTGACTCGTCGTCTATACCGCTTTATCCTCTATACAGGGTTGCGGGGACCTGGATCCTATCCCGGAGACTTAGGGCATGAGGTGGGGTATACTGTACCCTGGACGAGGTGCCAATCCATCACTGGGCACACACACACACACAATTTGGGAATGCCAATTAGCCTAATCTGCATTTGGACTGTCTTTGGACTGTGGAAGGAAACCGGAGAACTCGGAGGACATGCAAACTCCATGCGCACACAGACTACGAGACGGGAATCAAACCCGGACCCTGGAGGTGCAAGGCACACTACCACTTCGCTTGGAACTACCTCAGAATAACCATATTAGAGTCTATTCTCTGTCCACTGGACATGAGGCTGGAATACAACCTGGATGGCACGTCAGTCCAATTCCCCACTTAATCGCACTCCATATTCGATTTCGCATAACAGTGTGTTTTTTTTAGGGAGGTAAGGAAAAACCATCGAACCCAGACACCCTCACTCTCACTCACTCATTTATTCTCTACATCGCTTACCCCTGCACAGGGTCGTGGGAGGCCTGGAGCCTATCCCAGGGTACTCGGGAAAGCATGCACCCTGGACAGAATGCCAATTCATCACAGGGCACAGACACACACACACTCACTTGATCCACTACGTGCCATTTGGAAACACCAATTCAATGCATACTCTGCTCAGGAATTCCACACAGGCTCTGCTTTAAAAAGATAAACCTGTAAGGAAGAAAACCGGCAGAGGGCGCTACAAATTCCATGTCTAAAAGGACAAATTCAGAAATTCAAGTACTGTATGGTATACTTCGATACATATGAATGATAGATTTATAAAGATACACATATGTATGATAATGGAAGAAGTTAATGTATAAATATATGTAAATATATTTCTTTTTGCATCATCTGGATCACCAGACAATTGTTACTCAGTGCCTCGTAACCAGAAGGCTTATATCCACAATCCTCCCACCCTGACACACTTCTACTACGTTCAGGCCGTTTAAAAATCCCTGCTTACATCATTCCATGCCGTTTCACGGTTTCTTTTCTCAATTTTTAATAATGGCTAAAAAAATCCTAATGATTCACCATAAAAACCTGTTACTTAATACGCTTAATGGTATTCTCGCTCACGGCGGTGGTGGTACTGCCAGGACAAACAGACCCAGCTTTTGAGGACGAGAAGCAGGCTGCAGGTTTTCTCTCTCTCTCTCTCTCTCTCTCTCTCTCTCTGGAAAATCAAATAACTACAGAGGCGTGATGCTGAGGGATCTACCTGGCCTCTGCAATTGCTTTGTGTAAAGGGTATGAAGATGTCTGTGGCTCGTCTTGATTAAACAGCACAACTCGACCAAATCTAAATGTCATTGTGGATTTGTCGTGAATGTCGATTTTCACACGATTTATCTCCTCATCCTGGGACCACACATCCTCGGGCTGATCATCTGCCTGATTGTTCTCAATTTCTCAGAAATTTTGTTTTGTTATTTAACAAAGTTGCTTTATATCTATACAGTATATCTAGTGACTAGCCTTGCACCACAGCTCGGTCCAAATGAGATAAGTATAAGATTCCCTTCTATGCGTACTTGGTGTTCATATTTGTTTAGATGACTTATGACTGAAGGGATTACACTGATAAGAAATTAGCTTGAAGGTGGAATAGTTAAGACAGATTTGCTTTTGGAAACGCCACTGTCACTCATTTACATTAAGCAATTAATCTTAAAAAAAAAAAAAAAGTCTGAAAGTCTGTGACCAGTCAACCCCTTCACCTTATAAAAAGAAACGTTTACAATAGAAATACAATTTGCCAATTTACTCTAAATACCACCTGTAACTTAGATACACAATTTGGGAACGTCTAATCCACATGTTTTTGGACTGTGGGAGGAAACCAGAGCATCCAGAGGAAACCCACCAAGCACAGGGAGAAATGCACACTCCATGCCAGGGTAGCTCAGTGGTTAAGGCATTGGACTACGGTTCGGAAGATCCCAGGTTCAAACCCCACAACCACCAAGTTGCCACTGTTGGGCCCTTGAGCAAAGCCCTTAACCCTCAACTGCTCAGTTGTGTAATGAGATGAAAATGTAAATCGCTCTGGATAAGAGCGTCTGCCAAATGCCTAAATGCAAACAGACCCCAGACGGTAACCGAACCTGGATGTGTGAAGCAACAGTGTTAACCACTGTGCTATCCAGTGCATTAAACTTCCAAAATTTCTAAATACTCAGCCTAATTTACGTATATAATAACCTCGGTAGGCGGCGCGGTGGTGTAGTGGTTAGCACTGTCGCCTTGCACCTCAGGGTCTGGGTTCGATTCCCCGGCCAGGCTCGATTCCCGTCTCTGTGTGCATGGAGTTTGCATGTTCTCCCCGTGCTTGGTGGGTTTCCTCCGGGTATTCCGGTTTCCTCCCACAGTCCAAAGATATGCAGGTTAGGCTAATTGGCGTTCCTAAATTGCCCGTAGTGTGTGATTGGGTGCGTGAGTGTGTGTATGTGTGTGTGCCCTGCGATGGATTGGCACCCTGTCCAGGGTGTACCCCGCCTAGTGCCCGAAGTCTCCTGGGATAGGCTCCAGGTCCCCCGCGACCCTGAATAGAAGGATAAAGCGGTATAGAAGATGAATGAATGAATGAATAACCTCGGTAGTCCTACTAGGGACTAGGGCAGTACTAGGGAATGTGGAGGCCAGGGGTAGGCATTGTATTTACTCTCCTTTTTACATTCACACACACGCACTACAGGCAATTTGGGAACGCCAATTAGTCTAATCTGCAGTCTTTGGATCCCCGAGGCTGGAATCGAACCCGGATCCTACTGCCACTATGATTTATACAGTACAGTATATATACCCACAACCATATCAGATTTTCTTCTTTTGTTCTACAAAACAAATAAAACTCATTTTTAAAAATACAGTGAAAAATGTATATAGGCCTACAACCATTACGTCCAAATGAGCAATCTGTTTGGACGAGAAGGAGTCCACATGTGCTGATATAGAGTACAACAGCACTAGGCACTGTCTGCTAAAACCCACAATTAAAACCAGTTGTGGAAGCATTTTCAGCAAGAAAAGACATCTAAACCTTATATCATCTTCTACCAGTCCCTTCTTACCGCATGAAGTTCCCATTAGCAGAGCTTTATCAATGTTCCCTAGGAGGCACTGAATGAAGCAAGAATGGACTGGTTAGACTGGACAGGCCAGTATTCATGACTAAAAATTGGAGAACCCTCAATCCAACATGTTTACTAAAAAGTTAATAGAACAAACATCCAGGCCTGTAAACGACTCAGAAATCAGCCTTTCATCGTTAGCTTTCATGACTCTTTCCTCAGGCTGTACCTGCTGCTTCTCCAAGACGGTTGTGGCTCAGGTCCAGATGCTGCAGGTGCTGGTTTTTGGTCAGTGCCGGAGCCAGGTGTTTAGCAGCCTGCTCGTCCAGATGGTTCCCGGAAAGGTTAAGGGAGATGAGGGAGGTGTTCTCTAGCAGCATGCTGGCCAGAGCCTTCATCCCATACTCACCAAGCCTGTTCTCTGAAAGATCAATTTCTGCAAGATGTTCAGAAACAAATGCCTTTATCGGAGTGTTTACACACAGTTTCAAATGATGCTTTCATTCTTTCTGTCATCTAAAAACAAGGCCTTGACTTTGAGATGATTTGAGATGTAACATTATGGGCCCAGACTTTTCATGTTCCTTAGATTAAACCCTTGAGATTACTTGTCTTGGCCTCCTGAGCAGGCAACAAGGAGTTGAATAAAAAAGCCGACAAATGAAGAATGCTAACTGCTAAAGATACTGTATAATGACTTTGAACAACGTGTTTATGTTGTGTGTAGTCAGAAAACCACCTGTGATGTAAAGGTTCTCCTTCAGCATGTCACTGATGGCGGCTCCACCTTCTCCTTCCATTCCATTATCTCGCAGATTCAGCTTCAGTATGGAGGTGTTGGTTACCAAGGGAACTGCCAAGGCTTTGCTACCCTACAGAATGCACTTTATTATTTATTCTCAGCTTCAATTATATGAATTATGGGGAGTCATGGTCTCATATTTAATCTGCTTTATTTGCAATTTCTATCCTGGGATTTCGGGGTCACCTGAGGGCCGAGTCCGTGGTGCATCATGATCAGTTCTGTGCTGTGGATGTTCCTGAGAAAGTAGGACACTGGAACCAGGTTGAACATCTTACAGACTTCTCGGTAACGCGTCTCGCCAGTCGGGTCGTATCTCCTGGGCTCATCTGAAAAGTATTCATGATGTGATTGATATAGGTCTTTAGCTTTGAAACTCGCATTTCTGAGAAGAACAACACAACATGATGATGATGATGAGTATAGTTTTGTTAGTTAAGAAAAACATGACAGACCACGCAGTTAATGTATATCGTATAATATGACACAACACACAGCGTTGTGCTGCTGCCCCTCCCACTTCCCACCTCTCATATTATTTTCATACAACAGCAAAGACTAGAGTGTTATACTAAAATTTTATAATTTTTACCTTTGCATTTTTTATTTTCTTCCGGCAAATCATTAACGGATGTCTTTCACCTCTTCCAAATGGTTGAGGTGTCACTCTATTGTAAAAGCATCAATATATATACAGAGCCAAACAGTTACATAAAATGATAACTCCTTGTGTGGTGGTAACAGCACAAATGAGCATTAGAACCTCCTTATTTATGTGGTTCAAACTGGTTAAGCTTAGCACATTTTTTTCACTATGATATACTGAGTTGACTTGTGCTCTACCAAAAGGTTGAGCAGGATGTTAAAGGGTTAATTCTGCCTTCGATCTCATGATTTTTTTTTCTTCCTGAATAATCTGCTGTAGAAGTCACCTGGAGGGTTGGGGAGAATAACTTTTCGTAATTTGACAAGCTAGACAGCATTCAATGGTGACTCAGTGGTAGGTTCTTTGCCTGCCCTGTGGAAGGCCTGGGTTCGATTCCCTCCCAAACCCCAGTCACCTTTTTTAACGTGCTGGTTCCAAGCCTGAGACACACATGTTTCTTTCATTTCTATCAGTTTTTGTGAAATGTGTGTATATACAGTAGCTTTAGCTACCTTCTGTAATTCTAAATTAATCGTATTTGTCATAGGTGAGAAAATAATGTACCTGTAAATGCAGATAATTTGCTCCAGCAACCCAAAAATATTAACAATATATCCAATATTTCCAACACTATAATCATTCTTTTGTCTATTAAAACAATCAAAACATTTCGAAAAGACATGTAAATTAAGTAAAATGAATATGAAATGAATATGCATTACACACGCATTCATTTAACCTTAATTTTCTTAATAACCAATAATCTTGGCACCGACTGCTTTAAAAACCAAGCTGAAAGCGGCTCCCTTTTCTTCTTGCTACTATTCGTGCTAACATTCTTGGGACTGTTTTGAATAAATCTTGCACAAACGCAAAAAACCTCACAAACAAATATGTAAACTCGCTTTGCTTGGATTTCCGGACATTTGCGCGAACTAGCGGGCGTTCAGTTCGACTCGTATGCCGAAAACGCTTCATATGCAAGGTGAATTTCTTGCAAAATTTCAGTTCTTAAAGCAGAAATTCTAAAGGCGGGTTCGTATGCATTAAACTTAATTTAACCTTAATTTATGATTCATCTTGACACTGTACTGTATATTTATTTATTATACTTTTCATATTTTATAATTATGGTGGCGCGGTGGTGTAGTGGTTAGCACTGTCGCCTTGCACCTCCAGGGTCCGGGTTCGATTCCCGGCCAGGTTCGATTCCCGTCTCTGTGTGCATGGAGTTTGCATGTTCTCCCCGTGCTTGGTGGGTTTCCTCCGGGTACTCCGGTTTCCTCCCACAGTCCAAAGATATGCAGGTTAGGCTAATTGGCGTTCCCAAATTGCCCGTAGTGTGTGATTGGGTGTGTGAGTGTGTGTATGTGTGTGTGCCCTGCGATGGATTGGCACCCTGTCCAGGGTGTACCCCGCCTAGTGCCCGAAGTCTCCTGGGATAGGCTCCAGGTCCCCCGTGACCCTGAACACAGGATTAAGCGGTATAGAAAATGAATGAATGAATATTTTATAATTATAATTTTAACAATATTTATCATTTATTTGTTTATTATTATGTACTATCTATCTATCTATCTATCTATCTATCTATCTATCTATCTATCTATATTATTTTTATTTTTTCACAAATCTTTTTTGATTCATATTTGATATTTGATTTATATTAAAACCCCAGACGGTCACCCACTCAATAAGTCTGATGCTACCGGCTTTTTTGAAGAAGAAGAAAAAAAAAAAAGAAAACCTTGTCAAAATGAAATATTTGTCGCTGGCAAATCACATCTGACGGCACACTGTTGTTCGTCATCAAGAAGCCAAATTATGATAAATGAGGAAAAATTCCCAAGGTGTTCATTAAGCCATGCAGAGGCGCAGTGCATTAATACAACAGATGGTCATCTCTAATAAGCCGAACAAACAGCCAGCTAGAGCGAGTGTGTGAGAGAGAGAGAGAGAGAGAGAGAGTGAGAGAGAGAGAGAGAGAGAGAGAGAGTGAGAGAGAGAGAGAATACGTGCTACTAAGGGGGTTAAAACAGATTTATGGAGATGTAGGAGACTGCGTAGGTGTCTCTGTACGAGCAGGTGAGAAATGGAGAGAAAGAGAGAGAAAGAGATTCTGTCGGAAATCAAAAGTATGACTCATGACTGTTAGGCCGCTTTATTTCCCAGTGGAGCACCAACCACACACTCTCTGGCCCTTAGCTTTCTGACACCATCTATCATAACATAAATCGCCCACGCTCTCACTCACTCACACTTTTTTCACTTTTAATAAGAACTCCTGCTACACAACCTTCAGGCTCCAGCTCCGTGTCATAGTCTTCATCCCCGGCGAAACAGCCTCCAGCTCCCTTCTGTCCATCAACCGCTTCACTGCTCCGTCCGCCTTCCTCCTCCTCCTCCTCTTCCTCCTCCTGCTTGTCATTTTCATCAGCACCATCATCATTTTTGGATTTCCCCCCGACGCTTCTCGGCTCTCTCTGGCTGCAGCCACTTGCTCGAACGACTGCCTGAGACACACACACACGTTTCTTTCATTTCTATCAGTTTTGGTGAAATGTCTTCGCATTACTTATGGTTACGTTCTGCCTCACTGGTCAGGAACTGATGAAAAAAAAATAGTTTTATTCTTTCTGAACACTTACTCTTCACAGTTCAAGAAAGTAAAGCTGAAAGGATTTTATACTCTTGCAGAAGCTTTGAGATGGATGAGGTGCAAAACCTATATAAAGTATATAAGAAAGTTGATTGAAAATGTCTTTAAACGCACTGTACTGTAGCATGCTTGTTTCTGCCAGACCGTCTGGTCTGAGTCTGATCTACTGGGATTTTCACACACAACCGTCTCAAGGGGTTTACAGACAGATTTTCTCTGAAAAAGAGAAAATATCCAGCAGATCTCTGGCTGAAAATGCCTTCTTGATGCCAGGGGTCAGAGGTGAACAGCCAGACTGGTTCGAGCGGATAGAAAGGCAACAACCGTAACTCAAATAACGTCTTCCGAGCATCTCTGAACGCACAACACGTCAAACCTTGAAGCAGATGGGCTGCAGCAGCAGAAGCCCACACCGTGTGCCAGTTCTGTATCTACAGTAAGAACAGGAAACTGAGACGGCAATTCACATGGACTCACCAGAATTGGACAACAGAAGATTGGGAAGATGTTTGCCTGTGCTGATGAGTCTGATCAGGTTTTGCTGCGACATTCAGAATTTGGCATAAACAACATGAAATTACGGATCCATCCAGCCTTGTACTGTACGAACGGTTCAGGCTGGTGGTGGTGGTGTAGTAGTGTGGAGGAGATTTTCATAGCACACTTTAACACTGTTAGTCCCAATTATTCATGGTTTAATGCCGGGATTTTTGCTGACCATGTCCATTTCTTTATGACCAACAAGATAAAGTGCCAAATTACTAAGCTCAAACTCATTCATTCATTTTCTATACCGCTTAATCCTGTGTTCAGGGTCGCGGGTAGGGTTGTGTACCGAAACCCGGTGCCAAACGCGAATTTCGGTGCCTCATTTCGGTGCCACTTAAATGCCTGAACTGTCGATTGAAATATTTGTTCTCTAGATTCATATATTTTTGTAGATTAATCGTTTATTAGATTAAATAAAAAAATTAAAAGCACAAATCATCCGGAAATGAGAGACCATCCGACATGCGCGTGAATGCAGTAACTAACGTTACACTCGCTCTGACGGCAGCAGGCGGTCTACCGATAGCTTAGCATGCTAAATTAAACAACTCATTAAAATGCCTAAAACTAAACGGTCGAAAGTGTGGCTGTATTTCACAAGAAAGGATTCAGACACCGCGACGTGCAGCGAATGTCTTACAGCAGTTGCGTGTAAAGGCGGAAACACGTTAAATCTAATGAAACATTCGAGGGCAGACGGAATAAAGTTAAAAGCAGAGGGAGGCACCGTGTTTAACAGCTTGTGGACAACAGCTGGCGCTTTCGGTGTGGACGACCCCAGCCTCAGTCACACCAACTGTAGCAAAAAGGAGTCACCGGTTATGATGACGTCAGCAGCCTTTCCGCAGGTTAGTAGTAGGATAATGTAATGTTAATAGCAAAATGCAAATCTTGCATTCATGCTAACAAATAGTCAAACGATTTGTAAAAAACTAATGTAACATGGATTCTGTTTATAATTTTGGCTTTCCAGCCTGTACTAGTAGCACTACAACACTCACCCCATTTACCATTGTAAAGAAGGCTATACATGTCCTGTGCAGGGCAATAAGTCAGGAAAGGAGTCGTATTTTGACAGAAAAGGCAAATATGGTGAAGTTTCTGCAAAAGAATTGCTAAAATTTGAAGCTTACATATTCATATACAGACTCGATTCCCGTCTCTGTGTGCATGGAGTTTGCATGTTCTCCCCGTGCTTGGTGGGTTTCCTCCGGGTACTCCGGTTTCCTCCCACAGTCCAAAGACATGCAGGTTAGGCTAACTGGCGTTCCTAAATTGCCCGTAGTGTGTGATTGGGTGTGTGAGTGTGTGTATGTGTGTGTGCCCTGCGATGGATTGGCACCCTGTCCAGGGTGTACCCCGCCTAGTGCCCGAAGTCTCCTGGGATAGGCTCCAGGTCCCCCGCGACCCTGAACACAGGATTAAGCGGTATAGAAGATGAATGAATGAATGAATACATATTCATATATACTTTAAACTTTTAATATATTGTTAAATTTTAAGCATAAAATTTTTTGTTCAATAAAAATTCATTCTTGAGTCATCCACTATAATTTTTTGGCTTAAAAGTATCGGTTCAGGCACCGTTTTGGCACCGGTACCGTTTTCAAAGTATCGATTTGGCACCGGTATCGAAAAAAACCCAAACGATACGGGACCTGGAGCCTATCCCAGGAGACTTCGGGCACTAGGCGGGGTACACCCTAGACAGGGTGCCAATCCATCGCAGGGCACACACACATACACACACTCACACACTACAGGCAATTTAGGAACGCCAATTAGCCTAACCTGCTGTGGGACTGTGGGAGGAAACCGGAGTACCCGGAGGAAACCCACCAAGCACGGGGAGAACATGCAAACTCCATGCACACAGAGACGGGAATCGAGCCTGGCCAGGGAATCGAACCCAGACCCTGGAGGTGCAAGGCGACAGTGCTAACCACTACACCACCGCGCCGCCATCATCTCAAACTGGTTTCTTGAATTTGGTGACCCCATTGAGGAGAGCAGCTTTATGGATGTGGTAGAGCAGGAGATGAAGGTTTCCAGCTTGTTGAATTTACGCCATGAACCATTTTGGCAGATCTGAAGACAAAATAGTCCAAAGCAGAACTAGCAAGGTATACTTAATGGAGTGGCCAGTGTATATACACACAGTTTATACTCAGACCCACTCACCTGGCTGTCCACGCTGCCTCTGCTATAGATGTTGCGAGGCCGGCTGGTTGGCCTGCTCCTGATCCCTCCTAACATCTCCTCCTCTTGACCTTCATCCCCGTCATCCTCTTGCACCAAAGGCAATAACGTCTCTCTCGCCACCCTTTTCCCCACCATCTCTAAATCTCTCCCTGTAAAGGTTCTCACTGTGTATTATACTGGACATTAAATCATACTGTACATATTCAATCATATACAAACACAGAATTATCGTACTGTACCTTCAAGCAAAAAGACTTCACAAAGGAGTATATATCAGGAGCGTTGTGTAAATGAATCAGTGCATTGTAAATGAACACACACTCTGAGTAACTGTACAGCTTCAGCTCTGAACTTTACACCACATGCTCCAATCAGCAGGGGGTCTGAACAGACTGGGGAGGGGCTTGTGTTCAGCTGGGTTCACTTTGTTGACAAGTTGCCATGGAACTGATCCAGCCTCCCCTTGCTCGTTCTCATGTTTGTGACTGAGAACAATGGATATGAAAGTCAAAGACGGACATGATTTTTTTTTTTTTTAAACCAAGTGAACTGTAAAAACGTTTACAGAAACTATTTAAGTGGTAATAAAGAAACAGCTAAAGTTTCCACCAGAAATATTAGCACTCTTAAATAAAATTATACATTTTCAATCAAACAACAAATAGGTTTATTTTAGTTTTTCACAAATAGTCATGGCGGGGCGGTGGTGTAGTGGTTAGCACTGTCGCCTTGCACCTCCAGGGTCTGGGTTCGATTCCCTGGCCAGGTTCGATTCTCGTCTCTGTGTGCATGGAGTTTGCATGTTCTCCCCGTGCTTGGTGGGTTTCCTCCGGGTACTCCGGTTTCCTCCCACAGTCCAAAGATATGCAGGTTAGGCTAATTGGCGTTCCTAAATTGCCCGTGGTGAGTGTGTGTGTGCCCTGCGATGGATTGGCACCCTGTCCAGGGTGTACCCTGCCTCGTGCCCGAAGCCTCCTGGGATAGGCTCCAGGTCCCCGCGACCCTGATCATAGGATAAAGCGGTATAGAAGATGAACAAATAGTCAATCATGTTATCACATTTTTAAAAATAAATTAATTTTCACTCCCCAAATTATTGACATCCATACAGAATAGAAATTGCAAACCACTTGTCAAGTTGACTTTTTCTATATCTATTTTGCCTTGTTCTTTTATTTTGACTATCAATCGGCATTTTTCCTTTTTTTTTCTTTTTTACCAATTGTAAATTTAACTTAAAAAAACAACAACCAGCATTTTCTCTTTGTTTCTAGCAATCGCCATTAATTAATTTTTTTTCAATGTCAATTTGACTTTTTTTTTTTACCAATTGTCATTTAGATTTTTTTTTTAATGATAATCAATTTGACTTAATTTTTTTTTACCAATCTCCATTTTGACTTTTTTTTTACCAACTAATTTTATTTTTTTCTATTAAATCCTTATTTTTTTTTTACTTTTTTTTGACCAATCATCAATTTGACTTAAATTTTTTTTTTTTAAACAATCATCAATTTGTCAATCCGACTTTATGTTGGCAACTTTAGCTAACCAAGATCCCACTACCTACTGTATACACAAACAATATATCAGATTACTGACAAGTCACTAGGTGAATTTACATAGAACCTAAAGTTCCAATAATAACACACACACACATACAGTACACACACATCATGTAAACACCTCAATCGATCAGACCAACATTACAATCAGGTTGAGCGTGGAGGTATAATCATTTAATAATTAATTTAATACTTAAATATTAGCAATGTAAACACTTGATCCGAATGTTTCTCTCTTGGAATAAATACATTCTTTCTGTGCATGTTTGCCCCATGCGAGGGTAACATTACTGTAGGTTACATGACGGATGTCCACAAGTTAAGTTTTACTTCCGTTCCTGATCCAGATTTACATACAGTACATTTGGTCTCTGGCTGAAAAGGAAGCACTGATTGGCTCGCATTTCACAAATAGTAAAGCAAGTAACCAATCACAGATAAAACTGAATTCTTGTAACCAGGGTGGGATTTATGTGAAATGATTGGAAGCACAACTTACCCTTAAAGTTCAAGAGTAAACGTTTTTTAAAGGGAAGTTTTAAAGGTTAACTACTTCTGTTTTAAACACTTCATAACACCTCCTTTTGGCGGGTGCGGTATACTGCTACAGATAAAGTGGTAGAACTGGTCGTTTTTACTGTAACATCATATTCTGAAGTGTTTTTCTTCTTGTACTCAATTTATATATGACTGTCAAAATTTCGACTCACCTCAGTGTTAAAGTGCTCACGCTGGAGACTCCGTACTTCCTGACTTGAACAAAGCAGCAATAAAGGACAGGGCACTACAGAGTCATGCCATATAAATGTTCTTTTTATTATTAAGTTGATGCAAAGTATTCTGGAATATGCAATAAAGAAAATGTGTTAAAATGGTAAACGCTTCAGGTGTTGCACGAGTTGCAGGTTCACAGCGGTGACTGAAGTCTTTTTTTTTTCTTTTCTTTTAGCAGGAGCGAAAAAAGAAAAACAAAAAGGTCCCTCTGTCCCTCCCTTTTTCTATTTATTTATTTCTTTATTTATTTTTATTCCCTGCCACAATAGTTGACTAGACACAGTGCTGAATAAGAGGTAAAGGACACAGTGGAGTCATGCATTTGTTTCAAAATTTCCCAAAAGCAAAGGACAAATAGGGACTAGACATCAGAACCATAGAGCCACACCCCTTCCCCCGCCCGTTACCCCTACACACATTATATCTCTAAACGAGCAACATCTTGAACAAACCACAAAACCCTGGAACAGGATCAAAATACATTCTTAAAACTTTTCATAAAGGTCAAACATGTCCTCAAAACATAAAGTAAAGTTTATATAACTAGTGTATATGCTTTTCCCCCCTTTATTATCACAGAATATTAAAAAAAAAAAAATGCTCAAGCATTTTGCACAGTACTGTATATTTGAGTTTTTTTTTCTTTTAATACAGTTTAGAAGTCTGCAAATGGATGAGAGAAAGAAAATCAATAAAGAAAAAAACATCCAATATCTTCTTTCTTTGAGTAATAATAAAGATCCGGGCTGACGCTATAGTATAACAGTATTGACGCAGTTGAGCAAGAAGGCTTCGTTATGTAAAAAACTGAAAGATTTCCTTTTTCTTCACTATTGAGAAATGATACATGCCCAAGCCTTTATAGCCAGTGTGTGACAATCAGGCTGTGTAGCTGAATTTCTCTCGGGAAATCTCTGGTTACTATAGAACTTTTAAAAAATAATGCAAACCGGATTCCAAAAAAGTTGGGACACTAAACAAATTGTGAATAAAAACTGAATGCAATGATGTGGAGATGGCAAATGTCAATATTTTATTCAGAATAGAACATAAATCACGGAACAAAAGTTTAAACTGAGAAAATGTATCATTTTAAGGGAAAAATATGGTGAATCAAAATGTCATGGTGTCAACAAATCCCCAAAAAGTTGGGACAAGGCCATTTTCACCACTGTGTGGCATCTCCCCTTCTTCTTACAACACTCAACAGACGTCTGGGGACCGAGGAGACCAGTTTCTCAAGTTTAGAAATAGGAATGCTCTCCCATTCTTGTCTAATACAGGCCTCTAACTGTTCAATCGTCTTGGGCATTCTTTGTCGCACCTTCCTCTTTATGATGCGCCAAATGTTCTCTATAGGGGAAAGATCTGGACTGCAGACTGGCCATTTCAGTACCCGGATCCTTCTCCTACGCAGCCATGATGTTGTGATTGATGCAGAATGTGGTCTGGCATTATCTTGTTGAAGAATGCAGGGTCTTCCCTGAAAGAGATGACTAGATGTTGTTCTAGAAGCTGAATATATTTTTCTGCATTGATGGTGCCTTTCCAGACATGCAAGCTGCCCATGCCACACGCACACATGCAACCCCATACCATCAGAGATGCAGGCTTCTGAACTGAGCGTTGATAACAACTTGGGTTGTCCTTGTCCTCTTTGGTCCGGATGACATGGCGTCCCACATTTCCAACAAGAACTTCGAATCGTGACTCGTCTGACCACAGAACAGTCTTCCATTTTGCCACACTCCATTTTAAATGATCCCTGGCCCAATGAAAACGCCTGTGCTTGTGGATCTTGCTTAGAAATGGCTTCTTCTTTGCACTGTAGAGTTTCAGCTGGCAACGGCGGATGGCACGGTGGATTGTGTTCACTGACGATGGTTTCTGGAAGTATTCCTGAGCCCATTCTGTGATTTCCTTTACAGTAGCATTCCTGTTTGTGGTGCAGTGTCGTTTAAGGGCCCGGAGATCACGGGCATCCAGTATGGTTTTACGCCCTTGACCCTTACGCACAGAGATTGTTCCAGATTCTCTGAATCTTCGGATGATATTATGCACAGTTGATGATGATAACTGCAAAGTCTTTGCAATTTTTCGCTGGGTAACACCTTTCTGATATTGCTCCACTATCTTTCTGCACAACATTGTGGGAATTGGTGATCCTCTACCCATCTTGGCTTCTGAGAGACACTGCCACTCTGAGAAGCTCTTTTTATACCCAATCATGTTGCCAATTAACCTAATTACTGTTAATTGGTCTTCCAGCTCTTCGTTATGCTCAAATTTACTTTTTCCAGCATCTTATTGCTACTTGTCCCAACTTTTTTGGGATTTGTTGACACCATGACATTTTGATTCACCATATTTTTCCCTTAAAATGATACATTTTCGCAGTTTAAACTTTTGTTCCGTGATTTATGTTCTATTCTGAATAAAATATTGACATTTGCCATCTCCACATCATTGCATTCAGTTTTTATTCACAATTTGTTTAGTGTCCCAACTTTTTTGGAATCCGGTTTGTAATAATAGTAATAATCTCCGGAACTTCATTATGTTGTAAGAGTGTAGCGTAAAAGCCTACAATATGTCTCAGAGTCCTTAGAGAAAAGATCTGGTTATATAGTTGGTGTTGATTTCTCATTGTATTCCATGGCAGATAAAGACAATCACTTACCAGTGCTTTCCTCTGAGTGTGTTACTGTACTGTACGTGTAATAGTGCGTGAGCAGCAGTTTGAAAAGATGCGGACGGCGAATTTATGTGCATCTGAAGAAACAAGGGATGAGACGGGAGAATATTGGACGTGACCAAATAAGGGAAGGAAAGGAAGAAAAATAATCTCCCATTAAGGCTACAACCACCAACCAGGTACTGCGAACACCATCATGTGTTTCCTCCGAGACACAAATCGCATCATTTTGAACTGCTTGCTCACACACCGTAGGGCGTAACACACTCGGACGACAGCGTTATCCTCTCCTTCTGCTTGTGGGCGCTCACACACACCCATGATTGTCTAGTGTTGTGATTGATTCTAGAATTTCACCCATTCCCCAAGAAAGCTCGGGACCAACTATGTGGTTGAAATGACTGGAAATGGGTTTAGAACCTTTCGACACATTATTAAAACCTGGAAGGATAGTCCTGGACTGTTAACTGGATTGGAAGTCAAATTACATTGACAGTAAAAACCAGAGTTATGTGTAATAGTGAAACTAAGAGCATTTTCATACACGCACATGTAATGAGGACTCACAGGATTGGGGCTAAACAGCTGTGCGTCCATATGAGAATCACTTGTTAGTGAGACTCAACAGGAAAAAGGGGAAGTTTGCGAAGAGAGCATAAAGATCGGACTTTGGAGCGATGGTAAAAGGGTCATGTGATCTAATAAATCCAGATTGACCCTGATGAAGCGACACACCCATCATGGATTGTCTCCACTGTACAAGCCTCTGGAGACAGTGTTATGATCTGGGGGTTGCTCCAGTGGTCAGGTTTAGACTCAGCTATTTTGTGTGGCAATAAAATGAAGTCAGCTGACGACCTGAATGTACTGAATGACCAGGTTATATCACATCTATGGAGTTTTTCTTCCATGATGGAACAGGTACAGTATACTGCAGGACACAAATAGTGAAAAAGTGGTTCTGGGAGCATTTCAACACATGAACATCACACAAGGCTGAACTAAATCTTTAAGAAAAAAAAGAAAGAAAAAAAACTCCACACATAATAGCATTCTTTCCCCATTCCTTCTCTTTCTTTTATGATCGACTCAAACCAGACGTGATATGATGACTCACAAATGAATGAGCCAAAATAGTTCCATTGCAGTCCGGTTCGGCTTAATGCACTCGTTTGTGGTGATGATCTAAAATCGGTACTAAAGCTGCCACTATTTCGATCAGAAATCACAGAGCGCATGCATTTAAATCAGCATCGATTAAAAAACACTGAAAAGCCTCTCTATCAATGGTGGCGTTTAAAGAAGTTCCTGATCCAGACATGACATGGTCCTGACTAAACTCAATGCTTTATCAAAGATTTTATCACCAACACTTATACATGATCATATACAGTAGCGGCTTGACATGACATCATGGGTCTCGGTCATGCATCTACAATAGGCAGGTTGAATTCTGGTGCCGTGATGCGCACGGTTTATTCATAAAGGAAAACAAAAGGAAACAAATGTACATACAAGAAAAGAAAAAAAAAGTGCATTCCGGGAAAAAAAAAATCCAGCAAAGAAAGGACAAAAAAAAAAATTCATCGATTTTGTGAGTGCTGATTCAGACCACACGAATGCAGGAGACAAAAAAAAAAAAAAAAAAAGAGACAAACTTGGCACAGTTTTCTTAAGTAGAAGTTGTTGTTTTTTTTTTTTTTTGTTCCCTCCCCGAGTTTCATTGTCGCTCCTGAAATCCAGAAATCCGGTACCAGAATGAGGCTTTATGAACAAAACACCCTGCAATAAACAGACAAAAGAGAAGAGGACAATTAAAACAAGGTTCATCTGCCAATCGTGAGGACCATAAAGTGATTCGTCTTGCAGGAAGCGAGTTGGTACGCTCGGAGTGTCGCGTTCTGAGCGCAGCTCTCACAAAGAGTGCGGGGTGAACAGGCTCTTATCTGCGCCAGCACAAGCGAGAGAGCTGCTGTACGAGGAGCCACTCGCTCAGCACTAATCCTGTTACAGCACCGTGCTCCATCACTGTCTCTATAGTTACGGCTAACAGGCTGGCTTTAGAGGTAGCTGTGCTAATGTCAAGAGCGCAAAGCGGTGCGATTGGAAAACGCATTCACCTTGCTAGTAGACAAAAAAGACCTGAAGCAATGCATGTAAAATGATAGTTATGTTTAGGGCTGGGTGATATGGCTGAAAACTGTATCACGATATCAGTGTTTCATATCGGTCGATATCGATAATTATTGATATTTTTTATGACCCATTTAAAATAAGGCCCAGGAGAAGAACATATTATATTTAAACATTTTTATTTTAAACTTAACCTTCCTATGATCAGAGTCCCATCAGTTATTAAGACAGAAATGTCAACAACCATGGGAAAATAATTAAAATGTAAACACAAGTCTAAAGTCACAATTAACAATTATCTCTTAACATTTAAGGTGCAAAATTAAAAGAAAATGTAAGAAATGCTAAATAAAGTGTAATAAAATAGTGCAATGTGTTTATTATATCAGATGCCTTTAGAGAAAACTACAACAAAAATATATTGTTGTAATATATTTGAGTTTGATGTTAATTAACTGGCGGGCCACCAGGGGGCAATACCGCGCTGTATACTATGTGTGTCGTGTGCACTGAATGCAGTAAAAGAAGAATACCGTTTTCTCCATTTCTTTTTCCTCTGGTTGTCTCACACAAAAAGCAAGTATTATTATAGATGTTAGTTGTGTATATTGGCATAATTGTCATACCAAAGAATAAACTACCCGCCAATGTGGCTAGTGAGACTAACGTTACCCGCCACAGCCGAATTTTACCCGCATTTGGCGAGTGCCAATGTCAACGCCATCTTGTCTCCGTTTATGCTTCCTGAATCGCGACCGTACTACTTCCGGGTCCTAGAGCCGGTCGCAGAGCGAGTGCGCATGACGGCAACCAAACTAGCTTCACGACCTCTGTTTTCTTCCGACAAAGAATAAAAAATATCGAACGTTCTATCGAACACATTTTTTTATTGATATCGATCACGTGTCTATCGCGAAACATATCGTTATCAGTTTATCGCCCAGGCCTAGTTATGTTAAAAAAAATAATATCACTAGGCACTTGGAAAACTGGCACTAAGCTAAGCTAGCTATTATGTTGTAATTTACTTAAATACATATTAATATCTTCTAGAAGCATATGACCTGTAACAATTGATGCTTGATTAGGTTTTTTTGATAAAAGCTTTAAAAGCCAAAAGTCTGTAGTGTCCGTAACCATGTCAAATTCATGTTGCAATATCGTAACAATTTTTCATTTTAGAATAATACACTTTTTCAGGTTTATATCTTTTCATGTAAAATTAAAATTGGCCAAGTTTCATCTGAATGACAGTTAAGACCGTTGAAAGATTTGAATTAGAAAAAGTTCCGAACACTACAGGCATAAAAGGGCATGAAACTGTATTTAGTAAATGTGTTTCTTTAGATCTGATAAAAATATAAATGTGTACTGTATATGTATATTTACAAAAGAAATTAAACATGGATCTGGATGGTGTATATTGATCCTACAGTATCTAAAAAATTCACTTTACACTTCATTCATTTTCTATACCGCTTAATCCTTCTGACTTAGTCCTTAGTGACTTCGGGCACTAGGCGGGGTACACCCTGGACAGGGTGCCAATCCATCGCAGGGCACACACACATACACACACTCACACACTCAATCACACACTACGGGCAATTTAGGAACGCCAATTAGCCTAACCTGCATATCTTTGGACTGTGGGAGGAAACCGGAGTACCCGGAGGAAACCCACCAAGCACGGGGAGAACATGCAAACTCCATGCACACAGAGACGGGAATCGAGCCTGGCCGGGGAATCGAACCCGGACCCTGGAGGTGCAAGGCGACAGTGCTAACCACTACACCACCGCGCCGCCTAACTTTACACTTTTTAGCACCAATACAGTACCATGTTTCGGCCGTACTGTAGGTAAGCTAGATAAAGATTTAGCTAGCTTGCATGTAATTCGTCATTTTTCTTTTGTTGGCAAAATACTGAAAAAAATCTCTTAATATGTAAAATTACTTTCCAATTCATAGGGCTGTGTTTTTGGGCCAGTCACGTTCTTCCACACCGAACTCATCAAACCGTGTGTTTACTGTATAGTCTTTGCTTTGTGCACTGGGGCTCGGTCATGTTGGGAAAAAAAAGGGCCTTCCACAAACTGTTGTCACAAAGAAAAGCATCTTCCAAGATAGCTTGGTATGCTGAAGCATTAAGATTGTTCTTCACTGGAAATAAGGGGCCTAATTAATTGAAACACCTCAATTCAATAATTAACAGGTTAAAAAGATATGGAAAGTGAATGTAAATTGAACAATGAGCAAAATACTGTAGATACTGAAAAAGAAACACTTACTCATCAGAGTCTTTCTTGCTCTCTTCGATGTATGCGATAGACTCTGACCTCAGACGGTTCGTCACCTCGTAAGTACGCAGAGTAACACCAAAAATGTCTTCGTGGTAGCGATTTTCATCCTACATATGATATGAAAACAAAACAAAAATTATGTCCTACGGGAAATACATACTGTAAAACCAAAATCATTACATTTTCCTTAGATAATTAGATGTTGAGGCTCTGATCAGCCAAGCTGATGTGCTGAAAAACAGCCACGTTGTAAAGAATCAGGGACCAGAAGGTCAGTCTTCACTAAGCACCTTGTCCACTCTTCTGTTTCCCAAACTCATGAGGATGTTCTATATACAGTATATATAAAATTGAAGCTCTGCAAGAAGTGAAATTAATTAACCTAGCAATTTAAAACAGGCCTGACCCTCAGTTTACTGATGTAGAACCCAGCGTCCTCCAGGGTCATGTTGCCTTGGAGTTTGATGATCTGCTGGACGGTCTTCAGCACGTCTCCGGCCATGGTCACGTCCCCACACACGTAAATGTGCCCCCCCTCCTCTTTCAAGCATCGATACACCTTCTCAGACAACTGCTCGCAGAGGACATCCTGGACGTATTTCTGATACAGGGAAAGGGAAGGTGAAGAAGAAAGTGAGACAGATGATAATGAAAAACTAGAAAGTGTCGAGGTGGGCGAGGATGGCCGTATACATTTCAGTGAAGAGGAGAACTTTTGCATCATCCCTCATCCTATTCAACAGTTTTATACCGTGAATTAGACACCTGCGGTTTTCATTCGCTCGCATTTCATGGTGCTTTCTTCAAAGCGCTCACATAATTTTCACATTACAGTATATAGAAGTCGCCCGTGTCGTTCAAGGCCGCTCTGAGACGGTTCGTTTAAAACCCGTACGATGTTTATAAAAATAAGGATGACCTTGTGTGTTCTGTGTGGAAGTCTAGACAAGTCTAATAATCATGTTCACTTGTGCACTTGAGGTTCAATAAACATTGTACTGAGGCAGTTTTCATGTTTCTGAAAAATCCTTAATCCAAAACCAGAACCAGCACAAAAACAATTAGCCCTGGCTGACGCAGCGCTGTGGAACTCCTGTTCATAGTCAGAAATCTGTCGTGACGATGTCCCCAAAGAGACATTGATCAATGCAATTATCAAAGATCCACCTACCAAGTCAAGCACAATAACACAATAACACAACTAGTGAAGTTTTTTTAATACAAGATTAAAACTTTTATAGTTCAATGAAAAATTTTGGTTGACTTTATACATTATAAAACATCATACATAATTATTTGTAACGGCAATGCACTACAGGAAGTGCTGGGGACAATATCGCTTCAATTGTCTGCCATAAGTTTATTTCTGTACTAACGATTAAAATATGACTGATGACAAAGTCTGTGAAGTCTAATCCAGGTGGGTAAGTTTCAGTGAGTTAAGCTAGTGCATCATTTTACTTTCAATGCCCGACTGCTTTGTGCTTTATCCAACCGGCTATAATTTTTGTTTTATAATTTTTGTTTCATAATGTTAGCGTTAACGGGAAAAAACAAGATCTCATGATGCTTACAAAGCAAATTCTATTTCAATAATACAACAAGATGAATTAATCCTGGAGGAAATTCTAGTTAAGAGGCGGTATCAAAAAGTTTTGAGACTAGTTCTGTAGCACGCCAACAGATGGCAGCACAAGGGTGCACACAGTCTCAGGGAGCACCAACCTTCATAAGTCAGTGTGCCAAAAGACTTCGTCCTGTGTACATGGGCAGATGCACAACTGGTTCTGTTCTGATCACGTGCGTTACAACGTATGCCATTTCATCATGGACAGCAAACGTGAAATTCTGCGCGAAACTGGACAAATCTGCCGCAGAGACATTTGACATGATTCAGCAAGTTTATGGCGATGCTGCGATGAGTTGTTTGAGGTGTTTTGAGGCTCGCGCACTTCAAAAGGAGGAAGAACATCACTGGAAGAGGGCAAGAGATCAGGAAGACCTTAAATGAACTCACCACATGAAAATGTCGAAACCATCGGGAAACTACTGTAGTGCATGATGATAATCTGAGAACTTCCGCACCCATCTAACTCGGTAAATAATAATCAATTAATTAATAATTAAGTAACTATTTAATTAAAAAAAGTATTTTCTTGTAAACAGAGCTAATCGTGAAACTTTTTGATACCACCTCGTCTGTTCGAGTAAGTGCTCTCGTCTCGTCCCTATGTTTTTGTTAATACTAGCGTTCATTTTGAACATTAAGTCTACTTCATTAGCATTAGTTAATCAGTCTCAACAATAAATCTGGAGATATCTAAGATATCTAATATGTTAAATGGTTTAATCAGCATCAGGCAGGACAACAAGGTGGCATTGACAGATGTGCAGACTTGAGCAGGCATTACATCCTAGAACACAAGCTGCGCCAACAAGACGCAGAAATAGAGAAATAATTGATGACTTATAAAAAAATCAACAGATTAGTCTACTACCAAAAAATTTAAAAAAAAATAACAATAATAATAACCTTTTTTATTTCCATAGTGTGGTCATATTTTTACCTTTGGTCGTCCTGGCTCTCGTGAGTATGCAGTGTAGAGTTCTTGAAACACTTTCTTGTTCTTGGCCTGGATGGTCTCCTCCTTGTAGATGTGGTCCATCTGCGACTGTCGACACCCAAACACCAGGATCATCGGACAAGACTTGATGCCTGTTTAAAAGATCCACAAACCCACTCACATCACAACTGGACACTTACAGTACAGTGTGACGGATGCTTGAGAGGATGGAATTATGTTTTAGCATTTGAACTCGCCTTTATTTTCGAGGTCATAAAGTCTTTGCTGCCAGAAGCTTCTGAAGGGGGCGATGCCTGTTCCTGGTCCGACGAGGATGCACGGGACTTTGCTGTCCTTTGGCATGCGGAAGTTTGGGGCTCTGGAAGTAAATGGAAACTTTGCATCATGAATTGTGATGAAACAAAAATCTAATTTTTTTGTTATTTATGACGACTATTTTTGCTGTTCATCTCCAACAAAAGTGCAAAAAGTCACCTATTTTATTTTTGTATTGGCTAAGGCTTAAACAACCTGATTAGATTTTCCCCTGTTGTGACCTCATATAAGAAGATCCCCTTCCACAGCTTGTTGCTCAGCTCTGCTATTCTCTGAAGAGGCATGGCTCCGCAGTAGCTCATTTATATAGACACAGAAATGGTGTGTTTGGAAGAGGAGTGAAAATGAAGAAACAAAACGCTGAGCTTAGGAACTCTTGCTTATAAAATATAGGTCCTTTAAAGCTGTGCTGTATATTCATGTAGTGATCAAAAAACAAAAAAGACTGTTTAAGGTGCAGTTATTGTATGGTATGGTATCAGAGTGGTTAGCACTGTTGCCTTGGACCTCCAGGGTTGAGGGCTTGTTTCCCGCCTCAGAGTCCATGTATGCATGAAGTCTGCATGTTCTCCTTGTGCATGGTGGGTTTTCTCCAGGTTAACTCCCACAGTCCAAAGACATGCGGGTTAGGCTAATTGGAATTCCCAGATTGAGCGTAGTGTGTGAATAAGTGTGTGAGTGTTGACCGGAGGTGCCACCATGGCCATAAATTGGGAATAAATACAATTGGCTGTTTTTTGTAAATCACCATTGGCCTCCATGGTCCCTAGTTGGACTACACAGGTTCAAAGATAGATGAATGGATTAAAATATTTATACTTAAATTTTTAAATCAAGAAGTTGTTCAGAAATGGATAACTACACAAGCCTTAAAATTAGCTTGGCACGTTAAAAAGCATTTGTGCGTTTAAAAACAGCTCAAATGGTCCTGTAACAGAAAACAATATGAAAAAAATCTGTTACCCTCTGACGAAGCACGGCACCATCTCGTCCGTGTCTAAGCTGTTAAGCCAGGATGAACACACTCCGTGGTGTATGGGACCGGCTCCGTCTGCACAGAATGAAACATACTCTCGTTTGACTGAACACCTCTCGAGCGCTGATTCGATGCCTAGTGATTAAGCCAGCTGGGTACTGACGGAGTGCGTCTCGGATGGATTGGCACTATTGGTATAATTTAACTGGCAATTATGTCATTATGTACATCATTTGATGTTTACAATGCATTTAGCGAGAAGGGCGAGGAGAGCGAGCGGAGGAGTGCAAGAGGTCACCTCGGAAAAGCGGGAGATGATTAACATCTTTATTGTGATCAAATCAGTTTATGCCCAAATTGCTGCTGAAAGTAAAAAGGTCCTTAGCATATTGCACTTCATGCAAAATTGCCAGTAATTGCTAAGTTTCCAGTAGGGCAGGCTGGAGTCGGTTACAAGTTCAGTGGGTTTATAAGTGTTTAAACGTGGTTACTGTACATTGATCTAAGCACTTTGAATTGACTTAATTCAGGCTGTACATGATAACAGGAAAATCTCATCGTTCACTGGTACGTACTTACTGACAAAATATGAATCATCCTAATTATTAGTTAATGCCTTCATACTGAATATCTCATTGTTAAGTTTTGTTGGCTTTTCTATTTTTGATTTTATTTTGGACAACCAGTCCAGTCCATTCATCACATCTTGGGTGTCTTCAAACTGGGAATCCTGCCCTAATAATTTTTTTCCCTTTGGTTTTATCTCTGGCTTTTTTTTTTAATTTTATATATATATATATATATATATATTGGATCTCACATCATTCCTCTTCTACATCATCCATCCATAACCTTCTTCTTTCAGTTCTATTCCATGTTTTTTTCCATGTCTTAAGTTTCTATAGCTAAAAGTAAACACTGCTCTTTTGTCCAATTTGGTTTTCTCCTTGTTTTTACTCCCCTTCCATGTCTCTTGGACTGTTGGCTACAGACCATCGAAAAGTGCAACTTAAATAGACGGTCCTGCAATCATGTAAATTAGGCAAAGCTGAGTGGAGTAAAATGGATTAAAAGTAATAAAATCAGTATGATAAATAAATGTAAGAACTGTAATAAAGTAAGTACTGTGTGGAAAGTGGTTGCTTCAAAAGTAGACACATTTCCAACATTTGGCTGTTTAATTATCTTTAAGATATTTAGCCTATAACTGAAGCCTCTTACTTTGCATAACCCTAACCCTCAGTTCATAACCCTAACCCTAACCTAACCCTAACCCTGTAGTCATGATTATACAATTTCTTTATATACGAACATTATGATTTCACCATCTGTTCTATTATCATGTATTCTATTTTCACAAAGAGTGCTTTTTAAGACCTTTGCAGGGGTCAAAATCACAGTCCTTGAATTGCTGCATCATCTCTAGCAACATGGTCAACCACACCTCATCACTAAAATAAAGGTTTTTCTACTTTCCTTACTCAGAGTTGCTCTGAGAAATTTCCTAAATCACTTTTAGTCTAGGACTCCCAGCTAGGACTTTTTAAGGGAAGATAGGAGCTCTCTGAGAGAATTCTAAGAAGCTTTGTAAATATGGCCCGGAGCCATAGCGAAAAAGTGGACCATACTTCTCCTTCTTTCTATGATGAATTCCCCTTTTAAGTCCGTTCTCATACTTTAAATCCTTGTTGGTTATTGTAGGTATCTGCTGTCAGACTAATGTCTCTCTCACATACAGTACCCTTCTCTTCAGCCTCAAACATGTAAAACTTGCATACAATGTTTTGGACAATGCTTTCTCTCTAAATTTAAGATTCAAACTGTCTCACCCCGAGTGCGGTAGGAGACCACAGCCACTGTGAGGTGGATCTCGCCTGGATGGAGGTCTGGTGAGGAGCTGATTGAGTAGTAGCGTGGCTGCAGCAGGGGCAGCTGGGTAAGGAGAAGTGTACATGGCACCTGCAGAGATGGAAACTCCTCTAATACCTCCACCATTGTGGGGTTATTGTACCACTTCCACTCTTCATACTCCTGTAGACCCTGCATAGACAAACACAACAAGACATGATGAGAAACAATAGAAATCAAATATGTATATATTTTTGTGATATATTGACATTTATTAAAAGCTGCCATATTGATTACCTTTGATGTAGAACTGGAAGCTAATACAGTATGTGAATTAACTTCTGCTTTCCACAGCTTGATTGCTACATAATTAAGAAAACCTTTTAAAAAAAAATCTAACCTTTGATATACAGTACCTGACAAATGTATCCAACCCTGTTATAAGCCAACACTTTTTTACACTTGAAGTCAAAATTCTATTTCTGAATTTCATTGATCTGCTGGTCTGTAATTAACTCTGATACTGTAATTAACGTATGGTGTGTGACGGCAAGGCTACAGCCAGTGCCTCTCACAATGTTCACGCTTCTCGCTCGATCAGGAGAAAACGAGACTAAGGAAACCCTTCAGCACCACAGACAGCTCCACGGCTCGTTCAAGAATGTCAGAGCGCTTCAACTTGCCAGGGCTGGCAGCACATTGCCTGGCTATAAAAGACCAGCCATACATTAATTAGTATGGTGAGTAGTGGGTCTAGGGTACAAAACTCTTATGTCTTACAACATGTCCAGATTCCGTTTCGACCGTGCTGGAAACTCTCCCACTTGGGGCACACCGCTGAGGAAGGGTCAAAGCAAGGCTTTGATTGCCTCCTCTGGTTCCTCGTCTTCAGCCTCCATCAGTAGTGAACATCCCCCGGTTTGGGATGTCCGTTGCCAACTTCAGAAACCAAGGAACTGCACTCTTAGCATCTTGCCAGCCAGTGGTGGCTCAGTTGGTTAAGGCTCTGGGTTACTGAAGGTTGGGGATTCAAGCCCTAGCACCACCCGTAACCCTATGTGCTCCAGGGACGCTGTATCAGGCTGACCCGGCACTCTGACCCCCAGCTTCTTAACTGGGATATGCGAACAAATTCATTTCATCAGGTACGTGTGACAAATAATTTAATCTTAATCGCAAGACTTTAAATGTGTCCAGTTTGTGCCACACTTTGAAGCGTTCCCAATTATCTCAACGAACCTTTACTGGGCAACAAGACCAAAGATTTTTTTTTTCTATCCACACTTCCCATTCCTTCCCTCAACATATCAGTCATAGCTCTTGACATACACTCTAGAACTACTTCAGGGTGACTGTTGGCCTCACTATGGCTTTCCTCACCAACGCTGGTCTTGGTCGCTGCTTCCGACTATGTACTACAGAACAACAGTACTAACTTGGACATCCAACTTGTTATATTTAATTTTACATCAGATTCTCAAGTAATGAAATTATTTTACCTTAACTTTAACCACCTTAGAATTCTCCTTATTGTTCATTTTCAGTTATTTTCTTCAGGAGCATTCATTCATTCATTCATTCATCTTCTATACCGCTTTATCCTGTATTTAGAGTCGCGAGGACCTGGAGCCTATCCCAGGAGACTCTGGGCACGAGACACCCTGGACAGCGTGCCAATCTATCGCAGAGCACACACACACACACACACACACTCATTCACACACTATGGTCAATTTGGGAACGGCAATTAGCCTAATCTGCATGTCTTTGGACTGTGGGAGGAAACCGGAGTACCCGGAGGAAACCCACCAAGCACGGGGAAAACATGCAAACTCCATATCTCTTTAAAAGACGGAAATGATTTTGGTTCAGAAAATAGGAGCTTTAAAAACATTATACAGTTGAAGGTAATTGGTAAATCAAACGTGTCCTACTTTTCATCAAGAGCTTCCAGAACCTGGGGGGGATGAACATTTTTCAGGTGCTGATTTTCTTCAATACTTGATGACCAGTCATTTATTTAATAATACGAATATATAACAATACTAATACGACTTTAATTCTAAATTCACCATCAGAGAACTTACAGTGTTTGTAATAAAATACTGAATGAAAGAACGTGTATTTACCAAATCATACAAATCTGATCAAATTCAAAGTAGTTTAAAGACTCTCAATCCAAATACTCCTTTAATCATTTAAGCACAGTTTCCTCAGCACTAATAATAATAATAATAATAATAATAACCTTGTGCCAGACTGCCCTTCAAAACTATGAATGGATCTCAATACACCCACTTTGTGTAGTCATGAGCTCATATGCATATAAATAGGCCTGATATTTTCGGGTGCTTGTGCAGTGATTAGGTCTTTCACATGACTCACATTTAAAATGCCGTTCTACGACGATGACCCTCTGGACACGAATATGTCTCATAGAGTACGCCTGCCATCATCATGAGCCAAAAAGCCCTTGTAGTCCTTAGCTTTACAATTGGCAACGTGCCCAAAAAGTGCCAACGCAGCCATTGTGAGATGTTCTCTCACAACAACACGCCACATTTTATGTAGATGAAACAAAGTTATACAGGAAATTTATTGCAAAGGACTTGACATTTTAGCATGATCAAGGTATTATGCATTAACACTTATAGTATATACTGTTCATTTTCTGACCCTACACAAACTGGACTGGGTTATTTTTGGCCCTGGACTGGGTTTCTTTATATAATTAGTTTCTATGACACATTTTGAACTACATATTGTATGTATTTCATACATCAATCAGCCACAACATTAACACGTTAACACTGATTATAAATTCATTCATTCATTCATTTTCTATACCGCTTAATCCTGTGTTCATGGTCGCGGGGGACCTGGAGCCTATCCCAGGAGACTTCGGGCACTAGGCGGGGTACACCCTGGACAGGGTGCCAATCCATCGCAGGGCACACACACACACACACTCACACACCCAATCACACACTACGGGCAATTTAGGAACGCCAATTAGCCTAACCTGCATATCTTTGGACTGTGGGAGGAAACCGGAGTACCCGGAGGAAACCCACCAAGCACGGGAAGAACATGCAAACTCCATGCACACAGAGACGGGAATCGAGCCCAGACCCTGGAGGTGCAAGGCGACAGTGCTAACCACTACACCACCGCGCCGCCCACTGATTATAAAATATATACAAAATAAACTAGTGAGAATCATGGGCACCCAAAGCTCACCCATGCCCACGTGGACCAAAGGCCAACTCATCCAGTCCGATCCAAGGCAACACAATTTGCAGAGAAAATTCAAGAACCCAACAGTAGAAACTTGGTGGTGCTGGGGTTTGAAGCTGGGACCTTTTTGATCAGTAGTTCACCACCTTAACCACGTAGCCTACAGTATACTGTACCACCACATCGCAATGTGTTTTATTCTTCTTATACCACTACAGTTGTTCTTTTTTTGAATAATTGAAGTATAACATTACATACTTTTACCAATGTATAGTATGTTTGTATTTTAAGGTTGGGAACATTCAGAAAACCAGAAGGTTACAGCTATTAATAATGCTTTTTTAAACACCATAGTGGCCCTCTTACAGACACGACCTGTTCAACATGTCTTCTCCGCTGTTGGTTAAAGTGTGGGTCGATGTGCTCTGGGATTACCTGTAGAAACTTACGAAATGTTTCTGAGAACCAAGACAAGCCTGAACTCTAAAATAACAAAAATAACAATTCATTAAGTCACCACTGCAACAAGAACAAGAACGCAGCACGAGGGAAGACATTCACTCCAGCCGCGCCGTCGCATTCGCGTTTCTCGTTTTTCCGCCTCAGTTTTTTTTTCCCTTTCGCGAATCATTTCGTCCTTTCCTACGGAGTCAGCTGAACCAGAACGGGGGTGACTCACTGTCTTGGCAGCCATTTTTAGCAACATTGCGCGCGGACCGCAAAGCCCGCGTTACAGTGGGAGGAAGTGAGAGGGAAATATTTCCGAGGCAGGAGAAAATGGCATTGACACTGAGTGATTGGCAAGGATAAGCGAGACAGTTGGAGGGGTAATGAATGATCTGACTGAGAAAATTGCTGCTAATTTGAAAAGCGAAGCCGGAGTCACGCGCGGTCGGCAGCATCTTTAGCGGCACGCAGAGGAAGCGTCGGACAATGGATCGGAATACATTAGCGGAATGAGTAAAGCTGGCAAATTAGGGTGAAAACGAAAAAGAAACAAAAACAAAACAATAAAGAAGTTTTTGCGGCGCGGTGGTGTAGTGGTTAGCACTGTCGCCTTGCACCTCCAGGGTCTGGGTTCGATTCCCCGGCCAGGCTCGATTCCCGTCTCTGTGTGCATGGAGTTTGCATGTTCTCCCTGTGCTTGGTGGGTTTCCTCCGGGTACTCCGGTTTCCTCCCACAGTCCAAAGACATGCAGGTTAGGCTAATTGGCGTTCCTAGATTGCCCGTAGTGTGTGATTGGGTGTGTGAGTGTGTGTATGTGTGTGTGCCCTGCGATGGATTGGCACCCTGTCCAGGGTGTACCCCGCCTAGTGCCCGAAGTCTCCTGGGATAGGCTCCAGGTCCCCCGCGACCCGGAACACAGGATAAAGCGGTATAGAAAATGAATGAATGAATCAATTTTTTTTTTTTTTTTTCGAGAGCAGCGACTGTGTGTGTTGTTTGATCGTGACTTCATGGTTATAATTGTCTTGACGTTTGGCCTGCGTTCGTTTTTTTTTTTTTTCCCCCTACCTTGCTGAGCACTTCTAGTCTCTTCTTCTGTTTCTCATTGGTGGCTAACGGAGCGAACTGTTGCAGAAGCTGAGGGCTCGGAGGGGTCGTGATGTCCAGGAAGCATTTAAACGCTTGATAAATGGTGCACGGAGGGATCCGACTCTCGTCAGTCCAGTTGCTGATCACTCCTACAGAGGAGAGACAGGAAATAAGTCGTGTTCGATACCGCAAAGAAGACAGACAGGTTTAACATCACTGGCACTGACAGGCATTCAGCATTCAGATATGCTGTCATGCACTTTTATACTGTTTACATCTTGGATTTGCAGATTGTACCTGTGCATGCCCTTTGTATATCTGTCTAGACTGTATTTAATTATTTAATAATTGAACACAAATGTGCGACTGACCTCCCGCATCTAGACACCTCGACATGCTGAGATGCTGAGCTAATTATGCTCCTTATGAATTTATTTTTAAACCTACTGGCAGGATGCGTTCCGAGCAAACATGGGGGGAAAAAGTCTCAGGATGGGTATATTTGCAATACCTAGTTTTTAAGATTTAAGATTTTGTTTTTAATTAACTTCAAGAAAGAAATAAAGAGACATGCAGATGAGGGAACAACTGTTTATAAAAAGTAATGACAAAATCTAGACTGGTTTGTCATTAAAGTAGGGCTGTCAATATTAATGCATTAATGCATATGATTAAACTAGAAATTTTAATGTATTACATGTGATTAATCACAGACTATGACTTTGATTACCTTGATTAAAAACTGTCATCGATTGACACACTACTTTAAAGGCAAGCATAAACCTATAAACATTTTCTCATTAACTAATAAATGACAAAACAAATGTTATACAATTACTGCTGCAGTATAGAAGATAATAAATCGACAATGTGCAATTACAGTAAATAAATCAACTTTTAGGCATTGTTGATTAGTTTCCAATAACAGCATCCCTGGACAGGTTTCATTTTAAAACAAATGTGCCACTTAAAACTTCTGAGTCTACACAACTCTACCTGCTGAGAGACTGAGATAATTATGGTCTTTATTCATTTATTATTAAACCCTCAAGCAGAATAAAATTCCAGGTTGCATTTAAAGCATCAGAGTCTCAAGGTTGCTTTACATTAGCTTTTTTTTTTGATATGGTAGATTTATTCATTCATTCATCTTCTATACCGCTTAATCCTATGTTCAGGGTCGCGGGGGACCTGGAGCCTATCCCAGGAGACTTCGGGCACTAGGCGGGGTACACCCTGGACAGGATGCCAATCCATCGCAGGGCACACACACATACACACACTCACACACCCAATCACACACTACGGGCAATTTTAGGAACGCCAATTAGCCTAACCTGCATATCTTTGGACTGTGGGAGGAAACCGGAGTACCCGGAGGAAACCCACCAAGCACTGGGAGAACATGCAAACTCCATGCACACAGAGACGGGAATCGAGCCTAGCCAGGGAAATGGCAGATTTAATTTGCATATAAATATTTTTTAAAAATTATATCTCTTGATAAATTATGTAGATTAAATGACAGAAATATCAACAAATGTTTTACTGCAACAGGCTGCAAGTGCCTAAGGATACAAAAATTGCTTGTTTATGTAACAACCTCAGCAGCAGCCTCATTTCCCCTCGCATCTATTCCAATCTGTCATCATCTGCACTTGTTTCTCACTGGTTCATGTCTCATGTTAGATGGTTTTTAATGCTTGAATGTTTCATAGGTCACTGTGTGGCTTAACAAACAAAAAACATTCCTCTGAAACAGCTCAGGTACAGCGACTGGACTGAAAACAAGAGATAAAAACTTGCTAGAGTCATTCAGGAAGCCTGGAAAACTATTCCTCAAGACCATGAAAAATATGTAGAAATGGGCGTAATATTTATGAAATTTAGATATTAGTGTCTTACAGTTTCCTGATACCCGGTACATTTATTACATTAGTGATTATTATAAAAAAACAAAAAACAAATTTGCTCTCTTATTATTAATCATTAATCGAAAAATATATTGATTGAAAAACATCTACCCAGTTTAAGCTTTAAAAAAAACAAACATCAAATTGCAAACTGAATACTATAAGAGGCTTATGTGGTCTCTGTAAAAACACAATATCCAAATGTAGTGTCTTATTCAGTTGGATTTTTATCAGCTCTGGTCTTTGCATCTTTGTGTCTACAGACCGACTAACTCACACTCTGTTAATGTTATAGTAAATCTATGCATCATTACCCAGCGCCGTGTTCCTCTCCTCCAGAAACTCCACCCTCACAATTTGATTGACAGGAGGTGCATCCTCTAGTTTGTCGATCAATGCAGTCACCAGGTCTTCGTTGTTGCCAGCAAAGATGCCCAAATGGTCTCCAGGGAGGTATTTGAGACTCTCATGGTTGTTGGCGTGGAGCTGGACGTATATAGTGGATCGACTAAGAATAAGGAAAAAAAAAAGATTGCAGTTGTGAATGGTAAAGTTCAATAG
Organism: Channallabes apus; assembly: GCA_030522415.1. NCBI lineage: Eukaryota > Metazoa > Chordata > Actinopteri > Siluriformes > Clariidae > Channallabes > Channallabes apus. The sequence continues at coordinate 29,764,924 of CM060122.1, read as the reverse complement.
CTTCATTTATCTTTGCATAAGTTTTCATACTGTAGGTCAAACTAAAGAAAAATGTTAAAAAGTTCCAAAAGTGTCAGCAGCATATTTAGTACATTTAATGATACCTTTTAATGAAACGGAAAAGAGAGATGAAAATGTCAAATCAGCAGCTAAATGCTGAAAGAGCACCCCTAATATGCTTTTGGAGTGTGCCATTACTTTTGTCCTAATGAATGGCTAGTTTAAAATGTTCACTGAACGGCTTTCACTATTTTTTTTTATCAAAGTAATGCATGCAATTGAAATAAAAATAATAAATAAACAACCTACATAAAATTCCAGGAACTCAACTCATCAGTTATTTCTAACTAACCAATTAAGGTTCGAAATGACATTATTGTCCTTGAACATAAATGTACGTACTGTAAACTCGGGAGCTCTAATAGGATACAGACTGGATTTTCACGATGACCATATTTTTTTGCTCATTTTTCAGCAACTTCACAAATACATTTGTTTGTACCCAGCGAGATATATAAGGCTCTCTCTTCAGAATTATGAACATTTTCTCAAGTGCCTTCTTCCTTTATTTTTGTTCTTTTCCACCAAGTACACTTCGCCCTCAGAGAATGAAAATACAAGCACTAAATAAAACTGCGTCTCTTCTATAACCCCATCTCAATTCAGGGTCATTTTAACATGGATTTAAAACGGGTACAGTCGGATCACTGCATCATCAGAAAATGTGTTATTCCTTCCCTAGAGCTTCTCACATTAAAAGGACTGTAAACCCTTTGTGAGCACTTTGTTGAAAAACATGTCCAACAGGAAATGTATGAACAAGCAGACCAACATTTACGACAGCAAACGTCAGCATGTGAATTTTTACAGATAACACACGGATTTCACTTTGAAATTTGATATTTCCTGCATAGGCGGCGCGGTGGTGTAGTGGTTAGCACTGTCGCCTTGCACCTCCAGGGTCTGGGTTCGATTCCCCGGCCAGGCTCGATTCCCGTCTCTGTGTGCATGGAGTTTGCATGTTCTCCCCGTGCTTGGTGGGTTTCCTCCGGGTACTCCGGTTTCCTCCCACAGTCTAAAGATATGCAGGTTAGGCTAATTGGCGTTCCTAAATTGCCCGTAGTGTGTGATTGGGTGTGTGAGTGTGTGTATGTGTGTGTGCCCTGCGATGGATTGGCACCCTGTCCAGGGTGTACCCCGCCTAGTGCCCGAAGTCTCCTGGGATAGGCTCCAGGTCCCCCGCGACCCTGAACACAGGATTAAGCGGTATAGAAGATGAATGAATGAATGAATGAATTTCCTGCATGTGATTCCTTGTTCACAATTTCTGTTGTACAGCTATGGTAATTTTTTCAAAAAAATCTATCTGTAATTGTTACATAATTTAATGTTTGTAAGTTTACCTTAATCATTTGAAAAAGTTTGACCTTGATTGTAAATCAAAACAGTGCCATCAATTTAATTATAGATATAGATATTGTGGTCATATGAACACAGTGACCACTCTTTGAAATAAATTCCTGCAACTGCTTCAGAGTTGTTGTTGGCTTCTTGGTAGCCTCTCTGACCAGTTTGCTCCTGACTTGTGCCTGTACACATCTTTATCCCAAAGATCTTAAAATACTGCCTTGTCGCCTATACTGTAGTTGATTGTTTGCTTCAGTGGCACTACCAGGGACTTAAATGCTGCAGATGTTCATGCTGTGCCAATCAAAATGACCAGAGATAATCACAGTTAAAAGTCAAATGGCTTTGTGTGCCATTGAGAAGGTGATTAGCTCCACGTGATTGTTCTTTCGTTTTTAAGGGGGGCTGATTCTTTTCCAAATTAGTGAGTTTTTTTTTCCTGACATTTTTGTGTTATCTTTTGTTAAAAGTTGCCTTTTAAAGTAACCTTTTAAACCTTTGGTCATTTTGCATCATTTAACGTTGTGGTAAAATTAACACTTTAAACATTCCCATCATACTATTTGTTTGTCTTGTATTCAATTCTCTAATGTTTCAATAGAATTTAAATAATCAAACACACACTACATATGCTTTTGAGGACAAGTTGTATGAACTAGATGCTAAAATGCTAAGCATAATGCTAGAAGGAACTAGCTCTAACTCTGGCTAATTTATTAAGCTAGCACATTGTAAATAAAGAAAATGTAAAAACAATACAGTAAAAGCAAATACAACCGTCATAACATTCAATATTTCTGTTAAATCTATTAATAATTACCAAAAACGTGTGGCTAGCGCTAAGTGTTACACAGTACTGACACGTAGAATCAAGCTGCATCCTTGATTCGAATGAAGCATTAGCTACAGTAGCAATAAAAAAAAATGGTAGATTCTGAAGTAACTGATGATGTGTGAGAGCCAAATAGTATCTTTTATCTAGAAATACTTCTTAATGTTTTGGGGAAAAACTTAGTTTAGCCAGCTATCAAAGAATAATTATTATTCTTACTACTGTAGCAATCATGCTAGCTAGAATGTGGCTGCTGGATCATTTCTATAAACAGTGAAAAAGTAACATTTCTTTTTGGTATTTTGTCCATGTGCAACCCAGCACACCGGGTGATCATCCTGGATGTATATACATCGTTTCTGTGCCAGTCTGAAGCCCCATTGTCACGCCCACACTGCAGAAATTTGGGAACGCCAGTTAGCCTAACCTGCATGTCTTTGGACTTAGTGAGGAAACTGGAGTATGCAGAGAAAATCCACCAAACACATGCAAACTCCGTGCACACACACCTGAGGCGCGAATCAAACCGGGAAGCTGTACTGTAGGTACGAGGCAACAGTGCTATAATGTACACTACACCACCATGCTGCATGAAAAGTTCAATGCTCACTGATTTAAAAAAAAAAAAACAGTAATAACATTTCCTTTTAAAAATATGTTAATATATTACTAATCTCCATTGCTAAAATGATTCTAATTACATTTAGCATTGATTATGAAAAGAAACATGGCCTTGACTAAATTGAAAACACTAAGACAACTCATTAACTTAAAAAAAAACTTTTCATTAAAAAATTTAACCATTAACACTTTTAGTCAGGGATATCGCTCAGGCTTTTAAACTTTTTCTCCTATTTCTCTTTGAACCCATGTTTACTTCCATCCCATGTTTCTATAATGCATAACTACGAGACAGAGCTAGATGTCAGTGCTGGTAATGCAGCGTGATCTGAAAGCGTACTGCTCATACACCTCGCCGAGGTCGCGGAGTGCTCGATATCGAGGTGCGTGTGTGGAAAACCATGAATCTGACTGTTTCTTTAATGCACGCTGCATTAGTGCTCTTAATTCTTTTAAAAGCACTCTGAGGCTCAGCCCTGAAATCAGATCACTTACTTTGACTTGACACTTTGTAGGTTCTGTCTCATCAGGAACTTGGCGCCGTACACCTTCTTCTTGTGAACGTTGAAAAGAGCTATGGAGGGAATACAAGTCTCAGTCGAAAGCATGAAGCACACACGACCACTTAAGAATTTCATAATGGATGTCGTTTTTCTCTCTCTCTCTTTTTTTAAGATGACATACGGTAAGGGCATAATATGCAGATTCTTTGGAAATCCATTCGGAGCCATTTTATTGTCAATTAGGTTTAATTAGCAAGCGAGATATAATGATTTACGCTGCAATTATGAGGCAGTGTTATCAATTGTCAGTGGTAATAGCTCGGAGTTTCAAACATTTTGCTGTGTATCTTGTCAGAGCTAATTTTTTTTACGTTATGTGCAATATTAAAAAAGAAACTAAATTTAAAATAAAAATACCTCCATGATAAAATCATATCCAGAAATTATAATAATGATTGCTGAACATCTGTTGGACAAGATGAGTTTTCAAATACAAACACCCTTAAGAATTTTTGCCTTAAGAACTGAAAGTTTGCAAGAAATTTGTCTCTGCACACGAATCATTTTCGGCATACAAGTGAAATCCAAATGTTGTCATCCAAACCGAACGCCGGCTAAGATGAACATACTGTACGTCTGAGAGCCATTCAATACTTGTTTGCGTCAGTGAAAATCCAAGCGAAGTTAAGTTTATATATATTTTTTGTGTTTCTTCAAGATTTAGTGAAGGCAACATCATAAGTCCATATACTGTATATATATATATTTTTTTTTTCACTCATCCTGCAACTGTCGTACCTATACTGTATGTATACTTTTCCCTTTTATACCCTTTTTCTCCACATTCTATATAATTTATACATTTTATATATTTCTATTTTCATTTGATTTTATTGTTGCTTGTAATTCTGTAAATTTTTTTATTTTGAATTAAAAAAAATTTTTCCTTAGGAAAAAATCTTCTTATTCTATCGGGCCACGAACAGCCGTATAGACATTTCGCAGTATATCATACTGTTATGGTTGTGTATGAGACATTTAATCTATTTACCACAGTAATATTTTATGTTATATTTCATCTTAAAGTATGGTATGTTAAAGCCTCTCAAGTACACAAAAAAAAAAAAAAAAAAAAAAAAAAAATATATATATATATATATATATATATATATATATATATATATATATATATATATATATATATATATACACTACCGTTCAAAAGTTTGGAGTCACTTGCAAATTTCTTTGTTTTTGTTTAGTGATTTATTTTCTACATTCTACAACAATACTGTGGATTTCAAAACTATAAAATAACACATATGGAATTAGGTAATTACGTAACAACAACAAAAACAACAGTTAGTTATTGTAAGACACAGAGGTCGGCCTTTCTGTAATAGTTCTTGCAAGAACAGTATTGTCAAGTGCATTTGCAAAATCCGTCCAGCACCATAATGAAACTGTCTCTCATGAAGGCCGTCCCAGGAGGACGAGACCAAAACCTCCCTCTGCTGCAGACGAGAAGTTCATTTAGAGTTATCAGCCTGAAAAATGACCAATTAACAGCAGCTCAGATTAGAGGCGTTATGAAGTCTTTACAGAGCAGAAGTAGCAGAAACATCTCAATATCAACTGTTCAAAGGAGATTCATGCAGTTTTTGGACGCCTTCAGCAAAACTTTACAATGTAGAAAGAAATAAACATCAGGAACCATCATGGAGTTAGAAAGTGATCTAAAACTTTTGAACGTTAGTGAATATAGAACTGTATTTGAGTTTCATTTAATTTCTTGTAAAAAAAAATGCAACTTGAGATATGCAAATTGCATGCAAATTGTAAGACAGCCCTGGTGTTAAAAGGATTGAGCATTATCATATTGATAGTGAGACGTCTAGAGAAAGACATCTTGACATTTCCATTTAAAATAGCCGAATCCCATCATCTACTGTACGTATCATTACTATAGATATTAGGTCTAGCATGTATTTGACCAAAAGATGTAAAAAAAATATATATATAATAAATAAATAAACTTTTGAACTATTATTGTAGCTTCAACTCTTAACTCTTTTTACTATTATTATTATTAGTAGTAGTAGTTTTAAGAGCTTAATAAAAGCTAACCAATGATACTATCTGCTACTGTAGCTGCTTACTTTTATGCTAGCAGTCTACAACAAGCAGATTGTGTGTGTGTGTGTGTAGATTTATCTATACCTTGTGTTAGTGTTGGCGCTTCGGCTGTGTACGTCATGCGGAACTTGCTCTTTTTCCAGCTGCGGTCGTTGCTAATCAGTGAATCATTCGCCTTCTCAATGTTCACATCGTCACCGACACAAAAAACGTCGCAGGCAGCCTAGAAGATTAAGTGTTAAATGGAGTTTAGTATAAAAATCATTTAGTAGAAAAAAGAAGTATGTGAAGTATTGACGCTTAGCCTAACCCTAACGAGGCTCATGTGAAATAATATAACAGCAGACCTCATGAAGCAGGAAAAGAGAAACGTTTTGTTGTACTGTATGTCTTGCCAAGGTAACAGGTCTTTTGGTTTTTAAGAGAACCGGACATGCCAGATACCTTTATTTCTATCATTTAATCAAGCCATCAATCCATTCATTTTTTCACATCCATCATTTCACATGCATTTATTCACCCAAGCATCTATGGATCCATCCATCCATCCATCCATCCATCCATCCATCCAGCTAGCCAGGCATCCATCCATCGATCTAACCACGAATTCACCCTTTCATCTAACCATGCAGCCATCCTATTATCTAGCCATGCATCCGTCCATCCATCAGTCTAAACATGCATCCATCCATCCAGTCATCCATCCAAGCATCCATTCACCCTTCTCGCCATGTATCCATCAATCGATCCATCCATCCATCTTGCCATTCATCCATCCATTCATGCATCCATCCATCCATCTAGTCATGTATCTATCCACACAGCCAGCCAACCATCCATCTGGCCATGCATCCATCGATCTAGCCATGCACCCATCCATTCATCCATGTATACATTAACCAAACCATCTATCCCTCCACCTATTCTATGTGTACTGTATAAATTCGTCCATCAACCCATCCTTCTATGCATATCTATCTATCCATACATCCATTCCTCTATGTATATCCATCCACCATCCATTTTTATCTTTCTATCCATCCATCTACTGTATTTGTCTATCCATATATCCACCCATACTAAAAAAAAACTATGCATCCATTTATCTATCCATCCATCCACCAAGCCATGCATATACCTGCCAATCCATCCATCTATCCAGTGTATGCAACCATCCAACCATCTATGTATAACTTTCCATCTACCATTCATGTATATCTTTACATACATCCGTCCAGTCATATATACACCAAAACTATGCATCCATTTATCCATCCATCCATCTACCAAGCCGCCATTCGTACACTGTACCTGCCAATCCATCCATCTATCTAGTGTATGCAACCATCCATCCACGCATTCATCCATTCAATTTCTTACCCTCGTCTAAAATTGTCCTCCTGCTCTCTATTTCCTCTTGTTTTTGATTTCCTTATAGACTGTATATTAGAACAAAATCATTCATTGAGGATTCTGTGGATAGTTAATAGTTGTAACTTTCTAGAGTGCTGCAAAATGCAGCAGCTTCTGTAAGGAAGCTCCTACACAAACACATTGAAGATTTCCCCAAAGGCACTATCTAAGGAGCCATTTAGAATAGAGTGTTAGACAGTATTATCTTCAAATCATATCTTTTTTTCTTTTCTGAGTGTTGGATTTCTAAAAATATGTTGGCTGATAATGCTGTGTATATCAACCAAGACTCTTGGATATACATAAATAAAAAGGAAGTTTTGGATGTATTACAGTGCGGTGACACACATGGTAACATATATTACGAAACAGTTTATATAATAAAGAAAAGAGCTTCATATGTAAAGGAAAAAAGGAAGTCCTGGATGTATCTCAGCCAACACTGATTCTTAAACAAATAATCACATTACGTATGTACTACTGTATGATTCCCAGAAGGCATGTGTGTTGACTGCAAGTACCTTGAAGACTTTCTTGGCCCAGGTTCTAAAGGACTCCTCTTGGCCACACAGTTCGTCTCCCTCACCCATGCGGAGTATGCGTTCTCCTCCGAGCTCCTCGAACAGCGTGTCCACAGCGTGGGCAAACGCACAGAAGTGTGGGTAGGCCCGCGAGCCAAGGCCAAACACAGAGAACCTATCAGAGACATTCAGAAGGAAAACAAAAAAACACTGACAAGCTAAAGAGTAGGCAGGCCCTGTGGCTCCAAGGCCAGGAACACTCAAGTGAGAGGTTTGCTGGCCTGGAACCTGGAAGAAACCCACTAAAAACACACGTATACAGAGTGTGGGTGTAGCCAAGGCCGGAGATTTAGAATTGGAAAGACACAAAAACAGACTGCAATATTGAGAACTTGGGATAACACTGGATATATTTTGTATTGAACTGCACAAAAAAACAACAACACTGTTTTGGAGTACCTGACGTTAGCGAGCGGTCCTGCACTCTCAAAGTGGGCTTTATGCTCAGGTTCATCGCTGGACGACTTGCGAGTGTCCGAGTATGAAGACACACTGTTGAAGCGCACCTTGTAGCTCCTTTGAGAGACCAAACATTACACCAAAAAAATATTACTGGGGAAAACTCAGTGATGATGTAGAACACGTTATATACACTAGATTCTCAAAAGTATTCGCTCGCCTGCCTTCACATGCATATGAACTTGAGTAAAATCCAATTCTTAATCCAACCAGCTATAACAGCTTTATCTCTTTTGGAAAAGTTCTCCACAAGGTGTTTTTTTTTTTTTACCATGTCTTTGTGGACCGTGCTTGGTGCACTGGTGCGCAGTCATGTTGGAACAGGAAGGGGCTCCCACAAACTGTTCCCACAAAGTTGGGAGCATGAAATTGTCCAAAATGTCTTACATTTACATATTTGGCAGACGCTCTTATCCAGAGCGACTTACATTTTTATCTCATTACGCATCTGAGCAGTTGATGGTTAAGGGCCTTGCTCAAGGGCCCAACAGTGGCAACTTGGTGGTTGTGGGGTTTGAACCTGGGATCTTCTGAACCATAGTCCGATGCCTTAACCACTGAGCTACCCCTGGCCCATGTCTTGGCATGTATGGTATGGTAAGTAAGGCCAACTCCTGAAAAAGACCCCACACCAGTTCCAACATGACTGAGCACCAGTGCACAAAGCAAGATTCATAAAGTCATGGATGAGCAGGTTTGGTGTGGAAGAACTTGACTGGCCTGCACAGGGGTTTGACCTCAACCTGATAGAACACCTGTGGGATGAATTAGAGCGGAGACTCTAGGCCATCTCATCCAACTTCAGTGTCTGTTGTGCTTCTGGAAGAACGGTCAAAAGATTCGCATAACCACACTCCTAAACCTTGTGGAAAGTCGTCTCAGAAGAGTTAAAGCTGGTATAGCTGAAAAGGGGGCGGGGCCAACATCATATTAGACATAACCCTATAGATTAATTAAGAATCGGATGTTACTCAAGTTCATATGAATGTGAAGGCAGATGAGCGAATACTTTTGTCAATATAGTGTGTACCTTGATATGTATTGTAGAGGAATATGAAATGTAATATAGTACTGTTCAAAACTATTTCAGATTCTCTAATTTTAAAAAGCAGATGTTAATATTTTTGTATCATAAATGCATACCCAGTTTGAAGGGGGTACTGGTACTGTGCTATTAAAGGTAATAGGTTTAAACCCCAGAACCAGCAAGTTGCCATTGTTGGGTTTCTGGACAAGGCCTTTAACCCTCAGCTGCTTAGATGTATATTGAGATGAAAATGAGGGGTCTGCCAAATTGGATTTTGGTTGGTCCAAATTTCACACTTTGTCCTTTTTAGGACATCCACCATGCAGCCACACCCTGTCTACTAGACCTACATGTTCTTCTTGGTTTGCCTTTTTAATGCCTTTTTACACCTGGGTGCCAGAGCTGAAAATTGTTTGCCTGCAAGCCAGATGCATTTGTTGATAAACTAATAAAAACAAATGCATTATATGATTATTTTATTAGTATTTAGTAGTTCACACTCTGCACCTTAAACGTACAATTTGTCTCGACATTTTGTATTTTTATTATGAATTTGTTCTTTGTTTTCTGGAGGCACCCATTACTGCAACTACAATAGGAGGATTGGGATCTTGAATATTCTACTTTATATTAAGGAAGAAGATACTGTCTTAAAGTAAAAATACACTGCCTGAGCAAAATAAAAAATATTGCCATTTCAGAAGGGTCGAATTATTTTGCTGCATCAAGCAAAGAAAACAACTAAGGATATTTTAAATGAGTGGAACACATTAGTTGAGAACACAGTATAAAAAGTAAGGACAGTGCTTAACCGTCAACGTTGTGGACGAAATGTGGACAGAAAAAAAATCCTGTATGGAGATTACTTAAACACTTGGTGAAGTCGCATTGAATTGTATTGGAGCGATGTTTAATAGTGAAAGTAAGAGGATTCTTACTCACAGGACTGGGACTAAACAGCTGTGTGTCCATAATGAAACCACTTGTTAGCGAGACTCATCAGGAAAAAAAAAGCTTAAAGATTGCACTTTGAAGCGTTCCAAAAAGGTCATGTGATCTGATGAGTCCAGATTGACCCTGTTCGAGATCATCATGCACCCATCATGTACTGTACAAGAGACAGTGTTATGATCTGGGGTCGCTTCAGATGCTCAGGACTCAGCAACGTTATGTGGCAAAAAATGAAGTCAGCTGACGACCTGAATGTACTGAATGAGCAGGTTATCACATCTATGGAGTTTTTCTTCCCTGATGGAACGAGTCTAATCCAGGACCCAGATTGTGAAAGAGTGGTTCTGGGAGCATGTAAATAATACTAAATAATTATAAATTATGGTAAATATTAACTTGTGTAAGTGCTACACAGTGTGAGGTCGTTTGAAAAGCAAGCACTGTAAAGTGTAGCCATATTTTTTTTTATCTATTCATAAAAAGCAGGGCATAAAAGGTTTAACCCTCGGCCCACTTTGGTTTGTGCAGCTAAAGAAACCGGTTGATTGACCTCTAGCTTCCCAAACCCACAACTTACCACCTGTTTTTGGTGTTTTATAACGACTGCATGAATATTCGAGTGTGTCTCTGCGAAGGACACTGCACAAATTAATGATGGAAAAGCTACCGGGTGGGAGGAAGAAAAGAGGACCACTTGTGCATGTGTTTGGGCACATGCGTGCGCACGTGCGCGCATACACACACACACACACACACTCACTTTCTCTCTGCGCTGGTGGTTGGGTGTCTCATCTCCATCAATGCTGCACCAAATTTCTGCATCATAGAAACAAAGCAAGAGCAAGAGAGAGAGAGAGAGAGAGAGATTGTTGTGAATGGGGGTGGAGACAAGAAGACAAGAAGAGAGAGACAGAAAAAGCATAAGAGAGAGAGAGAGACAGAGTGAGAAAATAAGAAAGCAAATGTAGGAGAGAGAGAAACAAGTGGAAATTAATCCAATGACGGCAAGACACAGAAAAGGAGAAAAGGAGAGATAAAGACCAAAACAGAGAGAAAGAAAGTCAGAGAGACACCAATAGCGTGTGTGTGTGTGAGAGAGAGAGTTAGAGAGAGTGAGTAAAGATTTTGGAAAGGTGGCAGGAAGACAAGAAGAGAGAGAAAGAGAGATACAGAGAAAGCATAAGAAAGAGACGGTAGTGAGAAAATGAGAAAGTAAAATGTGAGAAAGTGGGGGACAAGCGGAAATGAATACAGGGAGGGCGAGACGGAGAGAAGGTGAGAAAGACAGTAAAAGAAAAGAAAACAAAAACATCAAGAAAAACAGTGGAAGAAGGGCAAAGAAGGAAAAGTAGTCAGAACAGGACAGAAGGAGAGATAAAGACCAAAACAAAGAGAGAAAGCAAATCAAAGAGAGAGAGAGATAGAGAAATAGACCAAGAAAAAGAGAGAAGGATAGACAAAAGCAGACAGAATGCAAGTGTGTGTGTGAGAGAGAGAGAGAGAGAGAGAAAGAAAAAGGCAAAGAAAAAAGAGAAGGATAGAAAAAAAACATAATTTACGTGTGTGTGTTGGTGTGAAAGAGCGAGAGAGAGAGAGGGAGAAAGAGAGAGATTCAGACAGAGAGACAGAGAAGAGAGAGAAATATTAGGACCAAGATAAAATTAGAAAGAAAGAAAGATAGATGATGGAGAGAGAGAGAGAGGGAGAGAGAGAGAGAGAGAGTCACTTAGTGTGTGTTGAGTGTATCTCCCAGTAATCCCAGGTGTAGTGCGAGAGAGGGACGAGGTGAATGACGCAGCACTCTCTCTCACCTCTCCGTTCTCGGGCGGGTCTCCGTTACCAAACGTGCTGGTCACCGCCAAAACCAGCGTCTCGTGCTCCAAATGCACAACGTCGTAGTCTTCCATTGACATGACCTGTGAATACACAATCACACACTGAAGCATACACTCTGTACCTCAGCTTTAACACACACACACACATGCACACACACACAAACCACTGTCAACTGTGTGTCCAATAACTGTACGGTATTTATATTGCGCACACAGAGCACAAGCATTAAAAGTCAAAGCCAGCGAACGCCGGCGAGCCGAACTCCGCCGTGCTCTCAGGGTGCGCGGGACGGCGCGCTCTCTTTCTCCTGTCAATCACCACACACTCATGGGAGTCTGTGAGCTGAAGTATGTGGAGGAGGATGGATAGCGCGTTCCTCCGCGTGTGTTTTAAGCAGCAGCATGAAAAGTTGCAGCCTGCGGGCTTCGGAGGAAGCACGTGTCACATGTCAGGCTGTCGTGTGTTAAAAGAGAATTAGCTGGTGGATCGAGTGATTGACCATGTCAACACTTACAGGCAGGACATACATACATACATACAGTATACTGTACTATTAGTATTTATAGAAAAATTTTAAATCATAGCCGGTGATTAATCACAATTTTAAAATACTCATATTTGCTTGTGGTGTAGTGGTTAGCACTGTCACCTTGCACCTCCAGGGTCTGGGTTCGATTCCCCGGCCAGGCTCGATTCCCGTCTCTGTGTGCATGGAGTTTGCATGTTCTCCCCGTGCTTGGTGGGTTTCCTCCGGGTACTCCGGTTTCCTCCCACAGTCCAAAGATATGCAGATTAGTCTAATTGGCGTTCCTAAATTGCCCGTAGTGTGTGATTGGGTGTGTGAGTGTGTGTATGTGTGTGTGCCCTGCGATGGATTGGCACCCTGTCCAGGGTGTACCCCGCCTAGTGCCCGAAGTCTCCTGGGATAGGCTCCAGGTCCCCCGCGACCCTGAACACAGGGACTAAGCGGTATAGAAAATGAATGAATGAATATTTGCTTGTAATGTTGTAATAAAGAAATTAATTGCTAACTGGTTAGTAAAATGGTGCAGTTTTATAACGACTCAAGCATTAACATTGTTAAATTAAAATCTCTGGAATTGGACCAGCGCTGCATGTTGTGGTAGTGGAGGTGTGGCAACCCACTGATAGTGGGACTCGAACCCGGATCCTCAGATCCCGAAACCAACAACCTAGAGCCTTAGCCGTCTGAGCCACCACTCCCACATCTTACATCTAATGTATTCTTGTAAAAATAGTCCTTAGATTACTGAAGGTAGCTCGAATACACGACCTCCATCTAGAAGCTCATTCACTTACTCACTCATCATCGTCTATACCGCATTATTCTGTATTCAGGGTCACAGGGAATCTCAGGAGACTTGGGGCACAAGGCAGGGTACACCCTGGACAGGGTGCCACACAAGGGGCAATTTGGGAACACCAATTAGTCTAATCTGCAGGTCTTTGGGAGAAAACAAGAGTAACTGGAGGAAACCCACCAAGCACAGGGAGAACATGCAAACTCCATGCACATACAGTACAATCGAGCCTGGCCGGGAACTGAACCCGGACCCTGGCGGTGCAAGGCAACAGTGCTAACCTCTACACCACTGTGCCGCCTATCCATCTAGGAGCTTTTTAATAATAACAATGAAACAATGCTGTAATTATGAGAAGCCATTAGGGTCAAAAACATATGAATGGTGTAAAGGTTTGAAAGAAAGCTGAGGAAAGAAGAATGAACATCTGTGATGGACGTGAAAATTGTCGCCAACTTCCGGAAGAGATGTACACGCAATCATTAACCAATGCAACTTGCATGTTATACAGTAGGAACTCAGCTGGGAGTTATTGCTACATCTCCCATTCAGTCCTGACCTTAGTTTCTGGAATTCCTGGGAGGCCAGGGCTTCAGAAGTGAAGTCGGCAAGCACTAGTGAAATGCTAGGATAAGTGCATTAGTCTAGCAGGAATTATATAGAGAAATAAAGGGACATCATCCGAGTTGTATTTCAGATGTAGCAGTAACACACACACACACACACACACACACACTTTGGGGATGCTCTGAGACCTCTGTCAACTTGTTAACAAAACAGTAAATATCAAAGCTTTCAATTTCACTCGATGCTTTCCTCATACCCAGTTATTTCCTGTCTCAAAACTCTGAATAGATTTCCAGCAAAGTGTCAGCTTTTTTCCTGCAATGAAACTGTAAACTGTTTGCGAATCTTTGCTCATGACGGAGCAACAGCAAGCTTACAAGAGCAAACATTTACTTGTTGGCTCAATGTTTGGTTTTAGAACTCCTCCAGTCAGAATGACATTTACATTTGGTTAACAAGTTCCCATCCTACCAGACATGAAAAAACAAGTCCTCTTAAAGGTCTATGGGATTCTCATCATCACGCTGATACTGGATCTTCGGAAGTGTACGATCATTACTGTACAGGTCCAGAGATGATTTAAAAGATTACAAGCTGCACCTTTGAGAGCAATAATTCCACAAACTAATGGTGCTGACGAACTCAATTTAATAAGGTGCTAATGCTTTGGCTTGTACAGTAATAACACCTTTTAGATTATAATGAGACCGAAAAAGTGAAATACTGTATGGATAAATCAAACAAACACAGTGAGTCCCCTACATACGAATGGGTTCCATTCCGAGAGCTTGTTTGTAAGTCCAATTTGTTCGTAAGTTCAGCAAACGTTGTGTAGATACTAGGATACTAACTCCATTGGTAATACACAGTATAAAACATGTTCCATAATCTCTGCGATGGATTGTCCAAGGTGTACCCCACCTTGTGTCCTACAGTAAGTCCCGTCCTGTGAAATAGGATAAGGCAGAATAGAAAGTGAGTACAGTAAGTGATGTTCCATGATCTTTTCCTTTTTCTTTAGAATTGTTCAAATGGTTGGACAAATTATGTTAAAAGAACGAGCAATGTCTGCCATCTTTTCACCTCGCTCCATTCTCTCAATTATATTCACTTTTGTTTCCTATCGTTATGGCTTGGTCCTTCTTCAAAGACTCATTTCCGCTGCTTTTACTGTACAATACGCTCGCTTCTGGACATCCTGGGATGCACGCAATGACGATGTATGCCGGACATGGAACGTAACTTCTGCGATCAAACACATTTTCGTACCTTCGAAAGTTAACTTAAACTTTGAGTTAACGTAACTCAAATGTTCGTATTTTTTATATATTCGAATGTTCATATTTAGGGGACTTACTGTAGTGCTCTACCCCCAAATCATGTTTAATCCAACAACCTCACCCCTATCATGACGAAAAATATATGTCTTTGAAAAGCCTCGGCTATGCCAGACAATCGCGAGTGTCTGTTTTGATGCCGTTTCTTATTTTCGTTGGAACCTCTCACAGCCTGGGGTGTTTTGTGATCTTATCCTAAACTACAGCGCACCACTTGGCTGAGGAAATTCTCACGTGTCTCTTGGTGATTTTCTGCGTGTGAGGAAAAAAGACTGTGACAAAAGACACATTCACGGCGTCCAAGCAGCTCTGCACTCGGCTCCCCTCGGTGTGAAAACAGATCTGACGCTCTGCAATCTGCGGGCGCCGAGAGAGCCGAGTGCGCCGGCGCCGAATCGAAATAAAGCCCCTTTGTAGTGTTTTACTGCCGAGACCTGAAGACGCAGAGGCTTTGAGTGAGATAAATCTGTTCCAGGAAAAACACAGCAATGTGGTCAAGGTGTCACATTACCTTCGCGTCGAAAGCGTGCTTGAAAATCTCGCACAGGGTCTTTGCATAGTCCTGCGATTTCCCCGTTTCGGTGGCGAACAATATGGTGGCCTTGACTCGCTTTGCCATGGCCTGACCCATCAGCTTAGCCGAGAACTTTACAGCCCTGCACAGAACACACAGATAAGGACACAATGTAATTGAATTTCTCTCTTCAAACAAGATAAGATCAAACTTTTCATGGTCCATGCGCTGGATTAACTTGACATGACCTCAACTGTGTTCCCACTGAAACCACTAATACCTGTAAAGAAGCTTGAAACTGTCAATACGCTTTATACCACAGAGTCTCAATTCTGATTGGTCAGAAAAAGCTTAGCAATTTTCTATAAGAGCTTTGAGAAAAAGTGAAGGAAACAAAGCAAATCGCAGGATTATACGTGGGGCGTTCAAGTCAAACCGGGACGGTTTGTGGAGTAAAAGTCTGTTTATTTCTCTATATCATCCCCAGCTACACTAATGCACTTATCCCAGAGTGTCAAGAGTGCTTGCATACAGTAGAAAGTTTTCTCAGTACGCCAGAGCCATGATCAGACTGCCTGGCCTCCCAGGAACTCCTTTAATGATCCAAACATTAAAGGAAATGGCTTGGAACGAGTTCAGGACTCTAGTGGTGTTGGTGAATGATTGTGTGCACACAATCCGAGCCACCTCGGTCGGATGCACGTGCGGCCTCCTTAAAAATGTTTGCAGAATTCAATCACAAGTCCCTGTTTGATTTGAACTCTCCTTGTATAGAAATATATATATATAATATAAAAATCTTTCTATTGTGTGAAAAATCTTTAATCCTTTTTTCCCCTTTTATTTCATATTTTGGCAGAGATGCTGATGGGACCAGCCTCAAAATGGGTGGGATATGCCTCAAACATGATGGTTCACACCCATTTTCATTTTCAAACCCTGCATTTTGGTACAGACACTGAAATGGCACGATTGGAGAAAAATTATGTATTTCAGCTGGAACATTTCGATATCCAAGTCTTATTTTAATTTGTTTTATTTAAAAATGAACATAATGCATGAGCTTTAATTAAATAAATTGCGACTGTCAACAGGAATAAAACACATTGGCGTGTACTGTTGTAGGAAAATAATAAACTTCAAGGAGCCGCATCTATTCACATCACAAGACTCAACGGTAGAATATTATATAGAATATATAGAATATTGTTTTATTTATGCAAAATTACTCCATAATTTAAAAAGAACCTAAAATGTTTCTGTTGATTCCAGACCGCATTCTCATTCTGTACGCCGTCAGATCAACAGGAACCTTTCCTTTAACGATCCTGCCACCACTAAGATCCGGCATCTTCCATCCTGCATCATGCAGTTACAGCAGTTACAGCAAAGTGGGAGTCCCGGAAAAAAAAAAAAAACATAAAAAAACTTCAAAATAGGTCCTGATTAGACCGTTGAAGATGATTGAGTGAGCTAGACTGCTGTTTCATTTCCTCACCTTCCGCCACCAGTGCGAGGTGTAATAACGCAAATGCGGTGCAGGATAAAACACTCTGGATACACTCTCACACACACACACACACACACATACTGAGGCGATGGCTGTCAATCACAATCAAATGGCCAATCATGTGTGTGTGTGTGTGTGTGTGTGTGTGCACAACATTTTACATTATGGCATTTTTTAAAAGTAAAACACAAAGATAAAATTCCGTGCACACTCACTTGGCGAGTTTCTTAAAGCCGATCGCTCTTTTCTTGGTGGGAGTCCCGTTCACTCCTTTCCACACGTGAGTGTGCCAGGGCTCAGCCTGCAAGCAGACATAATCATAATTCATCAGCAAGAAATCTACGTCCTACCCAGGAGGTGTTCTGAGTCGATCTGAATCTATCACCACTCTGACCAGGATAAAGAACTTCAATCAATTAATCAATGAATGTATCAATATGCAATGAAGGAATCAACTCTTTAAGCCCTACAGTTTTTGGTTTCTGCCAAAACATGGTATTGGGACTAAAAAGTGGCTCACCTAGGTAAAAAACTGAATTCTCAGATAGGATCATATAACACCATTTTTCATAATACAGTACTTAACGCTTCTTATTTCCTGATCCATGCTTGTTTTTTTTTTTATCAGATAAAATGAGACATTTGCTAAATACAATTTCATGTGCTTTCATGTAGTGTCTGTAACATTTTTGAAAATGATCTTAAGTGCCATTCAGATGAAACTCTGCCAATTTAGATTTCACATGAAAAGACAATTGTTAAGATATTGCAACATGAATTTGACATGGTTACGGACACTACAGATTTTTGGCTTTTTAAGCTTTCGCAAAAAACATGGAGTGCTGTAATTTAAGCAAGGATCTTTACAGATCATAGGCCTCTAGAAGCTTACATTGATTTAAGTATATTTAAATACTCATAGAGAAATATGAATAATTTGCATACTTTTAAATGATTATTGTTTAAAGCGAAACAGTATAATGACCATTTTTGAGGCACATATAAAATCACACACATTTTTTCTATTATCTGTTGTGTTGTGTAAAAAAAATTTGAAAATCATTCACTTTCATTACAACCAATTAGTTTTTGTTGTTATTTAACAATAATAGAAATTCTCCTTTGATGATAAACAAAAACAGATTATTTCCCAACAACTTTATTGATTATTAACTATTTACTTAATTAAATTCTGTGTACTGTATAAAAAAATCATAAAATATAGTGGAACCTCGGATTACGGCCATCATTCCGGAAGTGGGCTCGTATTCCAAAACACTCGTAAATCAAAGCAAATCTTCCCATAAGAAATAATGGAAATTCTAATTATTCGTTCCACAGCCCCAAAAATTTAATACATAAAAATAATTAACACAAAATCTAAAGTAAAAATAAAATAAATGAACCTGCACTTTACCTTAGTGTTTCCATTTATGCGCACAGGTGCTGTGTGTGTGTTTTTCTCTCTCTTGCGCTGCGGAGCGTGTGTGTTGTGTGTGTCACAAATTTGAAATCAAATTGAATTGAATTGTGTCGCGCGCCTAATTTGACACCGTGCCGGTTGTGTGTGAGTGAAGCAACCCCTCTCTGCTTCACACACACACACACACACACACACACACACACACACATGGATGTTGATTATACCAGTAAGAGACGAGCACTAAGACCCAGCAGGGGAGACGATTACCCACAACTCCGTAGCGCAAGAGAAAGAAAAACCGTTGGCTCAGTTGTGATCACTTGATCACTTGTGATTACATGATACATGATACTCGGTGCTCGTAAACCAAGACAATGCTCGTTTTCCAAGTCAAAATTTATTAAAAATCTTTACTCGTCTTTCGGAACACTCGCAAACCGCGTTACTCATAATCCGAGGTTTTACTGTACATAATTTTTTACACTACAGTAAGAGCAAATGTTAAAATGACCTCATATACTGTAGGTCTACAGTATAAAAAGGCCTTATTCTAATAATTTCTTATAATAATATCAGAAAGCTGATTTTAACAATGCTGGCAAGGACAAATGTGGGAAATTCGTTCCCCTCTTTAATTACTGCTGGCCTTGCTGTCTTGAATAGTGGAATGGACTTTCCCTGCCTGTTAAGTTACTTACAATCTGTTGTCGAGAAATATGCTGTTGATGGAGACTATAAAACCCTCATATACAGAACTTTACATAAGAACATCTGCTAAATCCCCAGCAAACGCCTTCATAAACGGTTGGTATTCGATACCTGGTATTCGAAAGAAGGTGTGAGGCGGTAATTGAGCATTTCCTGGTGGAAGACGGGCGTTATGCTGCCCGACATTGGAGGAACGATCCACACCCAGTCACCCGGACATCCGCCTCTCACTCGGAACTCATTCTCCATGTGCTTCATAAAGGACTCTGTAGCTGAGTGATGGTCCACGATGGTCACCTTGGACATCTGTACATGTGGTATTATAAAAAAGTGTTTAAAGCAATGATAACCAACTGAATGACATGAAGGCGATGTCCCTCCTATGTATAAACAACAAGGGGTGTTCAAGCCAAACCGGGATTTGTGTGAAAAAATAATCCGACTGACATTTATAGAAGACTGAAAGCACAGTATGTTTTCCGCAGTGAATAAATAACTTGAATGTTTTTAATAAAGGCCATAAGTCCGTGAATGACAAGTAATCACACAGACATCACACACAGACCCCTCATACTTTCACCTTCACAGACACACACAGACACTCTTTCTCTCTGCTCTACACAGAAACACTGTTCTGTCGCGATTCTTTTCAAAGGTAAAGTGCAGGTTAATTTGTTTTATTTTTACTTTACAGCAGTGATTCTGTTAGTGTGTTATTTTGGAATACGAGTCGCTTCCAGAACGAATTATGCTCCAAAGGTTTCACTGTATATATTTGACAGACGTATACATGTCTATGTTTTTTGTGTTAGTCCATTTTTATTTTATTTTATTATTATTATAACAGCTCAAGGAGCAACATGTTTGTGCACTTTCTAGAAATTTCATTCTGGAAAGGGTTAGAAATGAACGCTTTTCGTGTTTTTAGGTGTTTATTTAAATAATCGTTAGTTGCAGCCCTAATTGCCACGTCCCCCATACAGTCCTGACCTCACTCCAAGCCTTTTCCACATGTTTGGGCCATTAAAGAAGTTCCTGGGAGGCCGGCGTTTCAGATGTGAATTAGAAAGGCGGTCAGATTTTGGCTTCATTGTACTGAGAAAACTTTCTACCTATCTTGAAGGTGTCCAAGCACTAGGGAAACACTGGGATAAGTGTATCAGGGGATCATACAATATAAAGAAATAAAGGGAGTGATTTTACTCTGTTTTCCATTATTCTGCAAGGTCAAGTCCTGGTTTGACTTGAACACCCCTTGTACATTACTATTGGAACTACAATTGCAATGTGAAGTCTATACAATAAAATAAATCGTAAATCAAGAAAAACCTTCGAAACTGTTCGAGTATAATCATAGACCTTTAAGGTTTAGGTAATTCTGGACAAATCTTTCTTTATATAATTTTACAAATACTGCATTTTGTGCAAAAATCAACAGACAATTTAATTCATCATAATCCATTTTTAACAGCACCTGGTAACTGTACAGGATGGCAATATTGATTTCCACTAGCGCTTGGTCTTTCCACAGAGACGATGTCTTCCTGGTGTCCAAGCCCATCATGGTGGCAACTTCCTGTTAAAACAAACAAACAAACAAACAAAAAAGAGGTCTGAAAACACTGTACTCTTTCAGTTAAGCCATCCCTTAATAAATCTTATTATAAGAGAGGCACGTACTATGAGGAACTTGAAGTGAGAGAAAAGGGAACTTTTCAACAGTTTAAATTCTGTATTCTCATTTGCATTTTAAAATCATTTCCTGCAATCTATACAGGATATTAATAATGCCTGCATTAACTGTACGAATCATGATGCATTATACACTATATGTTTATTTCTCACAAAAGTGTATACGTGTACAGTATATTCACACTAAGCCATTATTCTAACTCAATGCAGGCTTAAGATGAAAATAATTTTAGTATTTTGTTGTAAACGCAGTATAAATCATATAAACATGAGGCATTATACTGTACATTTTTTGCACTGTATATCCTAATATATTTATCGCACAAGCCAACATACTGTAAGCGCTACTTAAATGTTTATTAAAAGACAAACCCATCAGAACTATGATAATACAGTATGCCAGATCATTGAAAGGTTAAGCCAAGCTTTATTGTGTATAATACAGCAGTTGGTTCCGACCGAGTAATCTGATTGGACAAGCAACATTCCACAAGTGGTGGCGATGTCAGAGTCGTTCTAAAAATCGTTAATCATATTAAATTATCAGTCGTCATCATGGGTGAAAGTAGGCCAGTATGACCTGGAGCGCTGGAAGCAGGCCTGAGAAAAAACTCAGTTTTCTGCACAGTCATACCTACGACGACATCACAGCCGTGCTGATATCCAGCACAACAGCACGTCCTCTTGTGCAATGTTGCTTTAATATATGGCACGCTATACAGTACAAGATGTTATTGCTTTATACACCGCCTGGCCAAGAAAGAAAAAGTCACCATTTCAGGAGAGTCATTATTGGTCTGCATCAAGCAAAGAAAACAACTAAGGAGAGAGGAAATGACTGGAACTGGGTTAAGGAACCTTCAAGACATTATCAACACCTGGAAGGATAGTGCTGAACCGTCAGCTTTGTGAAATACATTCATTCATTCATCTTCTATACCGCTTTATTCTGTATTAGGGACGCAGGGACCTGGAGCCTATCCCAGGAGACTCAGGGCACGAGGCAGGGTACACCCTGGACAGCGTGCCATTCCATCACAGAGCACACACACACACACACACACACTCATTCACACACTATGTATATAATTATTCATGCTACCTACTGTACTGTAGTATAATGATAGACGGGATTCGTAGGAGGTCTTTTTTAAACTCTAACAGTACAATAAAACCGTCATCATTCTGCACTCGAGCATGCAGATAAAGGTAGTGGACACTAATGCGATCACAGGTGGGTGTTGCGTAACTTTCCATAACCTTCTTCACTTCCTCCTCCACATAATGGTTATGGAAATGAGATCCCTGAGCCTGAAAGCATTTACGTCATAAATGCATCGCTATTTTTTTTTACAAAACAATGAACTACTTATTTCAACAAATTTACTTTGGATAATTTAAGCGAGCATGCCATGTAGAAATGTACAGTAGGTGGACAACCAGACTGCTCATTACCGTCGCGCTCACCGCCGTGGAAACGCGGCAGCGGTCAAAATAAACCATCACAAAAGCAGAACCGGCACAAATAATTCTGGTCTAGAGTACTGGATTATAAATGGTTGCATCAGTTTGGTAATGTAAAGACTGATCCATGGGGAACGATGCGGCGTTTAACACCCCAGCTTTATTTTATATTCAACGAGACTAATATGAGGTCATGGTTTAATCAGAAAAGAAATATGAACAATGAGCGCTGAATGATAACGGCCGCATTACCATATTTCCGAATTAATATATCGTCCCCCTGCAAATTGGTTATCATAATAGAAAAATCAACCTCTGTCGTTATGGTAATGACGGACGTGTGGGATAATATTGGATTTAGTTTAACTTATATTCATAATCCAGGGTGCTGCATTAGGCACAATAATAGCTCATTAGAGTGTGTAAATCTGAGCTTCCTTACATCGAAAATGCCTCAGACTTCAGAGAACTACAGGAGCGGTACCTCCAGGATGTTGTAGCGCGAGCTGTCACAGAAATCCCGAACGCCGATTTCGGTACCCATGTACCACCCGCTGAAGGGGCAGGCGGTGAACTCCAAGCCTCCGATCTCTAACAGCATGCTAGACACAGCGGGCAAGCCGTACCACTTCAGATTCAGGTCCTTGAACCATTCGAACCTGCATGATGAAAGGAAATGAAATTCAGACCATAAGGCAACATTGGGCTTGTATTATTTAGATGGATATTAAAAAAAAAAAAGTCATGTTAGTTAAGAAAAGACATACGTAATCCTTAATCGAACGGGTCTGAATTGTGTACCAGGATATGTTTTAGCTTATTTATTTCAATTGCACTCATACAATAAGTGAATTATGACTATACTGAATAATACGATGCATTTGTTTCACCTTCTGTTTCATGCAAAAACATTTTTTCCATTTAACATAATTCTTGTCTTATTCACAAACTTCTTCTTTAATTTGTTTCCTGATTTCCAGCCTTTATTTTTAATAAATTAAAATAAAACAATTTGACACACTTGGAGAGATTTCTTTTCAGTTACTATTTGGACCAAATGTTCCTTTTAGGGAGTTTTGAGAATAACAAAAATATACATTTTCACAAGCTCTACTGCTTTACTGTTTTTACATCTTTTTGTGAGAGCGCCACCATCAGTCCTGCCAACAGTGAGGCATCCTGTATATAATTGTCAATAAAAGCCTTTGACACTTGTTGTAATTATACTTCAGTATACCAGAGTAACATCGGACAAAAAGATCTAAAAGAAACACGGAAGCAACAGAAGAATTTGTAAAAAATTAATACTTGTGTCATTCTCAAACCTTTTCGTCACG
Source organism: Channallabes apus (assembly GCA_030522415.1). Taxonomy (NCBI): domain Eukaryota; kingdom Metazoa; phylum Chordata; class Actinopteri; order Siluriformes; family Clariidae; genus Channallabes; species Channallabes apus. Next base: position 29,741,284 of record CM060122.1, on the reverse strand, counting down.
GCTGGAGTGTGAACTTGCTTTGCACTTTAGCTGATTATGTGAATTTTTAGTTTTTTTGTAATCTATGTATAATAATACTGTATTTACACATTGATCGGTCTATCAACCAAAGTACTGTATGACCTTTACTCGACTAAAAGTGAGAACATTATCTGCATTGGTCCAGCACTCTTAAGAGGACAGAACTCAACTCCATTTAGAGTTCTAGATATGGATAAAAAAAAAATTTAAAAAACATGCAAGCGGCCAAAAAATGCATTAAGCACAAATGTCGAAATTAGCATCTTACTTTAAACATCCTGTTGTTTACAACTTTATCCTGCAGGAATCCAATAGCGTGCGCTAATTCGCCCGTCGCTAAATGCATTTAGTGTGAACTCTGCCAAAACGTTCATTATCGCTCCACCAGCACCTGCAAGGTTCTCAGGTGTTTGCACATGTGGCCAAATTGGCTGCTTTTCAGCTTCTGCTAAACCCAATAAAGCTCCTCAGTAGACAGATCAGAATACACTAAAGGGCTCGATAACACCTTGATATCATTTGTTTCTTCACCTACAAAACATGAGATTTATTTATTTATTTATTTAAACATGATCAATAGGTTTAAAAGGGGGAATTCATGTTTCTATTTATTCATTCATTCATCATCTATACCGCTTTATCCTGTATTTAGGGTCGCGGGGACCTGGGGCCTATCCCAGGAGACTCTGGGCAGGAGGCAGGGTACACGCTGGACAGCATGCCAATCCATCGCAGAGCACACACACACACACACTATGGTCAATTTATGAATGCGAATTAGCCTAACCTGCATATCTTTGGACTGTGGGAGGAAACCGGAGTACCCGGAGGAAACCCACCAAGCACGGGGAGAACATGCAAACTTCATGCACACAGAGACGGGAATCGAGCCTGGCCGGGAATCGAACCCGGACCCTGGAGGTGCAAGGCGACAGTGCTAACCACTACACCACCGCGCCGCCCTCTTTCTATTTAAACAAATTAAAAGAACTTCTTGTATATGGACTTCCTATACATAACAATGACGCAACACATATCGTCAAAGTCGCCATCCATCCCAGTTTCCATGGCAACGATTGAACTGAATAATGAATTGTGTTGGTTTTAGTTTTTGTGAGTCCTGTCGCAGTCACTAATTTGTTGCCTTGTTTACTTACTTCATGGAATTTGGCTCCTTTATCTCATAATACTGTACATCAAGCAGTCGAGGATTAAGGGCCTTGCTCAAGTTGCAACTTGGTGGTGGTGGTACAAGGGCTTTGAACCTGGGACCTTCTGATCACTTGTCCGATGCATAATCTATACAGTTGAGTCCATGTTCATGCCAAACTCATATCATGCATCTTGCACCATTGAGTCCTAACCATACCATAGATAGCTCAATTCTTATCAAAATTCTTAGTTCAATTAAATTTTTTATATTGATTTATACGCTTAAAATCATAGAAAGGATTCTATTTAAAAAGCTTACACTGTACAACATGGCAGATAAACCTGTTATTAACGAACTGTCTAAACCCTGGCGTCTGTAAATCCTGAGCTTACGGATCGTCATTACTCCGACGTCAATCCCTTTTAAACACGCTTCTGTTTCGAAATGAATGTAAGTAGCACAGGTTGTGCTTCTCTCAGCTTGTCTGAGGCATTATCGGCGCCCGTGGAGGCTGACAAACTGGCACCGTGTCTGAGTTCGAATCTGGGGGAAGGGCCAGTTTTATGCTGCGCTGGCCTGCGTCCCTGACTTACGCACGCAGGCCACTTGTTCTCAGCATGACTCCCGTGATGCTAATACTCTGCCAGCCTCTCAGATTCACAGCACTACATTCACAGTTCCATCATACGGCTACGGCTATAAAGGAGACGGAATATGCTAGAAACTGTGTGTATGATAGTGACATTAATAATATGTAATAATATACAAGGAGTTGTCAAACTTTTTGCATCCACAGACTGATTAAAAGTATTTACACCCTTAAGGACACCCTTATGATTGAAATTTCAAGTAGGTTCATTTACTTGAGACATCACTCACTCATCGTCTATACCGCTTAATCTTGTATACAAGGTCGAAGGGGGCCCAGAGTCGAACCCAGGAGATTTAGGACAAAAGACGGGGTGCCAATCCATTGCAGGGCACACACACACACGCACATATACACTCATTCACACACTACAGACTTTTTGGGGATGCCAATTTGCTTAATCTGCATGTCTTTGGTCTGTGGGAGGAAACCGGAGAACCCAGAGGAAAACCAATGACCATAATAGGACTAACCTTGTTTTGAATTAGGTCATAAAACTAACCATCTTTCCATTAATGCATTTTTTTAAATATATATTTTATATTTTTGCTCTATTTTCCCTAGCTAACGTTCTCTATATTCTATTTCCATAATGTATTTCATTCCAAATTAATAAAAGTGTTGCTAGGACTATTAACCCGATTTCTTTCATATCCACCAGCAAATAAACCCTACCATCAGCCACCTGTACAAAAAAGAAATAAAATTCTAAACTTTTAAAAAATAATGCATTTTGTCGAACTTCTCACTTACTTCGGATGTGTGATGTCGACTTCTAGCACGAGATCGTCGGGGATCTCAAACAGCTCCGGATCGTTGCCGTTTGCTTGGAGCAAAAGGGGCAAGACATCGAACCGGCTTCTGGGCGCTTTCCATCCCTGTTGTATACAGATCTACAATGCACACACACACACCAAAGAACTGGGATTAATATAGAATATACAGTTTACAGTTTAGTTTTCTTGTTCTTGGTAAAGGCATCTGCGACAGCTCCAAAAACTGGCTCCGTAAATTTCCAGCAGAGCCATGCACACATATTTAGGGTATATTTCAGAACTTTCCATAAATAACCGGATGTTATTTTTTTTTCTTTTGAAAATCCACAAGTTCTTTCCGCCGTAATTATCAAACATGACGCACCAGATAATCAGCCCCGCAGCAGGAGGCTCGGGGACACATGCTGTCTCTTCTGACAAATGAGTTACAGCGTTTTAATCATTTTTCATTTTACAGTGCGTACATTTTTTTCATTGTTATTAAGTAGATACTATATCACAGACAGCCTTCTTGCTCGTTCAATGGTCCCAGGAGGGTGAAGTCATTATAATTTAATCTCCATAAGGCAGAGATTTAAAGTCTCACCTCAGTGAGCTCCAGGGAAGCGGGATCGCCCAGAACAGAGCCATCGGGCTGCTTGTATCCAGCGTAGCGGATCAGTTGGCTATTCCACACCCGGAAATCATGTTTTCCATCCGTCCTTTGAGGAAATATGGTGATCGCTGACCTGGGGGTAAGATTGAAGGACGTTAATGTACTGTAAGGATGCCTCCGACAACCAACGCATTTGAGCCGAGATCTTTACTAAAAAGGGTTCGGTTTAAGGAAACGCCATTATTTTATGTAAGCGCAATGTGTCAATGGAAAATACCCCCTACAGTCTTAAAACAGAAGTTTTGATGGAACTTTTGACTGCACTTGACGTACTCTGACATGACCGTGAGTCAGCCCGTATAAGTCCATCACGTCATGGAAGACTGCAGCTGTCTAGCACATCAAGAGCTGCTCGATACAGCTCTTAAATTTTTGTTACGGAGCTAAAGTCAAGCCACATCACAGCTCTTTTGGTCAGTCATTCAATCCTGAGATCGGGTTACTGCCTGTGCACAATATCATCCATGTTCTCGCAATGTTCCTTTTCAAACTCCTCTGAAAACTTTGAGTTGTTACAAATTATTTTGTAATTAAAAAATAATGTCATTAAAATGAAAGTGAGATCGCTGGTTTGATTCCCGGGTGATGCTGTAACCTCTCGTAGCTGGAGGTCTAGAGAGAGCTGATTGGCCGAGCTCTCTCAGAGGGGAGGGATGAGAGGTACTTCGTGCTCCCACAGTAATCACGGCTCTACAGCCAATCAGGGGCGTCTGTGAGCTCACGCAAGCGGAAGGAGCGGATAGCGCTCTCCTCCGAGTGTGTTACACAGCCCTCAACAGTGCGTGAGCGAGCAGTTTCAAAAAAGATGCGGTCGGCTGGCGTCACGTGGTTCAAAGGAAACCCGTGATAGTCTTCGGCCCTCCCGACTGAGTGGTAGTAGTAGCCTTAATGTGGGAGCCCCCTAGTGACGGGGAGGAATTGGACATGACTAAATTAGGGAGAAAATCGAAGAAAATCCAAAAAATTATAATAAATGAAAGTTGGTCGTAAGCTTAGTCCTTCTCTACATACAATATCCTCCAAATAAGGCGACACAATTCTCCAAGTGATGGATGAGCTGGTGGGGACCGTCTTTGAAGAAGCCTTCTTTTTGTGGGTTCTTCAAGTAATGGAGAGGAAGAAGTCACTGGGTGTGAGGCCACGGAAGTGGGGGGATGCAAAACCCTTCTGCAAATATTACACAACCAATCCAAAAATAAACACACAACCTTTTTTTCCCTTCTGACATTTCCGATTACACAGCAAAGACATATCAAAGTCCTAGAAAGTGCCATCGATAAATCTGGGTCATGATATTGTTTAAAGAAAAAGCATGCAAATCTCCTAACTAGCGGAACTGCAGGTAGGGTGACCACCGGTGTCCTCACTGACACTTCCCGATGATGTAATCAGGAAACACTGGCTCATGTTTGTCTTGGGAGATCAAAGCAATTTCTCAGTTTCTGAGAAAAACTGGTTAAAACGGTCCTCCCTCGACATCTCTGTCTCTTTCTCACTTCCAATCTGGCCTCATTGCTTGTCTCTTCCAGCCTCTAATCAATGCATGACGTGACACTAATTAAGCTGAACACCGAGTAGGTGTCATGTATGATTAGCCTTGTAGTGAGGCGGAAATTTTTGGAGGAGAGATTTGGCTCTGCAGGGGCATGCGCCGCCCACAAAGGAGCTCTTGAGAAAGGTGATGAAAAGAGGTAGATAAGTAAAACTGGGAAGGTATATAGATAAAGAGGATTATGGGGTGGGGACGGACGGCACTAACGAAAAAGTGGAGGTGGAAAGAAATGAGTAACCGTTATAACAATAACATATGAGTAATAAGTCTCTTGGTACTCAGGAATAAAGCGAGTAATTCCTACTGCTCTCCCCGCCTGAATCAACCCCGGAAAAAAAAAATTATTCCCACTGCTCACCTGAGGTTGCCCTTGTTAGTGGCATATTTGATGTGATTGCAGATGTAATTAAACATCCCATGTGCTGTTGTGCAGTCTCGAGCATCGAACACCTAGTCAAAAACAACTCCGTTATTATCGTTGTAATCATCGTGTAATTGCTGCAATTCTGGGTTTGTTTTTGTGCATACAGATGTTCATACTCAAGTTAACCAAATGGCTAGATCAGTAGTGAAACTTATGAAAGCTCAATGTTCCTACCTGTAGCTTGGACCACTGGATCCTCCCTACACAGCGAGCGGCGTTCCTCCAGGCATGTTTGGCCCCATAGATTAGCTCTGTATCCTTAAGCTGGTATGTTCCAGAACCCTCAATCTCCTTTTTAACCTCCTCCAGCCTGTCCTCATGTGTTTTGGATCCACACCTGCAAGCCAGATCGTTAGCAAAAGGACACACCAGTATCCCTAGATTTTTACGTAAAAACTTCTTGGACAATGCTTGATCCTGCCTTTTTATTGAAGTGTAGTACTGGTTGATGAAGTCTGTGGCCAGTGATAGGAGCTCGTCTTTGGTCCGAACCTCATCTGGTTTACTTCTCATGTTCGGTGTCATCACTGAGCCTATACATACTCTTTCGTTGCAAATTGGCAACTGCAATTGAGAAATGGTAGCTTCAATACAAAAAGATTTTATCTAGATATACAGTATCTTTATCAGTGTAATCACAAAAAGTGAAGGCTTGGTGGTTAAGCAATGGGCTACAGATTAAAATGCTGGGAGACCAGCTCCAAGTACTACCGTGTGTTTTTCCACCATTTTACTCCCAATTTGGTGCCACCCATCAACCACCTTTCCCCTGTTGTATAGCTACTACTAGTGATTGACAAGGGAGACAAATGTTGTCCATTCCATCCAGAGATCATAGACACTGTGGATGTCTAGACTCCTGGCCATGGATGGCATCAACTGGAACTAGAACTGAAATTTCAGTACCTAACCACCCACCCACCCACCCACCCATTTACCTACCTAGCTACCCATCTATCTATCTGCCATGTTTGAGTCTCAAAAGTGAGGTACTTTGGACAAAAACATCTGTCAACTGAGCAAATTCACATTTTGCCCATTCTGTTGGTTTCAAATGATTAAATCTACCATACCAATTAAATAAGTTTATTCACTCATTTTGACCTTGTGAAGGAACTTAAATGTACGCCAACTAATGCAAGAGTTTCCCTTTCAGGAAGCTTCCAAGCTGAACATTAAAAAATAAATTGGGTACCCATTGGATAGCAGGTTGGATGGCGAGTTAAGAACAACACTAACTCCTGAAAACAATAACTTCTATGCAACAAAATCCCTTATGTAAGCTTATAACAGAGAGCCTGCCAACCTAATACAGTTTCAACCAGGACATCTATATGTTGTTGCCACCCCTTAAGTATCAAGGGTTAAGAACCATTGAGGAATCTTAGACAAGCCATTTAAAATGTGTCCTCAATGACCGGACGTCAAGTTGAGGCATTTTGTCCACAACCAAAGCTCCCATGGGGTTTTAAAAGGGTATACCAACAGTAAAACCTTTATCTGAAAGACAAACCTATGTATTGAATGGTTCTACCTCAAATCCTCAAAGGTTTCCACTAGAAAGCAACACAATCTTGCATCATACTATAGGATACATATTGTCTTCTCACTACTAATGTTAGAAGGTCTATCATACTGTAACTGTCACATCGTGATGGTGACGTTGGTAACCAAGTTTCTTTAAAGTAGCTTAACTGGCTGGTCTTTAATTGAAGTGACTAAAAAAAGGAAATTACAGTATATGAGCTACATGCAGTCATCTTAGCCTGATTGCTATTGTTCAAATCTCCAATTATGTCGAGACATGTAGACTTCAGACACCAGCGATGATGGAAGCAGCTTGGTCCTTGACCTGAGCAAGCTCATATGGTCAGTGTAATAAGATTAGACTTGAAGCACCCTGTCACTTTAGGTAGCCACGAATGCGGTCACTGTGGTTGAGGCCAAGCAGAAATGTACAGTAATGACAAACCCGGGCAGGGCTGTGCTGCTAAAACAGGTGCAGCAACCTGAACTGCACACTCAAGACTGGTGGAGCGTGGAGAATCTAAACCCCCCTGCTCCATCCCATGCGAAAGAGTTTGGCCAAGATTTCACCCCAGGATGAGAACAAATTACAATGGAGGAGTCTAAACCAAGAGTAAAGACCGATAACCGGGGCAAGATGGCCGAATCTCTTCTGTCATCGGGACCACTGATTTATTAATGGATGGATGCTTCTTAGAGTCAGAGTGGTAAAAATAAAACAAAGACTTTCATTTGCCTCGGCACATCCTCCAGCCCTGAGGCACCATGAATTCAGCCATGCAGCTGTCTCTTTCTGCAAAGCAAGTCCAAAAAAAAACCTTCTGTGTAATATATTATAAATCATATGATCTGTAATTAACCGTGATTAGCATGCAACACTAAGCGCTCGTGAAAGCGTGTAGAACCTCACATCCCTCTCTTCCCCTTGGGTAGAGGAAACCGACGGACGTGAAGATGCTCGCGAGGGTCCTCACGCTCATTCGCCTTCGCTCACTCGTGCCTCCACAAAGAAGCGAATCTAAATCTGAACTTCAGTTTGACGTATGGATAGATGTCAAGCAGAACGCCTAATCCTCCTCGAATGCCTGACTGTTTACTGTCTTAATTAAATTACGCGGTTGTAACCGCGGCAAATGATAAAAACCTTTGGTTTAGGTAAAAAGCTTGTAAATTATTATTTTCTTTACACCAGTGGTTCTCAACCCCGGTCCTGGAGGACACCTTGTCGTGTACATGTTAATGTTTTTTTTTACTTTTCGATTTCAAAAATGTTTTTTTAATTAGATTAATTAGATGATTAGTCAAATCAAGGAGCTGGGAACTCCTATTTTACCATTTTCTCAGTGTCCTCCAGGACCAGCATCGAGAGACACTGCTTTATAGTGTTTAATATTGCACCATTAAGTCATTCATTTGCAATGCAAATACGCTAATGTCATCGTCCTGATGCTTTTATTAAAATAAATAAAACACAAAAATATGTTTTATGAAAAAAAAAAAAAAATCCACACAATTATAAACCACACTAAAATAATAAATCATCCTTTACTTGAAAATGCTTTAAAGCACAAACAAACAAACAAACAAACAAACAAACAAATAAATAAATAAATAAATAAATAGCAATATGTTATTTTCAAATCTGGTGTTTAATTAGATTAAAATGCACCGATAACCAATTTGTTTTACACATTCAACGACAAACTTTAAATGTATTTCTGTTGGGGTTCTTTTTGTGAATCGGTCCTACCTTGCTGCAGCCGTGATGGAGTGTATCGTTGTACACTGCTCCGCTCTCCCAGTTCTTTACCTTCATGAACCTGGGGCATTTTGTTGGACTCCCGTTCTGTGGGGTCTTCACAGGAGACACTCTGCCTTGGGACGGTGACTGTGGAGGGACAAAACGAGACAAGGACAAATTTACTGTATGTAAAGGTATGTAGGACCCGGAAACAAGGAACATTGAGACCAATGATATTCCATTATTTTTTAATAGAAATTGATGCATCGATTATTAAAAAGATTATCGTTTTGATTATAATATTTTTGATAGTTCCATTTTTTTAATTCACATATGAACAAAAAGTAACACATTTAATGTTAAGTAGTGGTGTAAATGACTGGAGTTGATCTTTGATCCTTGTGAATCCTTCCCATCAGTATGTCATGCGTGTGAAGTATGGAATTTATTGTTTAGTTATGCATTTATTTTACTGCCACTACATTCCTTAGTGAAGTGCACAAGTTGTATTACTCCTCACTCAAACTGTAACACACACACTAATTAATTATGTATAAACTCTCTCTCTCTCTGACCTATGCACTTTGAAAAGAGTAGGGTTGCCAGATCATACTGACAAAATCCCCCTATGAATTGATATCCAGGTCATATAACATCTGGACTAGAACTCTTGAATGGATGGATAGATGGTTGGATGAATGATTCTTGGATGGTACAGTACAGTACGTGTCACCCGGCACATCGGGCAAAGAATATAAACTATAGTTTATTCAGTTAAAATAAATTTTTGTAATCTGCCCAATAATTATGATTAACACACATAAGCATTAAAACTCCAGGGCTACTGCAGTGCTTTAAAAGCTTAGTAAAAAAATATGTAGTGTAAAAAAAATCTGTAGTGTCCGTAACCATGTCAAATTCATGTTGTAAAATCATAACAATTTTTGCCTTTTAAAATAATGCACGTTTACAGGTTTATGTCTTTTCATGGGAAATCTAAATTAGCAGAGTTTCATCTAAATGAGAGTTAAGATCAAAGATTTTAATTATAAACAGTTACAGACACTACGGGCATGAAATTGTATTTCGCAAATGTATTTCTTTTTATCTGATCGAAATATGTGTGTATGCATATTTATAAAAAATGAAGCATGGATCAGGAGATAAGAAGCATTAAGTCTTGTGAAAAATGGTGTTACAGTATATGATCTCAAGAAAGTGATCGAAACACACCAGATTTTTACACTTCTCTATTCTAATCCATTCATTTCAATGAATCCATGATTTGGTAGGACAGAACACACTATAACGCAGGCTCTAGTTTAAGTCTAACTTCGGATTCACAACATTTTCAACTAAGCCAAAAGAAAAAAAGAAAGAAAAAAAAAGGAGAAAAAAAAAAAAAAGAAAATCTTGTACTGTACGCCTTAATCGCAACCCTTTAATCTTGAGTCATTATTCTGCTTCCTGTGAAAGAAGGAAATTACATTCTTACCATCAATGCCAATCAAAACAATTAAGTAGCCTTGTAATTGAGCTCTAATTCGTCTCCCCTTACATTTTCCAATATTGACATCCTATTCAAACTCTGAGCGTGACTCGTTTCGGGCTCAGCAGCTATAGAGAGCTGGACTTTGTAGAATAAGGAAATCGATCTAATTGCCCTCACACGGTTTAGCATTTACGACGAGGGCCGGTTTTCAGTGTACAGGAACCTCATGGAGTGTGGAATTGTCTCATTTTCTCTGGAACGGAATGAAAACCCCAATCAACCCGCATTGACATCTTTTCTCCTCTCGCTAAATAGCAGGTGATCTTTACATGAATAGACCAGAATCTTTAGATAAAAACAGAAGAGCAGAAGGATTCAGAGCTAAAGGACACTACGTGGCAATGATTATGTCTCAAAGCAATCATACACCTGATATAGAGGGAAAGGAAAAAAAAGACAAACAGTAAGAGCTTGGCTTATTGAACTGTCTAGAAAAAATGCTGCACAAAGTGAGATCTTTATTTTTAAATTCTACTTAAATGTTATATATTCTAACGGCCAAAACACAGTATTGGTGCTGATTAAATTTTTTTTTTTTTTAATGTTATGCATAAAATACAAAACATGTGTGTGCCAAAGAAGCTACTTTTGAAGTTTATACAACATGGAAGTGACGAGTCGTTTTGGAGAGATGATTTTATATGTGCCCCAAAAATGCCCATTTTTTAAATCATTTAAAATGCAAATTATCCATATTTCTTTATGAATATCGATACTAAAATTGGTGTAAGCTTTTGGTGTTGCTTAAATGAAAGCAATCTGTGCAAAATTAAGAATTATTCCCCCGAAAAAAATCTGTAGTGTCTGTAACCATGTTAAATTCACGTTGAAATATCTGAACAATTTTGCATTTTACAATACATACACTTTATTAGATTTAATTCTCTTCATGTAATTCTAAATTGCTCAAGTTTCATCTGAATGACAGTTAAGATTGTTGAAAAAAGTTCCGACGTAATGAACATAAAAGGGCATAAAATTCCCTTTGTAATGTATTTAGCAAATATGTTTCTTTTTAACTGATAAAAATATAAATGTGTGCATATTAAAAAAAAAAAACGCATTAAGTATTATCAAGGGTGGAAAGTAATGGATTACTGTACATTTACTCGCGTTACTGTAATTGAGTAGTTTTTTGTGTACTTTTTAAAGTAGTTTTTAAAATTTGTAATTTTGTTTTGTTGAAAAATTGAATTAAAAAAAAAATAATTTATTTTACTTTTAATTAAGTATGTTTTGTTTGAAGTATTGTACTTCGCTACATTTGAAATCATATTCGCTGCTGAGTAAAAAATAAATGAATGAAAATGAAATAGAATAAAAAAATTTATTGCAACGGAGAAGAAAAAAATTGCATTGATTGATTGATTGATTGATTGATCAATCCAATTGATTGATTGATCCAGCAAACCCCTGGCCAATGTATTGGCCACTACTATGTTGTAGACCACATTATGTATGTACTGTACAGTAAGTGACCAGTTTGCACAAGAAAAGCAACAGCTTTATTATGTAAAGTTGTTCCTTCAATTAAAAACAACTAGTTTGAGATTCATATCCGCTTGTCTTTTTTGAACTACACTAGAATCCCCCATCCCACCTCCGCTGTTAAAGAAAAGTAACTCGATAATAAACTACTTTTTACGTTTACTTGAGTAAATTTTTATAATTACTTGTACTTCAGTAAAATTTCACTTTTTTTTTTTTAAAGTAATAAAAATTTTAATACTCTTTCCACCTCTGAGTATTATGGAAAATTGTGTTATATGATCCTATCCGAAAATTCAGTTTCTCACAATTTTTTAGCATTGATACTACTGTATGTTGTGGCCGTATGACACGCGCCAGTAAATTGATTGACGTGACTCAGAATGATGGCATAAGTGGTGGCATTAATATTGCATTGAGCCTACTTTCCGCTTTCCTCTAGATTTGGAATTGTAACCATGTGGATTTGTGATCCATTCATGTTTGGTACGAAGCACTGGGGTGCAGCCACCATGCCGGTTCATCCCTAAGGTGACCCACTGGATTGATGCAGGGCAGATTATTATTGCAGAACAAGTTCTTCAACTTGAACCATAACACGCCATGAGGTCATAGAGCTTGATTCGTATACCGGAACATCTGTCATACTGGAACCAGTTTGGGCCTCTTGGTTCCAGTGAAGGGCAATTTATATCGGTAGAAGGATGCTGAGGTTGGAACTGCCAGGCAGGAGGTCTAGAGGAAGACCAAAGAGGAGATTTATGGATGCAGTGAGAGAGGACATGACGTTAGTTGGTGTGAGAGAAGAGGATGCAGAGGATAGGGTTAGATGGAGGCAGATGATTCGCTGTGGCGACGCCTGAAAGGGAACAGCCGAAAGACAAAGAAGAAGAAATTCCAGTGATGGTCAGGTGATGGTCAGGTGTCCACAGACTTCAAATAATATAGTGTCTTTAATAATCATGTTCCATTTTGAGAAGGGAGTTTCCATGGAGAGCTGCACATGTGATAAAGGTACTGTAGCCCTGGCAACAGTGTGCTTAAAACTGGTAAAAGTCATGATGCTTCTCTTAAAGAGAGAGAGAGAGAGAGAGAAACGCAAACTTATAGTATGAATGTCTCAAGTTAAAGTTTAAAAAAATGGTTTCAAAGAGTGTACAAAGGGTGTTCAAGTCAATCCGGGACTTTTTAAATACTATATATTGAATAATATATAATATATATTTAATAATATATATTTAATAATAATATATATAATCCCCTGCTACACTAACGCACTTATCCCAGCGTTTCACTTGTGCTTGATTACCATCAAGGGTGAACGTTTTCTCAGTACACCATGATCATGACTGAAACGCTGGCCTCCCAGGAACTCCATTAATGGACCAAACATGTGGAAACGACTTGAAGCAAGGTCAGGACTGAACGGGGGATGTGGCAATAACTCCCAGCCGAGTTCCTGTAAAGTGCAAGTAGTGTTTGGGAACTGTACACACAGTCATTCACCAAGGCAGATGTGTGTCCCTTTCGCAAGGTGTCGACAAGTTATCTGTCAAAAGCAACCTAATGTAAAAAATACTGAAGTCATCTGACCTCAACCCAATTGGCCATACTTTAAACATTCATCCATCTAGGAACCTCTGTATTCCAACTCGGAGCCATTGAGGCCAATGGTGACCATTGTATTTATTCCCATTTGTACAACCATGGTAGGACCTCCAATCAGCATTGACACACTCAGGGCAATTTGGGAAAGCCTAATCTGTCTTTGGACTTGGGAGGAAACTGGAGTACCTGGAGGAAACTCACCAAGCACATGGAGAACATGCACACGGACCCTGAGGTGGGAATCGACTCGGAGCCTGGAGGTGCAAGGCGACGGTGCTAATCACTAAGCCCTCGAGCTACCGAGTCCTGAGTTATCATTATTGATTTGTAAATGTGTATAATTAATAACTTTCAAAACCAACGCTTGAAAATGGAGCGTTTATTCTTTGTATCTCTGTACAAAATGTGGAAAGTTTTTCATAACGACTTGTCATGTCTTCCCATAAACAGCAACTCATTGTCATATCCCATATGATATGATAATTCATTCCCCAGGCAATTTTCTCTTAATGGCATTAAGATGAGAAGACGTCTCTATGCAGAGCTCACGGTTTCATCAGTTCTAGTGGGTAACCCTTTCGCTGGTCTGTGTCTATTTCCGGCTCCTTCTTGGGGGAGGGGGGTTTACGGAGGGGGGGAGGGGGGTGACGGAACTTTTTTACTTTCCCAGGATCCAGGAACTTTTACAAAAAAAAGAGATACCGCACTTATCTGTTTAAAATCCTTCAGATTATACAGAAGGACCTCTCTTTGTTCGTGTCTGAAACGCCTTGCTTTTGCTCGTGTAACAAAAAACAAAAAAAACCCAGAATCAATCATTCATCTTGGAAAATCCATATTTGGGAATAAGGAGGACACAAAGCTGATGATGCAGACACGGTCACGAGGAGAACATGCTGCACCACTATTCCTAATATAATACGCCGAGTTATGATGTTACACATTCCTTACGCTCATTTATTCATTAAAAATTTTTATTTGTAGCCTGCACGTAGAGACGGCACGGTGGTGTAGTCGTTAGCACTGGCGCGTTGCACCTCCAGGGTCCGGGTTCGATTCCTGTCTCTGTGTGCATGGAGTTTGCATGTGCTTGGTTGGTTTCCTCCGGGTACTCCGGTTTCCTCCCACAGTCTAAAGATATGCAGAATAAACAATAAAACAATAAAAGAATGTGTGTGCAGGTGCACTTTATTTATTTATTTATTTATTTGTAAGCAATTAGAGCCATCACAAGCTTGATGGCTCTAATTGCTGCAAGTGCATTTGTGCTCCTGCAATCTCATGATTAAATAAGTAAAATTGAAGCGATTTATCCTAAAAAGGTTTAGCGGAACAGAGAGGCCGAGGAGGTCAAGTACAAATCAGAACGTTACGTTTTTTTTTTTTTTTTTTGTTTTTTACGGCATTTTGATCACGTTGAGGATTTGGTTACTTGCTCGTTCAGCAGAATTAAAATTACTTGATATGTGCGTTTACATGAACCCTAGTATTCCATTACTAATATTGATAATAATAAAGAATCAAATTAGTAACAATAAGAATAATAAAAAGGCATCGTGTGAACACCGCGATCGGAATAAATTATCAATCAGAATGAAAGAATAATCCGTTCTGTGGGCAGGTTTTACTCATGCAAACACTTTTATTCTGGGTAGAATTAATATATTCCTTCTGCGCAAGTTTGCCCCACATGGGGGTAACATCAGGTGACACGTTTTTTTGTTTGTTTGTTTTTTGCGGGAGGAAAACTGAGACGTCTGGCTGAGGAAAGGGCACCGATTGGCTCACATTTTATACAGAGTAAAGCATCTAACCAATCAGAGATGAGCATGCAACTAAACGGCAAAATTGGGGAAAATACTCACTCACTCATCGTCTACTGTATACCGTTTTATCCTGTATACAGGGCCGTGGGGGGGGCATACTGTAGAGCCTCTTCCAGGAGACTTAGGGCACTAAGCAGGGTACACCCTGGGCAAGGCACACATGTTAATTTTAATTAGTCGAATCTGCATCATGTCTCCGGAAGGAAACCCACCAAGCACGAGGAGAACATGCGGACTGCATGCACACAGACCCGAGGTGGGAATCGAACCTGGAACCTGAAGGTGCAAGGCGACAGTGCTAAGCACTACACCATCGTACCGCCATGTGAAAAAGACTTCTTCTGTTATATTTCCATCAGATTTAATACTTCACAGTTAGCAGAGCTGCTTTGCACATGTCACATACAGTAGTATAATCATTGTGTGTTCCACTTTATCCCGTATTCAAGGTCACAAGGGTCCTGGAGCCTTTTCCAGGAGACCTACAGTACTGTAAGCAGGGTAGATAGGGTGCCAATCCACGGGACGATCTGAGAACACCAATGCATGGCTTTGGACTGTGGGAGGAAACTGGAGTAACCAGAGGAAACTCACCAAGCACGGGGAGAACATCCATGCACACAGATCCCAGGCGGGAATCGAACCTGGAACCTGGAGTTGACCATTAAGCCTACGAACCATGCCAACCAGGAAGGCTTTATTTTTTATAAAAATGCAAACACACACCTTATCAGATCATCGCCTGGATCGTACTGGATGTAAAGCTGGAATCTCTAATCGTTTTGAAGAAATATTCCCGACATAAACGTAGCTAATGGGACATTTTACCCTAAGGGAAAAAAAAAGAAACACATTCATTTACAGCTTCCTGGCTGTGTGTATGAGTTTCATTACCCCTCACCAGAATGAGACCTTAAATGCATGATGTCACGTTTCATCTTTTCCCAAGAACAAAACCAGCATTGTGTTACCATGTATTTTAACCTGCCACCATAGTAATGTTGTGAACAGTGTAATTATTTTTCCGCATGCAGAGATTCACAGAATCCATGGCGCGAGTTTTGCCGGCACTTCCACCGCACGAGTGCTCCTTATTAGCCGGGAAATGATACAGAACCCGACTTTCAACACACGATATTGTCTAAATAAGAGAAATGGCCTGCTATCGCGCGCGGCCCCATTAAGCTAACAGACGGACAACTGGTCTTTGACGCAATCCATTAGACGTATTCGGAGGTAATGTTCATTATGTCCTGATTACGGGGCAAACTAAATGTGAATTGTGTTTACCGACGGCACTTGTTAAGCCGAGCGAGCGTTCCCGAGTTGATTCTCCATCAACGAGTATTAAGGACACACAACAGGCCGCTTAACTAGAGCCCTCGATGATGGAGGATTTCAGTTGGAACGTTAATAACGAAGAGCAGCAGCGACGCAGACAGAAACGTCTTTTTATATCCGAGACTGCTATGAGTCTGAGGGTCGAAGCGAGATTTCTTTTTCCAGCGTGTCAGGACGGATCTCTTCACAAGAGACGTGGCGAACGACTCGAGCATCAAATAGCTTTCGGATACGCATTTCAGCGCCGTATGACAGCTATGACAACGTGAGACCTAGCATTCACAACAGTAGACGCTGCTATTTATGTTTTTCATCCTTCCGTCATGGACATACTGGTTGTTTTTTTTTTATTTTATTGTTGTTGTTGTTGTTGTTGTTGTTTTCTTCCTGACGTGTGTAAAAGGGCGGAGATAAATTTGGAGTCGACTATTTCAGGAATAAACACGATGGGGCGTGATGTTACAGGACAACTGACTGCGACAGCAGTTTTTTTTCCCCCCCCTAATTAAAGGAAGAGGCACTTTTTATCCACTTATAGTCACGTTCACGTCCACTGAACAAGTTCATGTCTGTTATCACTTATGTTAAAGCAGCTACAACATTGTATGTTCACATTCGTGCCTTCTTGTGTAAAAATTCTGGAATTTTCTAAATTGATTCAGATTCTACAAGTACACAATAAATAAGAAGAATATTCATCATCTATCTATAAAAACATCATTTTTGAATATTGCTTCGTGCAGCCTGTACTTTTAGTATGCTAATTAGGTCCCGCCTCCCTTTCGTGGCACTGAGATCACATGGCCTGAGATCTCATTATAATTCATTATAAAACCATCAACTCACAAAAAAAAGCAAGCTTTTTATGGAAGCTGCCAAGAAAAATTTTCACTTGTTTTTTTTTTTTTTTATCATTTCATTTGCATACCCATTAATATTCATCAGCACCTGCCAAAGATGGGCGTGTACTCAGGATCAGCCTCGTCTGTGTTCAACTATTTCAATGTTCATACAACACGTTGTGTTTGCTATAGTGACTTCATTTTATAATTTTTTTTAATGTAATCTAGATTTTGAGACCCATGTACAGTATGGTCTGAATCAATCCTTAAAAGGGAATAAATATATCTAGGATTAGGAAAAAACACCTTTAGACCTACAGTACAGAGTCGAGCGTTCAGCAGTGTTGTGCGTAAACATGTATACACTAAACCTAAAAATAAAGAACTCCAGGGAGTTACTACGGTGTATTTATTCCACTCGGTAACAGATGTAGAGCAAAGTATAGCGCAGTGTTTCTATAGAAACGGAATATTGCAGGGGGAAAAAATCTTTCCTTATTTATGCAAAGTGACGTGCTTCTGAAGCTGCAGGGATACCATCGCTTGATATCATTCTTGGAATGTCAAAATGTGATCAAGGTACAAACACGTCCATAATGATTAAAAAAAAAATTTTTTTAACAAGCTTGGTGTTTTTTTTTTTCATCAATTGTTTCATCAACTGTCCAGTTTCAGAATCCTGTTCTTAGCACGAGTGGAACCTGATGTGGTTTTCTACTGCTCCGAGTCATCCCCTTGAAGACTTTAAACCCTTAAAACCCAAGCGGCACACATCTCTATCACTTTATAGCGTATAGTAATACATTTAACAATATACTGTAGTTGCAAGCAACGATGAGCGGGCCCAAACACTTCATGCACCATCAGCCATATACTGTACAGTATATAGAGAGTTACCCAAATAAATTAAATGTATACTACAGTGGCCAAGAAGTGCAATCCAAAATAATAAAACCGAAAACAAAACAAATTTCAAAACAAAATAACAAAATGAAAACAAAACAGCAAATCGATGTGTCAGTGGATGTGTCATTGTGTTTTCGGTTTTGTTATATTGTTTTTTGTTTTGTTATTTTGGATTGCACTTCTTGGCCACCGTAGTATACAGTTTTTTTATACGTAGTATACACCGTAGTTTTGTTATACTGTTTTTGTTATTTAGTTTTCTCTGTTGTTATTGTTTTCGGTTTTGTTATTTTGTTTTTGTTTGTGATATTTTGTTTTTGTTTTTGTTATTTTGTTTTTGTTATTTAGTTTTCTCTGTTGTTATTGTTTTCGGTTTTGTTATTTTGTTTTTGTTTGTGATATTTTGTTTTTGTTTTTGTTATTTTGTTTTTGTTATTTAGTTTTCTCTGTTGTTATTGTTTTCGGTTTTGTTATTTTGTTTTTGTTTGTGATATTTTGTTTTTGTTATTTTGTTTTTGTTATTTAGTTTTCTCTGTTGTTATTGTTTTCGGTTTTGTTATTTTGTTTTTGTTTTTGTTATTTTGTTTTTGTTATTTTGTTTTTGTTATTTTGTTTTCGGTTTTGTTATTTAGTTTTTGTTTTTGTTATTTTGTTTTTGTTATTTAGTTTTCTCTGTTGTTATTGTTTTCGGTTTTGTTATTTTGTTTTTGTTTTTGATATTTTGTTTTTGTTATTTAGTTTTCTCTGTTGTTATTGTTTTCGGTTTTGTTATTTTGTTTTTGTTATTTTGTTTTTGTTATTTAGTTTTCTCTGTTGTTATTGTTTTCGGTTTTGTTATTTTGTTTTTGTTTTTGTTATTTTGTTTTCTCTGTTGTTATTGTTTTCGGTTTTGTTATTTTGTTTTTGTTATTTTGTTTTCTCTGTTGTTATTGTTTTCGGTTTTGTTATTTTGTTTTTGTTTGTGATATTTTGTTTTTGTTTTTGTTATTTTGTTTTTGTTATTTTGTTTTCTCTGTTGTTATTGTTTTCGGTTTTGTTATTTTGTTTTTGTTTTTGTTATTTTGTTTTTGTTATTTTGTTTTTGTTATTTAGTTTTCTCTGTTGTTATTGTTTTCGGTTTTGTTATTTTGTTTTTGTTTTTGTTATTTTGTTTTTGTTATTTTGTTTTTGTTATTTAGTTTTCTCTGTTGTTATTGTTTTCGGTTTTGTTATTTTGTTTTTGTTTTTGTTATTTTGTTTTTGTTATTTTGTTTTTGTTATTTAGTTTTCTCTGTTGTTATTGTTTTCGGTTTTGTTATTTTGTTTTTGTTTTTGTTATTTTGTTTTTGTTATTTTGTTTTTGTTATTTTGTTTTCGGTTTTGTTATTTAGTTTTTGTTTTTGTTATTTTGTTTTTGTTATTTAGTTTTCTCTGTTGTTATTGTTTTCGGTTTTGTTATTTTGTTTTTGTTTTTGATATTTTGTTTTTGTTATTTAGTTTTCTCTGTTGTTATTGTTTTCGGTTTTGTTATTTTGTTTTTGTTTTTGTTATTTTGTTTTTGTTATTTAGTTTTCTCTGTTGTTATTGTTTTCGGTTTTGTTATTTTGTTTTTGTTATTTTGTTTTCTCTGTGCCTTGTGCCCGAAGCCTCCTGGGATAGGCTCCAGGGGTCCGTTCTTCGTACGTCGCTTGACACATCCGAGATGAACTGATACATCTAAGATGAGATCATCGTGCTAATTAAGACCTGGCTAAGTTTGTTCTTTGAGGTCACCTGTTGTTGATGATTAGTTTGGCCGGATTGAGTTGTCTAGGATTATTGCGTGTTCGTGCGTTGGTTTAAAAGGTGATATGCATCGACAGTAGAAACACTGATCACAAGCCCTTTGATTGGTTGACGAAATGACAAAAGAACAAGCTCAATTTTTTTTGTAACACCTGTTATGCGCTGAAATGCTTCCCTGCCATGGATCCCCCCCCCCACACACACACACACACATAATCGCTATCAAATATTATATTAGAACATAATATGCACATATGTTTTACAAATTCCATGAGACAATAAAATAAAATAAGAAATATGAAAATAAATATGTTGTATATGGAAAAATAGAAATATTAATATTTTTTCAAAAACATGTATACTTTTATATTGTTTACTTTATAATAAAATTAGTTTTGTCCAATTTTTCATTATACATTTTTTTATTATATATATATATATAAATATTTATTTGCATATTCATGACGAACCCCTGAAAAATAAATGTTACAAAATAAACATTATACAAGAATTTGAATTAATGAACTTGAGGGCTGTCTCGTGCCTAAAGTTTATTATAATAATAATAATAAACCTATAAATTTATGTTCTAATATAATATTTGATAGCGATTATCCATGGCAGGAGGGCGTATATGCAAGATACTTTTCTTTTCCCACGTGAGTCAGTCCACGTCAGCGCTCTTTAACCAATCAGATGTGACCTCACCATTTCAACCAATCATAACCCGGCAGGAGCGCAGCCTTAATCCTGTTTACATGAAATAAAGCTGCTACCGAGCAGCTTCAAGCTTACGGACATGTTGCTATGACAGCATGAATGCGAGATGAGCATCGAAGAACGAAACAATCCAAGATCAGGACAAATCCACAACAATCAAATCCAGCTAACTGAGTTAGCGACGTATGAAGAACGGACCCCTGGCCCCCCGCGACCCTGATCACAGGATAAAGCGGTATAGAAGATGAATGAATGTTTTCTCTGTTGTTTTTGGTTTTGTTATTTTGTTTTTGTTATTTTGTTTTCTCTGTTGTTATTGTTTTCGGTTTTGCTATTTTGTTTTGCACTTCTCGGAAGCTTCAGACATCAAACCAAAGCTATCATTACTTTTATAACGTGTACATTTTACCGCTAATTGAATATAAGGATAATGTCGCAAATATGTCAAGCTCCAAACAAAATAAACATACTATTATTATCATTATCATTATTATTATTATTATTATTATTATTTTGTCATAGAAAAAAATTTAAACAAAAATAAAAACATGACCTCACTCATCAGCAGAACTGCTGTTTTTTTTAAACATCATTTTGAATAAACTCTAACAAAAGACTGCAAAAACAAAGCCTGAGATACCATATTGTGCAAAAAGTCTTGAGCCTCTATCTATCCTCACTATATATTTTTTTATAGTGAGGATTTCAATTAAGGCAATGTGAAACAATTTTAGAATTGGTTGTTTATGTAACAACCTGAGCAGCAGCCTCATTTCCCCTCTCGTCTGTTCCAACCACTCAGCATTCCGCATCACCGGTATACTAATCAAAAAACATTTCACTGAAACTGCTGATATCTTCATGATTGTGTAAACAGCTGCATGAATGAGCAGGTACAGTATAGAAGCACACAGAGTCTAAAGCTTAATATTTCTGATAGAATAACAGAATAACCGCAAAAAAACTATTCTGGCAATTCTCCGAAAGTGTGTGTTTTTTCCCCCTTCTCAGCTCCGACTCGTACCCGTACGCTCCTCAGCTGTCGAGCACCCAAATGGGTTAATCACACAGAAGCTCAAGAGAATGACTCAATGACTCGGTCCCTCTCAACCCCTACAGTATGTGACCACACAGCTGCACTCATTCATTTATACCTCTCTTGGATCGGCTCCCTTTATCCGGTGGCTTTCAGCGAGCGAACGCGTCACCAGTGCTGGGCTGGAGGGTGCACACCATGCCCTCTGCCTACACCCAGCTCACTGTGCGCCTCGGTGACGCTGTGATCATTATTATAAGGCTAGGAAACTTGTCTCTGAAACTTTGGCCCATAATCTGTTAACTACTAATACCCCTATCTCACCTACGCTGTCGTACAGTAAGTACGGTTCGTCATGATTCACCGCGAGTTTTGGCGCTGTGATTAGGTTTCATGTCGGTCCTCGCATAGTCAAACCGCACAGGTGAGATAGGGGTATAACAGCAGGAATAACGGGGGCGGGGTGGGGGGTTATCGGGGATATTGTTTGTATCTTCGAAAGTTCGCAACTTGAATGTTCGTATGTAGGGGACTGTACTGTAATAGCCCTACTTGTTCTTCAAAATCAACCATTTTACTCATTAATGACATCATCGTTTTATATTCACTCACTCACTCATCTTCTATACCATTTTATCTGGGATATCACTTTATTCTATCCCAGGAGGCTTAGGGAATGAGGCGACAAGGTGCCAATCCATCGCAGGGCCCACACACACACATACTCGCACACTACGGGCAATTTAGGAACGCCAATTAGCCTAACCTGCATATCTTTGGACTGTGGGAGGAAACCGGAGTACCCGGAGGAAACCCACCAAGCACGGGGAGAACATGCAAACTCCATGCACACAGAGACGGGAATCGAACCCGGATCCTGGAGGTGCAATGCAACAGTGCTAACCACTACACCACCTTTGTTCTTTCAACATTTTTATTATTATTATTATTATTATTATTATTATTATCATCATCATTAAGTTATGTGCATTATCTGCATGTGAGTTATTTGTTATTACAGAAACAAGATCATGTGATTTGCAGTCAGGCAACTCCTCTAGAGCTGCTGTTGGAGATAGACACCTTCTGACCAATCAGAATTGATCATTCAACAGTAATGTGATATAAATACTTTTTGTGTTGTGGGTTGTGTTCTACCTTGTCGCTCTCAGAGTACGGGTTGTTAAGCACCGTCGGCATGTTGTCCTTCCTCCAGAGGTCATCGAACACTCTGTCATTATCGGAGGCCAGCTGGACATTGCTGTTTAATCCCACACTGAGGTCTCTAAAAGCAGAAACACTTCATATCAGTACTCACACAAAAAAAAACCCACCTACACGCATACATTTACATACTCACACACATATCCAGAGCATTCCGCTTCGAATTGTTCATGTTTCAAAAAGCCCGTGTTAATTAGGGACGCGAATCGCTATGATCTTATGATGCCTTGGTGCTGATTTGTGTCACGATTCTTAAAAAAAAACACAGTAAATAATTCGCTCATACCACACAGGATGCTGTGATTCCTGCCAACGTGTGAGTAGTTTAGAGTGCACCACCTGCAGGATCATGAAGGAACTGCAACATACAGTACAGTATTTCCACTTTACATGCAACAATAAAGCTCTGGGGAAAAAAGGTAGTGCATGGCAAAACGTACTGTATGAAAGCTATAATTACAAGTCGGGTTTATTATTCCTACAAATAATAATTTCCTAATGTGATTTAGCCAAAGCATTAACACAACTTGCTGTTTACACATTATTTGCATTTTGTTTCATTTGAGTCATTAAAGCTCTACAAATACTGCATGATGTTGGGTTATTAGATGTGTTGTGATAATGTAATTTTTTTTTAAATATGCACTCTAAATAACAATAGTTATATTTTTAATTTAGGAGAATTTATTCAGCACAAGAGTTTTATGATGTTCATCTCAAATCCAGTAACATGTTTGCTCAGGTTAAATTTCGTTCAATTACATCCCATTCATTTCATTTGTTTTAAAAACTGTCCAAAAACATAAAACAAAGGTCCCTGTATCCTGGCTGACCCTGTGCTCTGACCCCAGCATCCTACTGTAACTGGGATATGCCACAAAAAAAAAAAAAAAAAAAAAAAAAAAAAAAATATATATATATATATATATATATATATATATATATATATATAGAGAGAGAGAGAGAGAGGTTTTTTTTTATTATATACTGTATGTTTGCTTTTGAAGTGGTAAAATGTTGCAATTCCTTTATGATCCTACAGGTGGTGCACTCTAAACTATTCACACATTGTCAGGTAGTGATGGGAAGTTTGAATCATTTTAGTGACTCGGTTCTTTGAATCTCGTTCATCAAAATGAACAAATCTTTTTTTTTTACAGTAAGTCATTTAGTTCATTTCGTTCTTTTGATCCGAAATAAAATAAAATGTTGCGTTTTCAATATAAATACCCCCAATACGTCTACATACACAACTTTTGGCTCTAGTTCCAGTAATGAAAATATCACAATACAGCTAAAGACGTATTATAATAAACAGAATGAGTAGCTCACCTCTCATATCTTTTAGTCCGAGTCGTTCGTTCTTTTGAATCTATTGCACCGCATAGCGTCTATGGGAGTCAGGTGACAAAAGAACGAACGACTCGGAGTAGAAGAATCATTGAGAAAGAGTCGCTCAATTCTGCGCTCAAATTTGCGCCCAGTAGAAAATGAACGAATCACTCTCCGAGACTACTCGTTCTACTGAGTCACGTCAAAGACTCGTTCAAGAAAGAACAAATCGTTCATAAACGACCCCATCACTACTGTCACGCAGCATAGCGTCCTGTTAAGATCGTTTAGAATTGTAACAAAATGGAATCTGGAAATGTATAAAATCATTCATCGCAACACAAATCGAATCAGCAGCTGGTTATCGTGATAATATCGTATCAGCTGATCCCTGGTGATTCCCATCACTAATGTCAAACATCAAGATTCCTGCTGAGAAGGCAGACAAAGAACGGAATTCTGACGTGGCCTTACGGTACAGAAGCCCCGATTTTATAACGTCTTTGGAATGAGCTGAAACGTGCAGACTGGAGAGAGACAGAGAGAGAGAGGGAGAGAGAGAGAGAGAGAGGGAGAGGGAGAGAGAGAGAGAGGGAGAGAGAGAGAGAGAGAGAGAGAAGGCATCCTTCAGTCCTGAGGGAGCTGGCACAGTTCGGTAAACTACTGTACCTGCCTACAGGGGCGGAAATCTCACCGCGCGCGACAGGAAACCGCTCGTCACAGGTCTGATGAATGAACTTGAGATACAGCACGTAAACAAACACTCGCACCGTAAATACTTCACACTTTCCTTTGCAGCGTTGCATGATGGGAACAAACACCACAAATGTGATACGAGTGTGTAGGAGAGGTTTGGTTCTGAGGTGTGTAACAACACACAATACTGACTAACAGATCAGTGGACATTGAGGACAGATATATATATATATATACTGTATGTTTAATTCCTGGTTAATTCCTGGAAAACCCTTCGCCGCCGTCTCATTCTCATATTTTTCCCCTCTTTTCACCACTCCTCCTTTTTCTGATCTTTTTCCGTTTTAATTCCTTTCCTTTCCTTTAATTGTCTTTCTTCCACCTGTCTCTCTCCAGCTCCCTCTTTTCATCATCTCTCAATGGCCTTCGTCCATTCCCAGCTCCCTCCCTCTCTCCCTCCATCTTTTCCCTTTTTTCCTTCTCCACTATTTCTCTCTTACCACTCTCTCTCTCTCTCTCTCTTTACCTCTCCCTTCTCTTTTATTTCCTCTCTCTCTCTATCCCTCTTTTTTTAAGTCCATTCCCTTCCCTCTATCCTCCACCTCTCTCTCTCTCTCTCTCTCTCTCTCTCTCCATCCTCTTAATTTCTCACCCATTCTCCAAATTTCTACCTCTCTCTCCCTCTCCCTCCTTCTTTCGTCTCTCCTCCACAGATTTTCTCTTTTTTCATTCTCTCTATTCTATTCTTTTTCATCTATTTTCCACCTGTCTCTCCCTTGCTCTGCCCATCCTCACCCACATCTCACCCTCACACACACACACACACACACACACACACACACACACACACACACACACACACACACACTCTTTTCTTCCCTTTACCTTTGCCAGTATTTCTCCATCTCTCACCCAGCCTCTTTTTCTCTCTTCTTTTCTCTACCTTTCTGTCTCCCATCTCCCCTCCGCGATCTTTTCATTTCTCTCCCCCGTTCACCCATTTTCCATCTCCTTGTCCCTCTCTCTCTCGCACACACACACTTCCACTCTTCTTTCCTTTTCTCTTCCTATCCGTCTCTTACGCAGGCTCACTCTTAACCTCTCTCTCCATCTTTCTATCTCTCCTCCGCCCTACTTTCTTCCTCTCCCCTTCCTCTAATCCTCTTTTTCTTTCTTTCTAATTCGATTCCTTTTTCTTGGTCTCTTGCCCTAGTCCATATCTCTTTGTCTCTTCATCTCTCTTTCACTCTCATTAACACAAACTCTATCCATCAGTCTTTTCTTATTTCTCCATCTCTGACCCGGCCTCTCTTTCTGCCTTTTCCTTTCTCCGTCTTTCTGTCTATCCTCTCCCTCTCTCCACTGTCTCTCAATTTCTGTCACTCATTCACCCATTTTCCTTCTTTCTCTCTCTCTCCATACTTTTGATTCCAGTGTCTCCCTCTCCACTCGTTCTCCATTTACACCTCTCCTCTACTCATCACTCATCTCTCTCTCCCTCTATCTTAACCCTCTTTTTTCTCCAATTCTCTCACCACCTCTTCCACCCTCCCTCCGCTTTCGTCTCCGTCTCCTCTTCCACCTCTCACTCCATCCATATTTTTCGAGCTCTTCCCATCTCCCTACCCGACCACCCCAAACCCCCCCCCCCTCCCCTCCTGACTATCAGTGCCACTTACACGCTTTGTCACTTCCTCTATTTGTCTCTCTCTCCTCCTTATTCTCTCCCTCTCTTTTTAATTGTCTTCCACTGTACCCCTCCCCACGCTCTTTTCCTCTCCTCCGTCTTTCACAGGTTCCCTTTCTCTCTCTCTCTCCGTCTTTCATTACCGGTTGTGAATCTCCGGCCCCCCGAAGCTCCCCGAGTTCACTGAAGTTTGTTCTGCGTCTCGTTCGCAGCAGTAATTTCAGGTGAAGAGAAAAATAACCTCGGTGTGAATTCTTAATGAGACTCGCGCACTCCAAACTGGAAACTTCAGCGCAGACGTATTTTATTTTTATAATTCGATGAAAACGTGTGACAGGATGTCATTCATTGCTTAAACGAGCCGTCATTAGCACAACAACCAGAGATTCAAAATATATAAACTGTTCAACTGGGTATCACTTTTTTTTCTTTTAAATGGTATCATTTCAAGCATTTTTTTTGTTTTAACGCACAGGAGGAAGCCTTAAGTGTTTGATGAGATCCTCCAGCATGGCGGTGTTGTCCTGCCGCGTTTAATTCGCTTCCGTTCGCAGTGGTGGAGCACTTAATTAAATCCCGGGAATTGTATTGTGTACACGTCTACGGTGTGTTTTATAATGCCTTCTCTGTCTTTCTTTGAGACAGATCAACGCCGCTTCTTTAAGTTAGATCTTTACGTTCCAAACTGATGCTTTAAGATTTGTCAAAATCATATCCGCTAATTGATGTTTTTTTGGGGGTTTTTTTCCGTTTTGTTTTTTCAGACCGTGCTTATCTGAAACATTACTTGTCTAGGAAATAGGTAGCGAGAACCAGGACGTCTCTGACTCGTGCCCTGGGGACGGCAGCGAGCTAGTCTGGAGACTCAGATGCCTACAGACCTGCGAGTAAATCAGATTTCCATCCGCAGACCGCCACTATTAGGCTAACTGACTAATCCGGATCAGGTACAAACTAATAAGATCATCTTCCAATAAGAGGAAATGGCTGCAGGATGATCATATTTTCAACCGAACACTCGTTTATAAACTGTGAATCGTTCAGAACAGAGAGTTTATGATGAGTAAGGATGAGTGATGATGGATGAATGTTTGGACAGATACAGTATGAGGATGGAAGGATGAGTGATACTATGGAGGCTGGTTGATTATGATGAATATGACAATGAATGGATGGATGATGTCATGTGATGTGATATACTGTATAATGTGATGTTGGTTGGAAGGATGGTTGGGTATTTGGATGGATATCATGCAAATGGAATTGATGGATGAATGATATGATGATGCTGACGATAATAATAGCTGGATGATGTGTGAGGATGATGATGATGATGATGATGATGATGATGATGATGATGATGGATGAATGCTATAATGGATATGTTGGATGGATGGATGGATGGATGGATGAATTCATAGTGAATGACATGACCGATGCATGGATGGATGGATGGATGGATGGATGGATGGATGGATGGCTGGATGGATGGCTGGATGGATAACATGACTGATATGATGGATGGATGAAAGGTTGGATGGATTAATTGATGGCTTAATGATTTAATGATGGTGGTGGATGGGTAATATACTGTAATGATGGGAAGTTACGGTGATGAAATGATATAATGGCTGATATGATGGATGGTTGAATGATAGTGATGAAAATATGAACGTTATGATGGATAGGATAAATGGATGGATGGTATGTTGATGGAATTTATGATGATAAGCAGAATTATTTGAATTATTTGTACAATATAACTATGCGCCCAGTAATGCCTTAGCAGTTCAGATTTTGAATTACTGATCAAAAAGTTATGGATTCCAGCCCCAGCACCTCCAAACTGTTCTGAGAACTGTGTTAAGTTTTTTTTTTTTTAAATAGTAAAATATGGGATCTTTAAATAAAAAAATTACTTTAAGCAACAAACGAGTGTGTGCACGTCTCCTGACTTTCTATCTCGCCTCGTCTTACCTTTCCACTTGCACTTCTGCGTCCCTCTTCTCCACACCCCTCTGTCCATCTTCATTCATGTCCCTCTTCACGCTGTTGTTCTTGATCAGCTTAAGCACGGGCTCGATCTCCTTCAGCAGCTCGTTGCTCTCCTCCACACCATTAAGCAGCGCGTCTGGCCCGCTCAACGGGATCAGACTTTTGGTCTCCTTGCGTGCCGTAGATGAGGAGGTGGAAGAGGACGAGGTGGAGGACGATGACGCCAGGTTCTCGATGGCCCTCAGCTCCTTGGGTGTGCAGCGCTGACACGGCCGTGCCGATACTGGCTTAGTGACACGCACCTTCCGTGGCCGTCCGTCTCCGCTCAGCGTGGTTTCCAGGTGCGTGCTGAAACCTTCTGGGCCACGCAGAATGAGAACAGCGTGGCTCTCGGGTGAGACGTTCTTGAGCACCTCCAGAGCACGCTCGTAGCTCATGTCCACCAGCGGCTTGTTGTTGACGGCGAGTACGATGTCGCCCACCTGGACCAGGCCGCACTCCTCGGCCGCGCCACCCCGTATTAGATCTGAGATGATGACAGGGGGTTTGCACACGCGCTGCTTGACCAGGAATCCCAGACCACCCACTCTACGCTTGAACAGCCGCACGGAGATGACGTTGGGCTGCAGCTCACACACGCTCATCTCTGTGTCTTGCATGGTGAAGCTGCTTTGTGCAGAAACACCACTCTGTGAAAATAAAGGGGGGAACAGTGCTTTTTTTATAGCATTATTAAATTTTTTAAACCAGCATATCTGGTTGGAGAGCTTTTCCATATATGAGTATATGAGAGGTTGGAAAATTAACGGACACACCGTTATGGATTGTCCAAAGTGGACTATTGCACCTGACTGTTACAGTACATCTCAAAGAAGATGTGCATGTAAGATTTGGCTCATTTGTTGCAATCATACCCTTATACAAATATTAGCAAGAATATATTTCACGTTCATTCACACACTATGGGCATTTTGGGAAGGCCAATTAGCCTAATCTGCATGACTGAGGGGGGAGAGAACCAGTGGAAACTTACCAAGCAAATGCAAACTCCATGCACACAGCCCCGAGGTGGGTATCGAACCTTAAGGTGCGAGGCGACAGTGCTAACCACTACACCAATCGTTACGCTACTGTTACACTATTATCTAAACTCAATTTCACTTTACAGTTATTCCGTTTCAGTTGGTCCTGATTCCTGGTACAGATTTAAAACTGAAGGCGGAAAACTCATCATGAAAGAAACTCATAAGTCGCTGCTAACTTAATAATTGAAAGACAATTTGCTAAAATATGCATTTTTTTATCTATATAAAAACATCAAAATGCACAATAGTGGCTAAGAGTCATTGTTTACTAGAGCACCACTAAGCCACCGTGCCGCCAACAATATATTTAATAAATACTCCTGCATCGGGTGTAATCCTGACACTTTATCCTGTATTCAGGGTCGCGGGGGACCTGGAGCCTATCCCAGGAGGCTTAGGACACAAGGCAGGGTAAACCCTGGACTGGGTGCCAATCCATCGCAGGGGGCACACACACACACATACTCATTCACAAACTACGTGTATAAACTATATGTAATTTGGGAATTACATATCTTTGAAACCGAAGTACCTGTAGGAAACCTACCAAGCACAGGGGGAGAAAATGCAAACTCCATGCACACAGAGACGGGAATCGAACCTGGATGGTAATCGGACCTGGACCCTGGAGGTGAAGGCGACAGTGCTAACCACTACACCGTCGTGCCTCGTGAAAAAAAAAAAGGGTGGCGGTTTTGCAGTGGTCCAACACATGGATGAACTATGAACTATTAAAAACACACACACACACACACACACTCTATAAGCTTGAATCACAATAATCCTCAATGCACAGTGAAGACAAATCTCCCAGATGGCTCAGAAATCATGAAGAATAAAACTGATAAATCTGGCGCTCATCAAATTAACACCAGTGCATGGATAATGCTGTTCTCAAGAAATGCTTTTGATTCTGTGTGTGTGTGTTAATGAAATCTGATTATTATAAATCAATGCAATGATCCTATTCTAGCATTTTTAAATGTAACATCGACTTGTGCAATCTGTTTATCTGCAATCAGATAAATAAATCCTTGATGTCTGTATTACTGTAGGAAAGAAAAATGTCTTCACTGTCTCTCCAGCACCAAAACTTTCATTGGCATGCACAAAATAGAAATAACTCTAGAAGGTTTATGAATTACTAACGCATGCTACGAAGTTGGAGGTTCGAGCACGCGCACTGTCGGTATTTTGTTTGTTTGTTTGCGAGAGGAATCAACAGGAGCGCGCGAGCGCAACACAAAGTTGCGACTCTGGCAGCAGCATGACACGTTCAAAGCGAAAAACACAGATTCTCGTCTCATTTTCACGTAGTATGAATAAATAAAAAAGCAAGAATAATAAAAGTTAAACAAATAAATAAAGAAGATGAAGAGTATATATTAAAAAAAACGCAAGGTGATTATGCATTAAAGACAAAAAAACAAGATGAAGAGCGTGCATTAAAAACATAAGATAAAGATTATGCTTAAAAAAACAACGAAAAAAGATGAAGATTATGCATTAAAAACCAAACAATATAAAGATTATGCATAAAAAATTAAGATTATGCTTAAAAAAAAAAGATGAAGGCTGCCCATTAAATATGAACAAAACCAGATAAAGATTATATATTAAAAACAAGATACAGATTATGCATAAACACAAAATAAAGGGGGGGAAAGATGATTATGCTGGAAAAAAAGAAGAAAAAAACAAGATGATGGATTTGCATTTGATGTAAAGTTGCGTGCAACTTACCGCGCGCGCAGCTCCTGGGCTGTGTGTCTATAGTGTGTGTGTGTGTGTGTTATGTCTTCTTTCCTTCTTTTCTCGGTCCGTAGTTTGCGTGTGTGTGTGTGTGTGTGTGTGTGTGTGTGTAAGAGCGAGAGAAAGAGAGAGAGAGCGCGCGCAGCTTGTTTGTAGTGTGAGTTCCGTCAGAACAGCATCCTCCGCAAATACGGAGCGCGCGCGCAACAGAGACAGAGAGAGAGAGAGAGAGAGAGAGAGAAAACGCCTGCGCGGTGCACGAGCGCCGGTTTTTATCCCCCGTCCTCCACGAGCTCCCCCTCCCCCCGCCCTCCTCCAATTAAACAGCGACTCGCGCCACTGAGCGCGCTTTGTTTTTGCTTTTTTTTTTGTTGTTTTGTTTTTGCGCACGCATTTGCACACCTGCTTGCGCGTGCCATCTTACGCGCGCGGTTCCATATTCTCATGGACTGCGTTTGATGTACTGTATGCGTATCTGCACACGACACGATTACATTATCATTCGGAGCCAAGTGACCTGACAGAAAGCACCTGTAACACCTGCAGCACAATGATCAGTGCAACAATTCAAAACAATTGTGTCCATGCTGTAATTGGTTTAATCATCCTCATGTCACTCATGATTTAACTATCTCTCACTCACATTGACTATTAAGGATGGGAATCACCTCCCTCCATATATCATATTATTACAATACCTGATTCTATAGCATTCTGTAGAGTATTCTAATGACGAGTGGGAATTGTATACGACTAAATTAGGGAGAAAATCGGGGGGGGGGGGGGGGGGGGTTAAAAAATTTTAATGAGTAAGGAAAGGCAAGGCAAGTTTATTTCTATAGCACATTCATACACAATGGTAATGCAAAGCGCTTTACATAAAAGAAAAGAAAATAATCATAAAATGAAATAGAAAATAATAGCAATAAAACTTTTTGGAAAAAAAAGTTTTTATTTAAAATAAAAAATAAAAACAGTTTGCAATGAAACTTTTAAACTAATTACATTTTTATTTAAAATAACAATAGAAAACTAATTAAAACCAATTAAAATGTAATAAAAAATATGGGTTAATAAAAAGTTATTAACCCGTATTTTTTAATAAAATATATTAGGTACAGTAAACATAAAATAAGGTAATTAAATGTATCCCATTCCTTATAACAAATAGTTTTCTCACTTAAAACCCAAGCGAAGCATTTAAACACAAACGAATTTCAAATACAAGAGTTTAACATTTTACTGAGCAGCACATACAGTATCCCTGTTATAGGTGTAATTATTATTTCTAAACAAACTTAGCAAATAATTCTAACCACACAGAATGAAAGTTTGTAAATAGTTCAGAATGTACCACCTGTAGGACTATTTTTAAAAACGGCGACATTTTACCTCACGTGTGTAATGAGTGGGTTTGAGACTAATTCACTCACAGAGTTTGGAGAAAAAAGCAGATTGGAGACTTTTAACACACATGATTTTTGAAAAAAGGTAGAGTTGTAAAAATGCGTTTCTGTTGTGCCACGCTGAAACTTATACACTCGGGACAAATTTCGGTAATGGTCATGGCCAGTCAAATTGATAACCAGCAAATTCTGGTCCCTGGCTGATTGGCCAGTTCATATTATAAATATATTTATTATATATTATATATATAATAATTTCTGGAATTTACAGTATCTATCTATCTATCTATCTATCTATCTATCTATCTATCTATCTATCTATCTATCTATCTATCTATCTATCTGTCTGTCTATTCATAACTGAACTGATTTTTCCCTATCACTTAGAACTATTTTAATTTCAGGGTTGCAAAGGTTCCATGGAAATCACTGAACTGACACTACAATCAGTAACTGGGTGACAGGTACAGTATACAGGGCTTTACTAAACATTTCAGTTAACACTAACACGTAGCACTAAGGTCAAAGGTCAGCCAATCAACATAGTCTGTGCCATTCAAGAGCAAACCAAGAAAAAAAAACAGAACAAAATTGGTATTCACTAGTGTAAAGTTTTGTAACATGATGTGAACTTTCCCTTGCCTCTATACCCCTCATTGCACTTCCTGATTCCTTATATGGTAACACTTCCTGTAGCCTGTGTCCAAATGGATAAACACACAAATAGCTTGTGCCCGCTAGAACCTTTTGAACCAGAAAATGCTAATGTGTGTTTCCTATCATCTCTCCCCAATATGCGAGGGAGTGGAGAGAGGTCTTAAGTACTGGGCTGTGAAATTAGGTCCAGGTGACTGTAATCAGGAGGCAGGTGAGTTGGAACGGCCGAGTCCTTGGCGGTCATGTTCGTATACCATGTGGTGTCAGGGATATTGTAGTTTGATGTCATATCTGGCATTGACCTGAGCCTGGGCACTGTGCATACACACATCTACTATGAGCAGTTTAGGTCAATTTCATACTTGGATACTATTTCCAGATACTTGTGAAGCCTGGGTGCATTTTTTTTTCCGGGTGAAGAGATGTGTAAATGTAACCGTAAGATTATAAGCACTTTTTTTTTTATCTAGCACAGCTTTTACTCTGTGAGTAGCAGGATTGAACCTGTATGAAGCTTGTAGGAACACTTTGCTGTTCCACTTATCTTGTACAGTGTCGCAGGAAGCCTGAAACATATCCTATGAGATTCGGCATGGGATACACCCTGGATAGGGCGCCAATTCATCATTCACACGCTACGTGCATTCTGGGAATGCCAATTAGCCTATTCTGTATGACTTTCTATTTTGGGAGGAAACCAGAGCACCCAGAGGAAACCCACCAACACTGGGAGAACATGCAAACTCTAGGAATTGACCCGAGGGGCGACTCGAATCCTCGTCCCTGAAGGTGCAAAGCCACAGTGCTGACCAATATGCCAACGCGCCACCATAAACAAATATTATATTAAATGAAATGATCCGGATAACATTGTACAAAAATTATGAACATTTTCTTGAATTTGTTGTTATATGACGACAAGATTTTTACTTAGTCCAATTAATTTTGACATTTGAAGGTTATGATATTGACGCGAGTAGCAGCCTATTTAGTAGCTCTGTGTGTGTTTCTTTTCGTATTACATTTCTTTTGGTTTCTATTGCTTGTTTTAATCCCCTCCCCCTACCCATTTTTAAGAATTTAATAGTCTGTTCTATGGATATTTAACCCATGTCTTTAGTCCATTGAAATTTAATCAATCAAACATCTTCTCCAAAGGGTTTCTTTGCATGTGACAGAGTGTCTTTAACAGGTCCTGAATAAAAAATAAAAAAAATCCAGTAAAAAAAAAAAAGTCCTTTAATTTAACTGGCATAAGCCAAAAAAAATATTTTTTTTTGTTTCAATTTGTTCATCTTAATCAAAGGCTGTAGAAAGTCCAACCCATGACGTGAATTGCGTTTTCCATGATGTTTTAACCCACCAAATTCATCCTGAGAGACAGAGACAGAGGGAGAGAGAGAGAGAGAGAGAGAGAGAGAGCTTTGGTCAGTAGTGATTTGAATATGATGTGTTTTTAAGGTAAATGCCATTTAATCTCTGCACGTTTTAACCAAAACGGATTTAAAGAAATCCATCAATCAGAAAGAGGAAATATATCTGGATGGATTACTCACAGTTTGGACTCAAAAACAGACAATGTTATAAGGATGTGAATCTCCAGGGGCCACTCGATACAATATTATCGCGATACCTACAGTACAGTAGGTGCCAATTTATTAGTATTGCGATGCTATAAGAATCATGATTCAATACAATCTTCTCTTTTTGTAATAATCATATCACACAGGACGCAGTGCTGCCTGCCAGTGTGCAAATAGTCTGGTTCCTCTCAAGGTTTCTTCCTATTGCCATCTCAGGGTGTTTGTCCTTGCCACTGTCGCCATGCTGAATTATACATTAAGGGCAATTTAAAGACCCTATTAAGCCTAGAACAAACCATAACAAGACATTATACAAATCCAACAGTCAGTTATTATTTTAAGACATGAAGGTCAGCTGTTCTGGAACAGTTGTTGCAAGAACAGTATATTATCAAATGCATTTTTCGAAATCCATCAAGCACCATGATGATGAAACTGGCTCTCATGAAGACTCTCCCAGGAAAGCAAGACCAAAACTGACCTCTGCTGCAGTTCTGACTTCATTTAGAGTCACCAGCCTCAGAAATCACCAATTAACCTCAAAATTAACCTCAATATCAGATACAGTACATCTCAATATACTGGACAACAACATTGTTTTAACAGCAATGGAGAAAGAAATACAAAAATAAGGAAAGAAGGGGTGTACAAACTTTTGAGCGGTTGTGTTGGAGTAACTGGAGGAAACCCCCAACCGTGGAGGTGTGAGAAAGCACTTACTGTATATACCAGAGTCCGGGTATACTGTACTCATGGCTCTGAATTCACACAACAGGAGATATTGAAGGACTTCACAATACAATTTAAACCATCTTATACCGTATAGAGAGAGGAAACAAGAAGCACAGGCACTGTACAAGTTGGATTTAAAGCTTTGTATGAGTCCCTCTGTGTTGTTTCTTATCTGCCGCCGTACACAAAGAACTTCCTGTCCCGGAAACGAGTATAACACGGTGCACGTCAAGATCAAAAGGAAGCCAACGACTGCATAGTACCAAGCTTGTTTTCCCTTTTGTTATATTTTTTTGAGTCTCATTCTCTCCAGGTTCTCTCTCATGGCACGCTGTGGAATTTCTTTCGCCTCCGAGCTGCGAAGGTTGCTCAGGAGAGCTGCTTTTCTGTCAATCATCTTTTATATACATACAATTTCCCTTAGGACTCTTAGCATATTCACAGATTCACAGAAAAGGGAATGCAGCCTCCTAATGAAAATAACATCAGATCACACAGACAGACATTCACACACATACACACTCAGATACGCACATACACATTAATGCATAAACACTTACACATGTTCACAAAAGAGATTTCGGAGATTACTTGTACAGTACATGTACTCATTAGTCATGCGGATCTCCATCTAAGCAGTAGACGCTGGAATGAGAGTCCAGAATCTGATATAAAACAGAGGAAAGACAGCAGCAAGAAGAAAGTGAGAGAGAGAGAGAATCCGAAAGACAACATTTTACCAGTACCATGTCATATGGTGTATCATAATCACGATCACTTGTAAAGGAGTGTATTTTAAAGTGCATATTAAAGGTGTAAGTTTTTCAAATCTCTCCTCCGGTCCTGATAATATGCTGGCGGGTTTCCTCCAACACGTCCAACTAATGCACTTTAGACTGATTAGTGTTTCCAAATTGGCATTGTCGGACTTCTACGTCGCGAACAACTTGCCCGCCTTCTTACAATTAATGTTACCACACTCTTGTTAATGTGACCGAGCATTCATGCCGGGTTCGCTTAAACACTTTGTAATATAAAAAAACAATAAAAAACGAGAGCACATAAAATCCTTTTTAACTGTTTATTCTCCACCATTCACCAAAACTGAACTCTAACACTCGCGAAGTGAGCATGCCCCTTGCCGTAGATTCTATGGCAAGCCCCGAGGGCATAAATGCCAAAGTGTAAGGGCACGGAGCATGAGCACTTCGCGCATCACACACACATGCAAAGTGTAAGGGCACGGAGAATGCGCACTTCGCGAATCACACACTCGCGAAGTGCGCATTCCACATGCCCCGAGGGGAAAATGCATGAGTAGTAATGGTAGACCAGCGCTGGCGTTATTTGTTTGGACAAGAGAAGGAGAGATTGCTGTGGATCATTTTCTTTCGAAGATTGTTGAACCGGATTATCTTTGACTGGACATATTCCCCGGACTTCTCACCCCCTGTCATCGGCCTCCCGGACTTCATTAACCCCGGTGAGACCGAACAATACTCGGTATACTCTGATAACACACATACAATAAACACGGACTTCGGACATTTTCCACTCACTCGCGTTCACATACACATACTGTACCGTTTATTATATAAAGTTTGTAAATATTGTTTATATCTTTGTTTTGTTGTGGTGCACCTTTTTTGTTTACTTTATTTAGTTTTGTATAATACACTTTTGCTTTATCTACTTGTTTATGTATGTCCTTTTTGCTCACCGGCCTTTTAACGCAACACCGGATAACACTGGAACATGGGAAAACACAAGGTCTTTTATCTTTGTGTCACCGAAGATAAAATACCTTGTGTTTTCCCATGTTCCAGTGTTATCTCGATTTTTGTAGCCGTTAATATAAATAAATAATATAAAGTTAATATAAAATTATCTGGTCGCTAAACAGTAAAACGAACGTCATCTTTTCTATGTATTGACGGGTCTCCAGAGCTGTCGTTCAGTTATGGTAATGGCCGTAATAGTTTTCCGACAAACGCTGTAGCGGTAGACCAATCATAAAGGACTGCGCCATCTGACCAATCACAGCAGTGAGGGCTCACGGAAAGGAGGGGTTCAGACAGACTGAATCTTCGAACTGCTTCACACGAGTCGTTTACGAATCATTTAGAAATGGGGTAAAATTAAATCTATTTTTGGAGAAAACTACATTGTTTTTGCATACATGTAAACCTGTTTTAAGAGACTCATTAGGCAATATTAGCAACCTTTAAAATGGCATACTAGGGGCACTTTAAAGCCACAAAATTGTGGAAATGTCAGGTCTGTGTGGCTATACTGTAACTCCCAGCCGAATTCCTGTAATGTGCAAGTGGTGTTTGAGAATGATTGTTCACACAGACAGATGAGTCTCTTCGGGAAGTTGTGGACATGTTCAATCATCTACAGTATACCGCTTTGTCCTGAGGAGACATTAGGGCATGAGGTGGGCACCCACAAGGCACACACATTCAATTCAATTAAATTCAATTTTATTTGTATAGCGCTTTTAACAATTGACATTGTCTCAAAACAGCTTTACACAATCAAAAGAATTATTTAAGTTGGTATGGAATGTGAATGCGTATGAATCAAAATGGTCAGATCGTCCCTGATGAAGAAGCCGCGGGCAACAGTGGCAAGGAAAAACTCCCTGAGATGGTAATAGGAAGAAACCTTGAGAGGAACCAGACTCAACAGGGAACCCATCCTCATCTGGGTGAAACAGATAGCAGGAAATGATCTGCGTTTATACAGTGTGTTAGGTAGCAGGCAGTTCAGCTATAATAATTTATGTTAATTGATGTTAAAATGGAGTCCAGGTAGTTATTGGAGACTCAGATAGACTTCTCAGCCTGAAAGTTCCAGTCCTGAACTATCGAATTGTCAAGTCCTCAGAGAAACAGCTGCTAACACCAGTCGAGGCCAGAACCATCTTCTAAGTAGAGAGAATCATCCCCAGACATCAGACGCATCCCAAAGAGACACACGGGGCATCCATGCGACGAGATTTCCAACCAGAAGCGGGGCACCAGGATGGATCAGACAGGTCCGGAGGGCAGAGGGAGTCTGGATCACTGGCAGCTCAGGAATGACATGTGTAGCTCGATAGAGAGAGAGAGAGAGAGAGAGAGAGAGAGTGAAAGGGGGAGACAGGGGGAGAGAAGGAGGGGGAGAAAGAGAAGAAGAGGAGAGATGGCAGTTAGGTATGGTCGCAGTCACAATGTATAATGTGAATGTATATTTACTGTAGAGTGCAAGCAGGGACTCCGGCAGGACTAACTATGACAGCACAACTAAAAGGGAGAGCCAGAAGGAAACACAAACATGAGGGCTCCCTGAGATGTAAAGCAAACAATCACCTCACCGTCAACAAACCTGAGTGATCAAATGAGAGTGAGGAAGACAGCATCTAAACATACCAGTTCACCATAATACTCTACGTCCATGTGTCCCCCAGATCTGCTCCTTTACCTTATGGCAAATCTATTTATAAAAATGCTTGGCTAAATAAATAGGTTTTTAGCCTAGACTTAATCAATGAGACTGTGTCTGAGTCCCGAACACTATTTGGAAGACTATTCCATAATTTTGGGGCTTTGTAAGAAAAAGCTCTGCCCCCAGCTGTAGTTTTCATAATACGTACAGTAAGGCATTACAATAGTCCAACCTAGAGGTGATAAAAGCATGAACTAGTTTTTCTGCATCGTTTAGCGACAATATATTTCTTATCTTGGCAATATTTCTGAGGTGAAAGAATGCTATCCTGGTAATATTATCTACATGAGCTTCAAATGAAAGACTGGAAACTATAATCACACCGAGGTCTTTTACTGTTGCACTTGATGGAACAGAAAGGCCATCTAAAGTTACGGTGTGATCTAAAATTTTACTCCTATCTGTATTAAGCAGAAGGAAGTTAATTAGGATCCAATTTCTTATGTCCTGCACACATTGCTCAACTTTAGTAAGCTGTTTTTTCTCATCAGGTTTTGCTGATACATACAACTATGTGTCGTCAGCATAACAATGAAAACTAATACCATGCTTACAGATTATTTTGCCCAGAGGAAGCATGTAGAGGTAAAAAAGCAGTGGGCCTAAAACTGAACCCTGCGGGACGCCAAACTCCACTAGAGAACATGCAGAATAATCACCATTTAAATCTACATAGTTAAATACATACATATACAGTACATACATGCACACACTTATTTACACACTACAGGAGAATTGGGAATGCAAATTAGCC
The DNA here is from genome assembly GCA_030522415.1 of Channallabes apus. Classification (NCBI taxonomy): domain Eukaryota; kingdom Metazoa; phylum Chordata; class Actinopteri; order Siluriformes; family Clariidae; genus Channallabes; species Channallabes apus. The sequence goes on along the minus strand of CM060122.1, from coordinate 29,701,308 downwards.
TAAACTGAATGTTTTTGGACCGTGGGAGGAAACCGGAGAACCCAGAGGAAACTCACCAAGAACGGGAAGAACACGCAAATACAGAGACGGGAATGGAACCCAGACCCTGGAGGTGCAAGGCAACAGTGCTAATCACTACACCACCATGCCCTGTTTGGGAACAAGTTATCCATCAGTTTTCAAAGATCAACAGTACCACTTGCTGAATGTTCATGGGAACGTCATTCACAGACATACAGCCCTTTTTAAAAACGTTTACACCGTTATCATGTTCTACATTATTATTTACATACTGTACACATACTTTTTTTTTTTGCTGAAAATTTGTCCATCTTCAAATTTATCCTCAAAATGCCTTCTTTGCGTCTTCATGTCTATTTTTACTGACAACCAAATCCACGCACGCACGCACACACACACACACACACACACACACACACACACAAACAGAAGTGGAGCATGGATATTTCACTCTGTGATGTTAAAACACACACACGCACACACACACAAAGGCACAGATAGACGCATGGCCTGCTGGCTGCTCGTGTCATTATGTCAATCACTTCCGACTAGAGTGCTACCATCTGCCTCCCTAATGAAACCACACGGCCCCATCACACACTCATTCTCTACATCTCTCTCTCTCACACACACACAAGTAAACTCATTCAACGCTGCCCAAACCCGGGACTTGTAACTAGAATTGCAGCTGTTACTATTTATACAGAGGATTTTTTTTGGCTTGTATGCAAAAGACAGAGTGACAGAGTCTTAAGTCATACCGCAGAACGAGTAACGTGCCTCTGATCATTACAGGCAGGTAGTGTTAATAACACACCACTTATTAAGCATTTTAACGCCCATTTTCTGACAGAAAGGTCTTTCATAATTATTTTTATTATTATATTATATTAATCATTCAGCGGCGAGAAAAATTTATCATCATCGTTATTGGCCAAATACCTCCTGTTGCCATGGGAACGTTGTTGCTTTCTCGTATTTAGTTCCTTCTCCGGTCGTGCTTTTGGTTGTGCTTCATGAGACCATTTATTGTATTTAGAAGATTAATTACTGTATAGAAAGCCGAACTGCCTTGTTTCACTTTGATGCAGCATAAAAGTTTAAGTTCTTTTTTTTTTTTTTTTACTTAAAATTTATGGAGAATTCCTGAACAAGTCTAAAATTTCACAAGAGAAAGTTACAGGTTTACACTCGACCTTTAGAAAGTACTGATCCTCCTTTAGAAATAATTTTACACCACAGGTGTTCTCTTAGACCCCATGACACCCGTAGACCCTGAACGGGCCACCAAAAACCACAGGGGGTGAACGAGCCTATGTCCACTCTGAGGCCATTTTTCACCAATTTTTTTTTTCATTCATTCTTTTTTTTTTTTTTTTGGTCAGCTTTTCTTAAATACAAGCAGAGGAGCTCCAAGGTAAAATAAAAAAAAAAAAAAAAAAAACTGTAACCCCTGTCTTAGAGAACTCTGCAGGTCCTTTTCTCATGCGCAGAGCTTTTATATCACCTACCCCGGCACTGGTGGCCTTTATAAGCACCCTAACACCCCACTCTGCATGTGTGGACAAAGAGCTGTGTCAGCTAACATGGCAGCAGAGAGTTAGACTGAGTTCTGACTAACAGACAGGCAGAAAGACTTGCAGAGAAAAGAAATTCAGAGAAAACGTTAAGAAAAGATTGAGTTAAGAAAAAGTCTGCAATAAGGGAAAAGCAGTAAAAGAAGGAGCATGCATCAAGGCGAAGAATAAAAGGAAAAAGGGAAAAAAAAACATTAGGGAAAATTTAATAATTTAAGAGAAAATCTTAAGGGAAAAGAATGAATTGGTTATAGAATAAATAGTAGAATTAAAAATAAATTATAGAAATATAAATTAAGGGAAAAAATGAAAAGGAGAAAAAGGCAAGAAAAATAAATAAAAGCATCACTGCAATTTTAAAACATAGAATGCATAGTTTTGAGAAGTAAATAATAATAAAAAATAGTTAGTTAAGTAAAATAATAAAAAAAAGAAATGAATTAACAAGAAAATATTTAAAATATTAAAAGAATTTAAAATTAAGAATTTAGATTTGTAATGAATCATGGAATAAAACAAAAGACAGATAAAACATTAAGGTAAACAGTGAATTAGGGCAAAAACATTAAGGAAATTAATGCATCAAAAACAAAAAAATCTTCAAAGGAAAGAAAGAGAAAACAAAGAAATCATTGATGGTATGAAGGTGGCCCACATCTACAGGGTCACCACTGTTGGGTTCTTGGGCAAGACGCTTAACCCTTACACCGCACACACCTCAGCCACTGCATGCAGTGCCAGTCCCAAGCATGGTTAGAAAATGGGAGGGTTTTGACCCTAAAGGAAAGTGAAATCAAGACAAGTTTATTTTTAAGCACAAAATGCTGTACATACTGTAGGATCTGATTTAAAAAATCTTCTGAAAATAAAGTCATCTAAATAACAATACACTGAGAGAAACTTTCACCATATCAGTGTTTTTAAATTTTCTAAAATGGCATGTCTGCTGTACAAATCCCTCTGTGTAAGCTGTACAGTAACTATAGAAATCATAAGTATTAGAACAAGCATATAATAATTATCGGAATTATAGCTGGATCCTTCGACCAATCAGAAACGCGAACTCAAAATCCCTGTGCTTTAAGTATGAGATATCGTGCGAAGATGAGTCTTAGAAATGATGCAATGAAAATGATGCCCATTGACACCAAAACTACTAAGTAGTTGTTTTGTTTTGTTTTTAAACTCGCCTCCCAGCCTCATACTGTATCTAAAGTCATTTCCGTTCCATTCCACAAATAAAATATGCTAACCGGAACACACTGGCAAACTACTTGGAACACTTGCAAGTGAACAAAAAGTCATGACATCAAATACGATGATGTCCAAATTTTTTTGTTTCACACTCATCTTAAAAATGGTATAAAATCCTTTATTTCACATCATTATAGACAAAAGACTTATGATCTCTGAAAATTAGATACTTTGAGATGCTTCTACAACTTGACTGGAGTCCTTCATTACAGCGCATAGCCACACACACTCATAGGAGACTAATTGGGAACACCAATTAGCCTTATATGCATGTCTTTGGACCTTTGGAATTAATTTGATGTATTTACTGCAGGAAAGGCCTGTCTAAATAAGGTCTCACAGTAGAGCCATGAGGTTGAGATAATTGTCTGCAGACCTGCGAGTCAGGATTGTGTCAAGACACAGATCTGTAAAAGGATACAAGAAACTTTTTAAAGCATAGAAAGTGCCTAATTATTCTGAAATGGAAGAGTTTGGAGCAACAAACAATATTCCCAAATCTGGCTCCACAGGAAAACTGAGTGACTGGGACCCTAGTCAGACAATTAACCAAGAACCCAAGGATCACCATAAATGAGATCCTGAATTCCCTTGTAGAGATGGGAGAGCCTAACAGAAGGATAGCTATCACTACAGCACTCCACCAATCAGTCCCGTATGGTACAGTGACCAGACAGCGGTAGAGTGGTCCATCGCTTGCTAGATGGCACATGATAGACCACTGCAAGTTTGCCAAAAAGCACCTGATAGACTCTCAGAGCAGGAAGATAAAATCCTCTGGTCTGATGACACAACAATTGATCTATCTGATACAGAAATCAGGCACTGAGAATCATCTCATTAAAGAAAATCCCTACAGTTAAACACGGTGGTGGCAGCATCATGCTGTAGGGATGTTTTTCTGCATCTGCAGTTATTATTAGTAAAAACCTTCTCCAAAAAGTATCAAAAGTGTCAAAAGTATTCACATTCATTACTTGAGTAGAAGTATAGATACTAGGGTTCAAAAATACTTCTTTAGAAGTTGAAGTATCAACCCAAGCTTTTTACTGAGCAGTCTCAGTGTCTCAAGCTAAGGGTGACACTGACGGTTTCTATTTCAACAAGCCATCAACTTAAAGCCAAGCAAACACATGAGTGGCTTTAGAAAATCTCAGGGAAAGTCCTGGAGTGGCCCAGCCAGAGTCCGGACCTACTGTAAACCCAATAGAGCATCTCTGGAGAAACCTGATGGCTGTGTCCATCTTACCTGGTTGAGTTTGATTGATTTTGACAAGAAGAATGGAAGAGACCTCCAAAGATTAAGATAAACTTGTAGCATCATTCACAAGCAGACTTGATGCTGTCATTGCTGCCACTAGTGTTTTAACCGAGCGATGTTTCTGAATACTTAAATAAATAGTAAATTTCAGTTTTTGTTTTTAAAATACATAAAATAAAATAAAAACACTCCAAACACCTGTTTTTACTTAGTCGTTATGGAGTATTCACTGTAAAATGTAAAAAAAAAAAAATATATATATATATATATATATATATATATATATTTAAGTCCATTGTTTAGATGAGTGTGAAACTATATAATAATATATACTGTACTGTACATACACAATGCTATGCAAAAGTCTTACTGTAGGCCTCATATTATCTTTAGTATGCACTTTGTTATATATGTCCATCATGTCGGCATTATTATGTTCAAAACCATCCAATATTTCCAAACATACCTTTAAAATGAATAAATATATAACATCTAAGAAGAACATTTGCATGCCTGAATAAAGCATATTATATTGCATAAGCATAACATATTACTGTACCAGTTTTCAGACGGAAAAAAAAATACTGTTAGGTTTTACTGAGCATGCTGGAGAATATGTACTGGAGTAATATGTAGCCTTCTTCACAGGCATGCAAATATTATTCCGTAATGTTTGTTTGTTATTTATTTATTTATTTATTTGTTTGTTTGTTTGTTTTAAGGTTCGGTAAGTACAGTACAGTAGGTAAGGTACAGTTCAATGTTTTTATACATAATAATGTAGACATGATAAACATATAACATGTTACTGTACAGTATGTAGGCTTTTATTGTCATTTCAAACATATACAGTACAGTTCAGTGCACAATGAAATGAAAGAACATTAATCCAGGACTAAGATGCTACCTATATTATAAAATTTGCCATTTTTCATCCTAATGGCAGCAGATTCCAACCTGTGTAAGCATGTTAAAAAGCGTCACACCATGTTGTCACTCAGGCAGTAATCAGGCGCTTTTCTGCATATATTTAAGACATTGTCACAGCCGAACCATTTGAGATATAAAAAATCCCTTGGCAATTTTGCACCCTCGAGGCCTTCAGATCACATTGGCCTAGTTTGGTGGCGATCGTACTGTATAAACCCCCTAAGGAGAGTATATTAAATTGCATTGGGTGCAAACAACCCAAAATTCGTGACTTCCTGTTGTGTAGAGCCCATGACAAAGTTGTTTGTCAGCTTAAAGATATAAGATGTGAACCAGGTTTTACATGTATATTGTAAGAGCTGTAAGAGCTACAGTATGCAGAAAAATCTCATGGCCACGCCCAGGACCATGCCTCTCAGGCATCCTAATTGCAGCAGATTACAACCTGTGTGTTGATTGTCATGATTTTTTGAGTATGTTAAGTTGCCAAAAAAAGCCCTGCACTCTTGAAAAAAAAAAGAAGAACAAGAGATCACTAGGACAACATACTGTACAGTAGGCCTGGTGTCATAGTGCTTGGGCCCTAACTAGCTAACTGGCTAAGACAACACCATAAATTAACAAAGCTATCAAGGAACTACAGTATACAAATAGACAAATAGACATCATGAAGTGCACTTGTGAAAATGCGCAAACAGGAGTAACAACACGACAGAATGCAATACAAATTTGCGCTACATACTGTATAATATGGTGCTTTGCGCAGTACTGTATGATGCCTCCAATAAAAAAAGTTGTTCCAGCCAAGACTAGTTTTGTTGCAGCCGTTATTCTGTCACATAACCTAATATACCGCAAGTCGGCCAAACATGCACAGAAAGAATGCATTTGTTCCAACAAGAGAGAAACAATCAGAAAAAGGCTAATATTTTCTACTAAATGGATTATTAAAGGTTTAAACCACCTCTCTCCATCCCTTTGAAAACTAATTCCGATGGGGAATCAGGGATCATTCGCAGAACGTTAGGATCTGTGACTGCAAGGAAGTCGAGCAAGACACGTCTCCGCATCACAACAAACTAAAATGAAACAGAATAAGTTGCACAGATTTCATGTTTATTTCTTTTTATCCCCAGAGAATAGCCATCAGCCATAACACCATGTCTTTTGTGAATTTCTAATGAAGTCATCTGGCCTTTGGTCAGTTCCAAGAGAAAACCACATTAAATGTAATATGTGGACACGGACAGGAAAATCTGGAATATTAATTATATCTCAGGGCAAATTCTGACTAACGCTCCTTTATTGATTTGCTCCTGTTACTCTGAGTCACTCCGACTTATTTCCTCCCCTTATGTCTTCCTCTTTACTCTCTTTCATAATAGTTTTTTATTTACTGAGAGACGTATTTCAATTATTAAACTCTTAATTAATAAAACTTTAATTATCTTATCTACAAACGTTATTAATCTCTGTTATTGCACAGCAAATTCTCTAGAATTGAATAAATACTTTGAGAGTTTAATTATGACCCAGCAGTGTTTATATGAGTGAAGTCAGAGAATAAACTAAGTGTAAATCAACAATGTAAAACATTTTATATAATGAAATATTGATCATTTACTTTATTTTTAATATTTCTCGATATAAAAGGTTAAAAAAAATCCAAGATTTTAAGACTTTTGCACTTTAACTTGCATATAGTAAAAACAAAAATAACAAAAAAAAAGGATATACCTATATACCAAAAATAAACCTGTAATCATTGACATGCTGAAGCTTATATGTAAGAATTCTCCAGTGTTTAGTTTGTTGTAACAGTCAATACGGTTTTCCACCACAGCAATGTACTCAGGATCACTTTGTGCTTTTTTGCTGTCACACCAGTCTGTCCAGTTTGGCCTCCAACAAGGTGCTTCTGTAGCAGAGAATCACTGCTTGTTGAATGTTTTTTGTTTTGTACACCATTCTGCGTTTGCCACATGATTGGCTGATGGGAGTCAACGAATATGAAGGTGCACTGACTTTCCTATACATTTCCTATTTCTTTTTTATCTATTTCCAGCTGTGACCTTTTAATAAAGTTATTTTGATGAATTTTGGTTGTTACTGTAAGTCTGGATGATAGAAGTGAACAGCTGGTGAAATTGTTCTGGTGATCTTAGGATAGCACTAGGTACAGGTACAGGTACTGTAGCTAAATCTTTTTAATGGAAATCTTTAAAATTACAATAGATAGATAGATAGATAGATAGATAGATAGATAGATAGATAGATAGATAGATAGATAGATACTCACTCATTGTCTATACCGCTTTATCTTGTATACAGGGTCATGGGGGCGCCTAGAGCCTATCCCAGGAGACTTAGGGTATGAGTCAGGGTTCACCCTAGACAGGGTGCCAGTCCATCGCAGAGCTTTCACACACTATGGGAAATTTGGTAACACCAATTAGTCTAATCTGAATGTCTTTGGACTGTGGGAGGAAACTGGAATACTTGGAGGAAACCCATCAAGTATGGGGAGAACATACAAACTCCATGCACATAGTGGTGGGAATCGAACCTGGACCCTGGAGGTGTAAGGTGACAACAAATCACTTCATGATGATTGATAGATAGATAGATAGATAGATAGATAGATAGATAGATAGATAGATATTATGAGTACTTTATTAATCCAAAAGGGAAATTGTATTTGATCTAGCATTTAATCTAGTTTTAAATTTCCTTTAATATTTTATCTTATTTTATTCTCATATAAACATATTTTAAACTGATTCTGTATCTTCCTTGAATACTTAAATGACATTTATGTAATATCATAATACTGATATTAAACCCAAGTCCTAAACTGAGCCAAGGGTAGTATATGAAAATACAAAAATAAAAGAATCAACACAATTACGACCAGACAAGCACGATTTCATAAATAATTCTTTATTTCTCTGGGCAACAGCTGAACCTGACCAAAAGCTTCACAAACAAAAACACAGATTTGGTAAGAAGGCCTGCAGTGTTTCAGAGAGAACATTCATAACATTTGTGATTATAAATATCATCCAGTGTACAAGAGTAGAAAAACCTCTAGAAATATGACTGTACAAAATATACACATCGACTGATCCAGCCTTGTCTTGTTTTTTTTTTTTTTTTTTTCTTCTCCAGTGTGTGACACCAGGCTGCTTTCTGTCTGGGTGAGGAGATGAAGTGTAGCAGTGGTGAGGGTTCGGCATTGATGCTGATGTGATGCGATGTGATTTCAAACTGCTGATTTTGAACTAATTCAAATAAAAAAAGAGCTAAAATGGGAAGTTTATTAGAGATGCAAATACATACACTGATTAAAAGTTAGAATCGATTTCACATTCACTCCCACACACACACACACACACACACACACACACACACAGAAATTTTACGGATTTTTGGGAGGATAGAAGCCCCCCCCCCCCCCCCCCCCCAAAAAAAAAAAGAAAAAATTATATATACCCATGCACTGTGCAATGAAGCATTGAAAAAACTGTTGGAGATAAATGAAATGGTTGTTTTGTTTTTGTTTTTTTCTGCAACTATTTCACAGACGGAGATCAGAGAGTGTCTCAGCACTGATTTTGCTTTTATGTCCTTTTCATGTCAGTGCCTGAGCTCTGTCTCGTCACAGCGTTAGTCTGTGTGAAGCACTCCTTCACTGCAAACTTGGGGCAAGAAAGCACGCTAAGCTTTTTATGCATGCTGTGCCCATGCCCATGGACTTCCTCCATCCAGTTTGTAGGCAGGGATATCTAAAATGTTTCTTAATCGTCAAAAAAAAAAAACAAACATCAATGAGAGAAAAAAAAAGTGCATTGAAATGCCAGATCTGATTATTATTTCACATTTTCTTTCTCGAGAACATTACATAAATCAGCCATGAGGGTATTCTTTTTTTATTATTAAGCAATGCGATGATAAATAATGTCTTGTTTGTGAAGGATTTTTGGATGAAACACTTTCAGGCATTCAGTTTCCATGCATTCAGTGCCATGCACCTCGCCCGGGGAATCTGAGGAACTCTGGAGAACGCAACCGGAATGCGCAAGCACCAGAAAATACACACATTCACACACACACACACACACTTGGAGTGGATGGTGGGAGGAGGGGTATTTCACACACAGTTATCCCACGATCCACCTGTTATTCCAACATTCATGCCATCCTTGTCCCAGTAAAACACCAGTAGGACCATTAGGAATAAAGCCATAACGGAATGAGGGCCAATTAAGAAGCAGTTTGTAATTGTTCAACACTGACATGAAATAATACATGAAGTATAATAATACTAATAATATTTTTTAAAGATGGCGCAGCAACATTGTCATAAAATATACAGTAATTCAGTATCAAATTTGGCAACTTTTTAATAAAAAAAAGCATCAAATCCACTTTAGGTACCATAAATATATTCACCAAAACCAAAGGATAGCCATGATAGAAAAGTGACCATAGATTTTGGTGGTGCAGGATGACGTACCGCAAATAACAACATGGCCTCAGAAAAATTAACTCAAGATCGATTAAAGTCGATTAATCGCATTTTTAATTATGTACGAGGATACTGTCTAGTGAATTCTAGTGAAGGAAGGAACCCAGTAATACTGTAGGAAGTCAATAACATATAGCTTGTTTTGAGTGTTTTTAAGGTATTTAAGGTAATATCTTGGTGGTTGCCAGGTTTCTGCTAACTTTCAAACAATATTACAGCTTACAAATTAGACCAAAACACTAAAACTAATCCAAAATACTCAGCTGTGGAAAAAGGAAGACAGATTGTACTTTTTTTTTTATCTCAGCCTTTTTTGTGGGAAATGAGGTCACCGTGGTGTGCAAGCATTTCAAATGTACATTTCAAATGTAGCAACGTTATCCAATTTTTGTAAAACAGTATATTATACAATAGAAATAATTTTGTTTATCATAGACTCTCATTTATTTTTTTTTATTAATTTCATTTTCCATCCTCTATGCGTATTATATTCAGGTCATGGGAGGGACTGGACCCTCTCTGTGACAATCTTAATTTAGATTCCTATAACACAGAATGCTGGTCACTACCATGAATTGGCATCTGTCCTCTTCACTGCTCCTCCTCCACTGAAACAAAGTTCATAGCGTCATAGCTGGGGCAGCGTGATTCCCTCCCTAATGGGCCTCTATTACCATGTGTTGCAGTTCCCATTTCTGACCACTAGTTGCAACATTAATTCCAATAATTCCAAATGGAATCTAAGGGTGCTTTCACACTACTGACTCATGCTAGGATCCGAGTACACTTAACCCCCAAAATGTAGTACAATTGAATACCATAAACACTCTGTACTGTGCCTGGGCCCATTTCAGCATAACGCATGCATCAAGCACAGTCCGCTGTGGACTGAATCGAATATGAAAGCCTAGGAACCATAGCTGATAAAGTAGGAAGGTAGGCTGGAAGGTCATTTCAAAACATCAATAATACTAGGAATAGTGTGAAGATTGATTTCCATGTATTTTCTTTGCATTTATTGGCAGATCGCATTCCCTACCACCTACTCTCTCAGAGTGTAAATAAAAAATGGGTGCTCCAAGTTGGGGTATTACATATTAATATGTAAGCTGGCAAATGGTGAACTGTGGAATAAAGAGGAATCGTCCTCAGGTACAGCATTAAGCAGTCGTGCCTAGTGTGAATGCACCATACAGTATGTAAAAATATCTCGATGCGTGAGCAAATCAATGCAATATTGCCGTATCTCATATCTAATATCTAAAATAGTGACTCAAGATAGGGCTTGAATATTGTACAGACGATATGCAGTCCATGACCAGGGGTCTGCCAGATGGATGGAAGATTGGAAGAACAGGAAATCTTGTTGAGTTTTTAGTTTTTTTTTACATTTTAGACAGATCAAAAATTACAAACTGCTTCTTTAATATCTTTTTACTGGAAATAAGTGTGAGTTGAAGAAAGGTGAAAAATAAAAGAAGTGGGTTTAGTTTGAAATTACAATCATTTGCATATTGTCTGTTGATGATGATGATGATGATGATGATGATATGTGAACATGTGTTGTCATTTCTAATGAGGCATGTAGAAGCAAGCGAGAATGCGAAATAACCCAAATCGAGATGAGGAACACCGGAGCCAGAGCCCGGTGTAAGCATATGGAGCGAGGGAGAACTTTGGATACTCTCGTACCTCTGATATCGTTCCAAATCATCTGGGTTTGCATCCAGGAAATTAAATGGCTTCTCTGCTCGGCAGTTAACATGGCATTACCAACCCCCTGCTATACTGTATAGTATGTAAAAGGACCATAGGAAGTCAGTGGGAAAGACTTCCTGTCATATGATAGTTGATGCGAGCAGGATCGGAGCGGTGCGGACGGGAAACAGGAGGCAGTCCATTACTGCTACAGCCTGTGAAAACAAGAAGGAGAACACATATAGAGAAAAATATCAGGCTTTATAGAAAGACATAAAAGCTTAGGGGTTTTTTTTGTGGTTATACTGTTGTGTGTATGTTGTATAGTAAGCAAGGTCTTGGTGATTTGGACTCACCATTATTGTGGAATCTGGTATGAAAGTAACAGATCATAGAAATTAGTATAACTTATGAGATATCTACAAGGAGGCGTTCAGGTCAAACCAGGATTTTTGATTGTGCGGAATAACAGAACACAGTTATAGGAGTAAAAACTCCCTTTATTTCTATATAACCCCCTGCTACAGTAATGCGCGGAATACGATACGAGTGCTTAGATACAAGAAAGAAAGTAGAGTATGCCAGAGCCACGGCCTGCTTGATGTCATACTTTTTATGACTATGTATGTAACAAATACAAATTCATCACTGCTGAAACACTGGCCTCCCAGGCACTACTTTCCCTTAATGGAAAAAAGCCGGATTTGATCACTAAAGGCATTCTGTTTTTGCAAGACTGCGTTCAACCTCGTACTGCCCAGTGCACCGGTTGCACATTACAGGAACTCGGCTGGGAGTTATTGCCACATCATGCCATAATGTCCTCACGCCACTTCCTCATGTTTGCGTCATTAAAGGAGTTCCTGGGAGGCTAGCGTTTCAGGCAGTCCGATCATGAATATTATGGAGTATTTGGAAAGCTTTTTTTAGCTGCAACACTACAGTAAGTGCATTAGTCTAGAAAGGGATTATATACAGTAAAGAAATAAAAGGAGTTTTTACTCTCATAACTCTTTTATTTCATTCTGCACAAGCAAAAGTCCCACTTTGACTTGAACATGCCTTGTATAAGCGTTCATGTCATAATTAAAGGTAATTACAGAAGTAAAGTGATTTAAGAAATACAAAATTAGCACTGGACATCCTGGCTAAGGAACACATGGTCTGTACAGGATATACACAGTTAGAAATGATTAAAGGTGGTCAGGCATTTGGGAGTCGGTCAGAGAATTTGATGAAGCTTGGCCATGACAAGTAAAAAAAAAAAAAGAAGAAGAAGAAAAAGGCAATTATTTCAACAAAAGCTAGAGGTCAGGTTTGTTACTGTAGGTTAAAAGAATTATTAATCGAATATTCTATTCTGAGAAGTTGATCATGTTGGACATGATGACGGTTCAGCTGTTCAAGGATGGTTGTTATCAGTGAGATCATATGTAAAGGCATGCACTCTATCCATGTTCAGCTTAACCTTTAAAACTTTTACATGTCATTTGAGGCATGGAAAATGTTCAGGAATTTGCAAGTGCAAGAACACATTTAAGTTTAATCAGTACTTAGCAGCCTGAAGAACAAGCTAGAATATATATAATAATATACAGTAGATTACATAAGCTTTATTATATGTAATATAAACTCTTTGAAAAACTTCTTTAAGGGTTGCTTGGATGCTTCAGGCTTTCTTAAAAGAACTGTCTTTTGTTTAAATGAGCACTTCTCAATCATCTTTTGCATCTTTAGGGTTTTCTACTAGTATCTGTATCTACTGTTGTTCCACCATCAACCTCTCTCTCTCTCTCTCTCTCTCTCTCTCTCTCTGTAAAAGTGTGGACCTGTTTCTTTATAATAAATGAAACTGTAGATTCAATTAAGGAAATGGGAACAAATTTGTTATTGTAACAGGCTACAAAATCCCTAAAGGTGCCATTAACAAATCTGTGATTTATGTAACAACCTCAGCAGCAGCCTCATTTCCCCTCTCGTCAGTTCCAACCACTCAGCATTCAGCATCACCAGTATACTGTACTAATCACCGGCCTGATCATCTGTCATCATCTGCACCTGTTTCTCACTGGTTCATGCCTTAAGTTAGATGTTTTTTGATACTTGAATGATTGAATGATGATAGTTACTGTTTGGTTCAAAAAAGATGGAAAAATTAATTTCTTGGACTGGATTGAAAATTAGACGCAAAAAACTTGCCAAAAAATACAGTAAGAGCCAGGAAAGCCTGGAGAACTCTTCCTCAAAAGTGCATTAAAATATAAGAAAGCAAATAAAAATATGAAGACATACTCTAAGAGGGTCTCAAGACTTTTGCATGGTATTATACTGTAGACTGTATAGAACGTTTAAAGCTTGGCCCAGATAAAAAGCTGAGAATGGTTAAAGGTTCCCTTGGAATGTTCTTTGAGAGGCAATGGTTGGTTTAAGGTTTCGTTGGTTTAAGGGCCGCGGCATTGTAGGGTTTGGGGAAAATTGTACTGAGTTGCTTCAGTTGCTCAGGTCTAGGCTCAGCAACGGTATGAAAAAAAAATGAAGTCAGCTGACGACCTGAATGTACTGAATCACCAGGTTATCACATCTATGGAGTTTTTCTTCTCAAATCGTTCAGCCATATTCCAGCAATCATATCTAGGGTTGTTCCGATTCCGATCCTGGTATTTAATTAAGTTGGGCTTACTTATTCCCTTAATTGTTGAAACGGAAAGATTTGTGTATATCACAGAGAAGAAAATGTAATCTTTTTAGAAATCCTTACAAAGCTGGATTGCAAACTCAACTTTTTACAGTGTATACAATATTTCTTGTAGGGTTGTTCCGATTCCGATACTGGTATCGGAAATGCTACCGATACCACAAAAAAAGCTAGCATCGGAATCGGCGAGTATTTGAGTCCACGTACCGATCCGATACCATTTTCCTAAACATAACCTATTTATGCCCGCTAGCTTTGCTAGCTTAGCTTACTTACAGAGTGTCACGGCGTGCGCCTGTGATGGGCGCGCGGCCAAATTGATATCACTCCTCGCTCACTAGTTAGGCGGCCTCCCTCCCCATTAGATATGTGAAGGAGCAGGGCCGCAGAATCAGGCAACAGCCCATGAGCTATCGCCGCTAATGATCCCGGCGCTATAAAACACAGCGGGGAGTGTAGCTCGGGGTCTGACTGTTGGGAAGCTGGACTTTGCGACGCGGTGGATTTTATGAGAGACAGTGGCACAAGAGCGGGGCGATGTGATGCGCCCCAGAGACTTTAAAAAGGGGGGGGCTCCTTTGATCTCCGCGAGAGGAGCGCGTGAACGAGCTGCGCGAGCTCCCGCGGCACCTTCACTTCCGCGTAGAGCCCGCCTTCGCATCCCTGCCACCGAAGTGGAAAAGGCCGCATAGAGCCTTTAACCCTTTCCTTCCCCATTTTTCTAAATAAATTACCCTTTTCCTGTAAGACCTCGCCTCGTGTCCGTGTTTCATGGTGTCGCCCGTGCACTTAGGGTCGAACCCGTTACACAGGGCTATATATACACACACACACACACACACACTGTACAGATATACATCCAGGTATCGGATCAGTACTCGGTATCGGCCGATACCCTGAGCCCAAGTATCGGAATGGGTATCGGGAGGGAAAAATGGTATCGGAACATCTCTAATCATAAACACACATGCACCGGCTACCACAAAGCTTAAATTTGAAAAGATTGAATAAAATCTTTGAATGTGAACCTTTTTTTTTTGGCCAGGCAGTGTAGCTCCTGGTACAGGGACCTGCATTCAATCTTCAATTGATAAGCACAAACTGAGGAACCCTTTTTTTCAATGCTACATTCAATTATTGTCTCCGAGTTTAATATGGGAAATAGTAACCGAGAGCTGACTCACACTTACACCAGAAGTCTCACTGCTCATCTCTTTTTGTTCTTTTTGAATCTCCTGATCTTGATTAATGAGTAATAGCTCAGAAAAAAAAAATATGTAGGTGCATTTAGAGAGGTTAAAGAAAAGCCCACACACGTCAACGACACGTAGATGCTTTTCAAACTAGTCATTTGAGCTGCGTTATTAGTTTGAACGTCCCACATAAAAATCACGAGGCGCGTGAAGACCTGCAGCCTGAAGAATGATTAGCGTAAAGCTTTTTTTTTTTTTGTCTATTTTTCTGTTGTTTTATTTCACACAACGTATCATCTGAATTGATCTTAATGGAGGGTTGGCAGGATAGAACAATAAATAATTGAAATATCCAGGTTTGGTTTGCTTTAACATTTAAAACACTGTTTCAACCAGAATTTTTACATCTTAGTTATTAGATTGTATGTTGATGTTTAAAAATATGATTATAAAATAAGCGAGTGGATCTTTCCAAATTTAATTTCCAGGATTCTACATCGGACAAAATATTGTAAACACTCCAACCTGGTGCTAGAATCTTTAGTCTTAAGTAAGTTAGACTTAAGATAAAGATAAGATTATCTCTCAGACCTTAGGATAAGAATATTATGTAAACCTGAGGTGTCAGAAGAAAAATACAAATTAACCTCCAAATTAAAAGATGTCAATTTTATTCCCCCATTTTTTTTTTTCACTGCTCCACATCCCTGTGATTTCTTGGAGGACTTGAGACATGCCTGTGGTTTTATGCTCAGGAAAAGCCAACGAGTAATTGGAATATAGTCTGATCCCTAACTCCGCTCATCTTCCTTGGATCAGATTCAATTAAAATGCTCGGGCTTTTGATTGACAGTCTTGTGATTTTCAATTACAAGGTAAAAATTTGGATGTGTGGGGAGAAATCGCTCACATACCATAAAAGCGTTCATATTTATGACGCTGTAAAGCATGCTCTTCACTGGGGAGTTGACGTTCTTTTCTAAAAATGGCTCACCATCATCATCAATAGACCTGCTTATTGTGGCCTTTGCCACCTTCGAGCTATCAGGCTATCAGAATATTCGCTCAGGTGCACAATTAAATGGGAACGAGTGATGATATTGGTCATGAGAGTCCTCCTGCTGTGATTCAGCATCATCATGAAGCACCTGACTCACTCTGCTTCAGATAATAAAATAAAGGAAGTTCGGTTTTTATTTTAACCAGTTAGTAAAGTAATACAGAACCTGTTTTTATATATATATATATATATATATATATATATATATATATATATATATATATATATATATATATATATATATGTGGTATTGATTACACTTATTACAGTTGTCAAGTAAATAATCAAAGCCTGAAGGTTCTGAACCTAATAATAGGTTAGAATTAGAGATTCTTACACTAATACAAATTCTTACCTTCAGGATGAAAGAATAAAACCGAGGAATGTAACTGCAGTTCGAGTGTGAAAAATAAAAAATGAAAAAAATCTGCTTATGATTCCAAAAAGATTTGCATGCACTGTACAGTATTTCGGTCTTTGGTGTTAAACCACAGCTTCAAAAGAACATTTAATTAAAAACAAGTGTGATACTGAATTAATAGAGTTAACTCCAGAACTAGGCAATTAAAATTAGCATAAAATGAACGCGATATCGTTTTTTTTTTTTTTTTTAAGGAAAGAGGGTATTTTTTTTTCTTCCAATTAATAATTAATAAGACCTGGAGAGCAGAACACCTCTGAGATGCTTCCTTCAGGATAATTAGGTTGTAGAAGGTTGTTGCACATTTGGCCATGCACCAAAAGCTCCTTTTTTTTCATAAGCTTCATGCATGTTTAATTCAAATTGCTTAAATTCCAGATACAATTTGTTTCCCACAAACGAATACTTGTGGTCGATATTACCTTAGGTTAGGTATTTTGACATATTCAGCAAAACTCTGGGAGCACCCTGACAATATGAGAATTTTGAACAGCAAGTTAAGGTAAGACTTTATTTGTCAAATACAGTATACTGTACATTACTGCACAGTAAAATTCTTGAATATACCAGCTACAGGTATACAGTATGTACTACCAGAGTGCAGGATCAGTCGTGTTACAGCACCCCAGGAGCAGAAAGGGTTAAGAGCCTTGCTCAACATGGGCAACCTGGTGGAACCGGGGCTTAAACCGCTAACCTTCCAATCAGTAACTCAGTTTCTTAGCCGTCTGAGCTACCACTGAGTGAATGTGTGTCTTGCGATGGATTCAAAGGGCCCCATGGCCCCCGAGTCCCCTGGGATAGGCTCTGATCCATGTCATTATAATGGCTCATCATTTATGCATCAAATAATGCAGACAATTGGCTGATAACTTCCAGTGACATCATAGTGTGATGCTTTTTTCCAGCATCCAGGGCTTTTTGGAGAACTTAACATACAATTCACCCTACTTTATTGCATGCACCAACTGTGCCCAGTGTCTTTCTGGTGCATCTGGGCAACAATTACACAGGTGCTTGGGCCCGATCATCGCTGCTTGCAACTATACACTATTTATTCATTTTTCCTTTACGAAGTGTTTTATCCTGCCAAGATTGTGCTGAATCCGAGACATCAGAGGGAATACACCAAGGGACTATTCTCTCTTACACAAAGAACGAGTGTCAATTCATCTCAGCCAATCCATTTACTTGGGATGTTTGAACCCAAAAGGTATTTTGGGTTCAAACCAGACAACTTGAAGGAAACCCCTGAAAATATTTCTGCTTGTTCTCTGCTTATTAAAGTCTGGAGTGGACTCTATATTGAATTCTGTCAACATAAAATGAGAAACATAAAAAAAAAAAAAAAACAAGGAAGAGGAGAACAAAAGAAAGGACTGAAAAACATAATAAAATTCCAAAATGAACATTTTTTATTGTTGTATATGTATTTTTTGTTTCATAAAGGATGAGTGAAAATAAAGAGCTTGTGATGAATAAAGCAGTCACTAAGCTGTGCACCATAAGGCATCTGTAATTACAAGCATTTACTGTACACACCTACAACCTACAGTACAGGAACTCAATCATGGAGAAAAGTCAACTGAATATTCATACACAATTACAAAAACAGAAATAATAATAATAATAATAATAATAATAATAATAATAATAAACTCAAAACAAGAATTCATGAATAAAGTCTTAAGGAACGTGTAAGATGAGAAAGAAAAGAAAGAAAGAAAGAAACACGATTTGTAATTTCGTTATGAAATTCAATTTCATATACAGCTACAAATCCTAACCGAGCTCCATGTCACCATGAACACACCTGGAAAGATGATCGAGCACTTCCTGTTTATACATCACTCTCCTTCCTGACTCCAACCTGATACAATAGAACCTTATAGAATAAACCACATTTACTGTTTAAAACGTCTATCTTACATTTTTTTCTTTAAAAGCTGTCTAATGATGTCATCGTGAATAACTCGAAATATTAGAATATGTATGATAATAATCTAGTTAAGCACTATTATTTACAGATGATCTTTTTGTTAAAGAGTTCGTCATTCTTTCATGCATTTACAATGTTTAAACTGTACAAATAAAAAACAAAATTATCCTCGGAGGATCTCAGGGATCCCGAAATAGACATCGGAAACAGCAGCGGCAGATCTATAAGCGGTTCGAGACCTGGGTATGACGGACAATTACGTGAACAGGACGGATTGTTTACACCCAGAGTGTACAGTATGCGCGTGGAGCCGTGATCGATGATGACTATGGACGGAAGCACCATAGTCATGCTGATAGTCATATGGACGCCTCCGTAGTCATACGGAACTGTGCAAAAGTCCTGAACCTCCCCGTCATTGCTTTATATTTTGCTTCCAAAGACCCAGACGTTACTCTATCTTTAATGTAGACTTGAGAAATAGTCCTCCAGGCTCACAGTGACCGATAAATCATTCAAGCATAATAAACTGAAATCTAATTCATGGCATGAACCAGCGCGACCCAGGTTCAGATAAGGACAGATGATCAGGACGTAGATTATTTACTGCTGAGTGATTGGAAAAGACAAGAGGGGAAATGAGGTCGCTGCTGAACTTGTTATTTGTTTGTGCAAATTTTGACACTCTTTATGCACTTTGCAGTCTGTCATAGTAATATATTTCTTAGGGTCCAAGCACTATTACATCAGTCCTATTACGTCAGTGTGTGAAGGTCCCTCTTGTTTTTCTAGGGATTATTATATTATTTTCCAACATCCAGGGCTTTTTGGGGGCCTTACCATGCAAATCGGCAGACAGGTTGGAATCTGCTGCCACTAGGATGCCTTAAAGTCTGGGCCCTGGGGACCTCACATGCGCATTTAAAGCGCATTGAGCTGAACAACTTTCACACTGCATGTCACGGGCTCAACTCAACAGGAAGTCAGTTATTTTGGGTCGTTTGCAAAATGCACCCAAAAGATCTTGATGTACTCTTCCTGGGGCATTTATACGATCTGCAACAAACCAGACCCATGTGATCTAAAGACACTGAGAATTGCAGAGGGATTTTTGATATCTTAAACGGGTCAGCCATGACTATGCCTTAAACGTACATGGAAAAGTGGTTAACTTTCTGCGTGACATTATGTTAAGTGACATCATGTAGAGTGAGATCACATTGAGCGACATTACATTGAATGACAGCATAGTGTGATGCCTTTTTTTTTACAGCATCTGGGGCTTTTTGGAGGTCATAATGGTCATGGTACTGTATGTCTGCTTTAAATGCATGGCGATGGCGCAGGGTGCATGGGCCCGCTCATCGCCGCTTGCAACATTATTTGAATTTGATGTACATCATTCAATTTCATTTAATTTAATACAAAGAAATGAGGGGGTCCAACACTTTTGCACAGTACTGTAGGTCGAGAGTAAAATATGGAATGCCGTCCATTGCATTTTCTACTTTTAAACGCGTGGCATGCAACAGTCATCGATGTTTCGTAGTATGCTGTATATACTGTATGTACATGGCGACGGATAAACCTTGTATCGTACAAACGTGTTTTAAAAAATACGTCCCGACCTTTTTCCGACACATCCATCGCCGTCAGGACGGCAAATGCAGCCCTCGTTCTTCTTCCATAACAAATCATCATATTCATGTATCTCAATAAAATATAATACAATTCAAGCATCTGGAATCGATGCGTACAATCACAAAAGCAGCAGAATGACCCACACTCACCCCCCCCCCAACCAATACACACACACACACACACACACTAATACACTAATACACTAATGTTTTTATCTTTCGTGATTGTTTTATATCTTTACTTCTTTTCTATTTCATTTAGTTCTAAAAAATAAGTAGATTTGTGCATCTTCAAAGATTCCTGAAGCTGTGGGACTTGAAATGGCCAACACACACACACACACACACACACACACACACACACACACACACACACACACACACACATTTCCCAGATTATCCTTATGAGGACCATTCTGATTTAATTATTAACACATATTGAAATGAACGCTACTTAAAACTAAACCTAATCTTAACCTCAATAACTAGAATTTTATCTTGTTAAAAAAATTGTTTTTTTTAATTACATTTTGCAAAGTACTTTAAGTGGCGACAAACCAAATATCCTGACACGGTTTCTGTTCTTGTGAAGACATTTAGTTACTAAGTTATAAAAGCATGCACAAACACACATACACACACATAATAAAAAAATAATAATAATAAAAATAAGCAAATATTAAATAATAATAATAATAATAATAATAATAATAATAATAATAATAATAATAACAGTGATTGGACTGAAAGCAAATAAATAAACAATAGTTCGATTTACAAATCCAAAACAAAATAAAAAATAAAATACATTTTACACGGTGTTATGAAAATAAAAATTTACAGACGCACGACTCACAGGGGGAAAAAAACGATTTGCATTTGTTCATAAAAATGCATCAATCGAACGCACTGACATGGTATGTGACTGAACAGAAGTTCATCAGAAATGAATCATGAACAAATTCAAAAGTTTTCAACACAAACAGGTTGAACAGATTGAGGGGGGGGGGGAAGAAAACAACAAAAACAAACAGATAAGTAAATAATAAATAATAAAGGAATGTTTTTAGTCGTCCATAAACGATCAAACAATAAACAAAAGAACAAGATGCAAACTTGATGACCACACGTTCATTCCAGCAGTTTTCCCCCAAGTGCACAGTTTTCCCACAATGCTGCACGGCTAACGCCAGTAAGCTCACTCTCCAGGACTTCAGAGTATTGTTTCTTTTTTTTTTTTTTTTCTTTTTTTTTAAACCTGGCTCATTTGACATACTCAGCTGATTTCCAGAAGTGTCCGGGGTGCGAGAGGCGGCGGTTGCGCTTGGGCAGTTTCTCCAGCAGCTCCATCAGTTTGGAGAAGCTGGGCCTCTCGTCGGACTCGTGAGCCCAGCAGAACATCAGGATGTCCTGAATGATGGCGAGAAAGTCCACATAAACCTACAGATCTCATGGAACAATTTTTCAAGTGTTTTTTTCAAAGGTGTGAATACTTATGTAATTACAACTTTTTTCCATTTGGCCACAGCTAAATTTCCATACGGTACCTCGGCATACCATCGAATAAACCGAGCCAAACTAAACACCAAAATTCACGTGTACGTCCGGGAGCCATTAAAATCTTGTTTACACCCGTTGAATGCCAAGTGAACGGCAGGTTTGTAGGTTTTTTTTGCATTTTATGCAAGATTTAGTGAAGATATCATGCACCATGGGTCCAAAGGTCAAGTGTAGCTCAGGCATTGGACTAATGCATCTTTTCCACTGCATAGAACGGCACGACACGGTTCAGTACGGCTCACTTCGGTTCGGCTCAGTTCGGCTCGGTTTGCGCTTCCACTGCAGTTTAGTAACGCTTTAGAGTGGGCGGGATTATTCACGTGTCGTTATAGTCGCAGCACCTCTACTGCCGTGACATCATCGTAAACGCGCCACAAACAAACACACAACAATGGAGCATATCGACGGCATGGTGTTCTTCATTCTCGGCATGTGGATGTTTTTAACAGCGAGACGAAGGAGTTTGTTTCAAAAGAGGCTGATGGCAGCCAAAGAAAATTTTTGGTTAATACAAAAAGGTGCGTGCGATCCTTCTCTGGCTGTTTCTAAATATAGCGGTTCTGTTGTGTCTCGTGTCGCAAGTTCGGTGACGCAGTAATGACGATTTTCTCCGGACAATCAGTGACCAGCGGAGTTTACACGTCACGTTTTGGTAACGGTTCGGCGCGCTTGGAACCTCGGCTGAGGTGGTACTAAAAAAAGCACCAGGTACCAGGTACTGTTCCCAGTGGAAAACCCCCCAAAAGTGAGCAGAACTGAACCGTGTCGTGCCGTACTATGCAGTGGAAAAGCGCCATAAGGTTTGGAAGATCCTGGGTTCAAATCCCACGACCACCAATCTGTCCCTGTTGGAACCTTAAGCAGGACCCTAAACCCTCAACTGCTCCGATGTATAATAAGATTAAAAATGAAAGTTGCTCTGGATAAGGACGTCTGCTAAATGTACAGTAAGAATCTTAACAAGAAGAAATGGGATTCACTTTCACTTTGCTTTTTTAACGTTAGCCAGTGACAAGAGGAACCATACAGTAAATTAAAATTGAATGAGCCTTATTGTCTATTTATTTCATATTTTACCTATTTTTTTTTTACATATTTTCTAAATGTTTTGATTGTTTAATATGCAAAAAAAATGATTAAAGTGTTGTAAATTGGTAATATCGGTAATATTTCTGGTTGACAGGAACAGATCATCTGCATTTACACTACAGTATTTCCTACGGGAGGAAAACACGTTCCGAGATCTGAAATTTCGCCTTAAGAACTCGCCTCCTGAATGGGTTGAGTTTGTGTGCCGAGGTACCGCTGTACTGCATATAGATTTCCCCTCTACTTCAATATTATCAGCTACATCAATCAGCCATAACGTTAAAACCCACGGACAGGTCACGTGACTAATACTGATTATCTCATTACACTGGCACCTGTCACGAGATGGGATATATTAGGCAGCACATAAACAATCAACAGAGTTGATGGGATGGAAGTAGGATAAACGGGCAGGCGGTAGGATCTGAGCCACTCTGACAAAAGACCCAATAAAAAGTACAGGTATATAATCTTCTATTTCCCACTTCACTTTTACACACACAATACATGACTTACCTGTAAATACTGCAAAAAATGTTGACAAAAGAAATAGTGCAGTAATACTGTATAAATGATATAGTAATATTAGTAAGTATATATATAATATTATATAATAATAATAATAGTAAGTGTAAGAGATGTGCGGGAAAAAAATATTCAGTTGCGTATCAGGATTTTTTGTGTGGCAATGCATGTATCGCTACACTGACTCCAAAATCGTTTATTATTATTATTATTATTATTATTATTATTATTTATTATTTTTTCATTTAGATATTTTTGTATTTGAGGCGGTGAAATGTTCCAGTTCCTCTAGAATCCTACAGGTGGCGCACAGACTAGCAGGCAGGACAGCATCCTGTGTGCTACGACCGAATAAAACAAAAAAAGTCGAATTGGAAAATTTATAAAATCTTGATACTGTACTTATAGTGTAGTGAGAAAAAAGAAAAAAAGAAAAAAATACAATCTTGAACAGATGAACATCATGTAACTTTTACAAAATTATTTTAACAAAAATGAGGCCAAAAATAAAATCATGTTTACACAAAGAAACATAGAATTGAAAGAGGGGCATTAACTTTTGAACACTTTGCGATGTGAGTTTAAGGTAACAGGAAATCTGCTCCACCTTAACAGATTGGGTTGGTCATCATGATTTCTCATATCAGGAACCCTAACGTTGGATGAACGTTGTAATATAGTTGTAATACACATTGCGAAGATGCTCATCTGGAAAATGATGTTTTTAAACGTTAAACTGATACAAAATGACACTGAGATAACGTTGAAACACAACGTTATCTCGCAAATACAAGCTATCCAGCAGGAGAAAGTTGTTTAGATTCTTGTTGATTGTTTATGTTTATCACTTTTGTGATCTCTATTACTGTATGTTACACAATGCATTTTATGGACCCATTTAGACTCCAGTTAGGAGTGTTTGCATATTTTTCTCTCATCCCGCTTACCGATATCTCTTTGCCCATGCCGATCTGAGTGAGGTTGGGTCTCATGCCGCTGCCCATCTGCCATATGATCACCTCAGCCGGCTGGTTCTTTAAAGGCCACTCCCGCGCGTGCAGCTCGTACCAGATCGTCCTGGAAGACCAAGAATATTTATTACACACTCCATTCGTACTCCTACATAATGTACATTTTGCTCGAATAATTCAACCTTAATGGTGTGTGTCTCGTGATACCCCTCCACTAGACCTGGGTTAACTGAGTTGGGTTTCTAGAAGAGACCAGAAACATGGATTAAACCCTGAGAACCTGCTCTGGACTTGAGAAACGCGCATACTGTAAGATGGCGCTTTTTGTGATTAAGTTGGAATTGAGCCTAATTAAAACTCAGCACGTCGAGTGTCGATAGCGGACAAATAAGCCCTCTCATCAGGATGTGGAGGAATCAAAGAGAGATAGCCAAAGAGGCAAAGAGATGAACATCAGTCACAATTCATTACGATAACCGCGTCCAGTCAGGCGGAAAATATCCTGATTCGATAATGAATATCAATCGCGGAGGGCGGAGTGAGAAATCCAGGTCCCGCTGTTCACAGCAGGTCCTCATTACGCATCACAGCAAGCATGAGAAAAGCATCCATGGAATAAATGAAATACAGGGCGAAGTCTGTGCCTCGTTAGAGAGACAGAGCCAGAGATTGTCCAACAGCTGCGTGTAGAGTAATTGTGTAAGGAGGCAGGATGGCAGCATCTCACATCAACCCAAACGTCCACCCATCCATCCATTCTTTCTTTCACAAACGCACATGGTATAGTGAGCAATAGCACATACACACACATCCGTGTGTGTGAAATCGCACTGAATGTGGTGCGGAAAACAAAAAACATCCAGCTCATAAAAGTCTTCTTGTGGCGCTTTTCCACTGCATAGTACGGCACGACACGGTTCAGTTCTACTCACTTTTGGGGGGTTTTCCACTGGGAACAGTACCTGGTACCTGGTGCTTTTTTTAGTACCACCTCAGCCGAGGTTCCAAGCGCGCCGAACCGTTACCAAAACGTGACGTGTAAACTCTGCTGGTCACTGATTAGCCGGAGAAAATCGTCATTACTGCGTCACCGAACTTGCGACACGAGACACAACAGAACCGCTATATTTAGAAACAGCAAGAGAAGGATCGCACGCACCTTTTTGTATTAACCGTCGGCCTCTTTTGAAACAAACTCCTTCGTCTCGCTGTTAAAAACATCCACATGCCGAGAATGAAGAACACCATGCCGTCGATATGCTCCATTGTTGTGTGTTTGTTTGTGGCGCGTTTACGATGACGTCACGGCTGTAGCGGCGCCGCGACTAAACGACACGTGAGTAATCCCGCCCACGCTAAAGCATTACTAAACTGCAGTGGAAGCGCAAACCGAGCCAAACTGCGCCGAACCGAAGTGAGTTGAACTGAACCGTGTCGTGCCGTACTATGCAGTGGAAAAGAGGCATTGGTGTCACTGGTTCAAGCTGAGAGAAAAGTTATATAACTCAAATAGCAACTCTGTAGAACCGTGATGAGCAGAAAAGCATTTCAAGATGTCCAACATTAAGGCAACAAGAGCACAAGACCACATCAGGTTCCAGGGACAGGAACCATGGGTTCTAGAACCACTTGTTCACCCAAACTGGATAGATGAAGAATGGAAAAGTCTTGGATGTTAGACACCATGTCGTGTGTCATGTGTCCTATAAATATACATTCCAAACACTGAACAGAGATAAAAGGAAACCATCTCTATATATTAATACCATTTAAAATATACACTTTAGGCTAAACAGGTTTTCTTTCATTTCCATACTGTACATTTTGATATCCCACAGAGTCCACAGCTTATCACAACGAGAGAGGTTTATTAGCCTCAAAGAAAGAATTAGCTCACAAAAGCGATGAACTAGCGAGCCGGACCTGGCCATTGTGATCTCCAGAGGAACATTGCACGGGGAATTAAGTAGAACACCACGAAGCCACATTCAGCACCTAATCCCATGCGCTTCCCCCGAGTGCGGCAATGATATTGCGTTTCCCACATTCCTCTGCAACTTCTCTCATTTAAAAGTGGGTGATTATCATCCTGAATTAATGATGAGTGACAGATTTGGGGGTCACTTACAACTCAATTTAGAGAGTCGAGAGACGAAATGAAACATTAGTGTTCATTACCTGGGTGCATTTGAAAACCTATTGTGATGGTTTTTTTTCGCAACACGATGCTGCTGGTCTGGAATGAGATTGACTTGTGTGTTTAAACGATCGCTTTGGGCTAACGGCTTATTAGGCCGAAGGGGGACGTTATGGGCGATTAAGGAGTGCTAAACGCCCCCAAATGAGATCATTGTAAGGATATTTGCAGACCAAGCCATCACAAAGTGCTGTATATTGGAGGTAAAGGAATAATGAATTCATAACAACTGCAAATTTTCAAAAAGAAAGGATTATTTGGTTACACTAATGAACTAACTGGGAGAAAAGTACAAAAGTGGCCTTGATTTTTGTGCATAAGATACCTTTTTGGTTTGTATTAGTTTTTTTATTGAATGAGTTTTAATTTTTTACCTTTTTTATGAGGGTTCTTGTTGGATTTGTGTCTTTCCCACTGCAATATGGTCTCATTTCTATATTTATTCTATTAGATTTTAAAAAGGTTACTCACTGGATTATACAATAGTCTCGTGTCCATGTGGTTGCAATAAGTTACTTCTTGAAATATGGTGTCTTTTCTGGGTGATGGGTGCATCACTTCTTACCCTGACGCTCACATCACTCTGGAATAGGCTCAATCTGAACACATGACCTGTTTCCATTGCTCCAAAGTCCAATCTTTATGCTCCTTAGCCATCTATTCTAAAGCATCTAACTAACAAATGATTTACTTACGGCCACACATTTGTTTAATTCTCGTCACATTGTGTGTATGGAAATGCTCTTACTTTCACTATTAAGCATACTATAGCTTTAATTTCTACTGTCTATTTTTCATCATGCAACTTGATCATGCATTTAAGTGACCTTTGATTCATGTATTGCTTGGGTTATCTCTTGTTTTTCTGGCTCAGCACTATCCTTCCAAGTTTTAATAATAATGTTTGGCCAGTTTTTAGCAAAATTCCAGTAACCTCAAATCTCCCTAGTTGTTTTCTTTGCTTGATGTAAGCCAATAATTCGACTCTTTTTATTCTGCAACTTTTTTTGGCCAGGCAGTATTTAAAGCATATTATATTCTACAATATAATGTTATTCAGAGCATTTATACATATGTAAATTTAGAGTCTTATTTTGTAATTATCAAAATACCTATAGCGTACTATACTGTACGTCTTGGAGTCCTACAGACATTTGGTGTTAGGTATCTGCTTTATACTAACCCTAAGTGCAATAAATTTTCGATGGTGTGCCAAGACTTCCCATGGGGGGTCAATGGATTCCATTGGGAGTGCCACAAATTTATGGGAGTTCCCCATGTGTTTTTATGATGCATCTTGTGTGGAAAAGTGAACCCACACCCACCCGAAAGCGAAGACGTCTGACTGTTTGGAAAAGGGGAGCTGGTCTTCGGCTGTTTCCGGAGAGAGCTGGCAGATGATCTCGGGAGCAAGATGGCAGAGCCAGCCGCTCGGGATCCGCAGCTTATCCTCTCTCCTACTGCAAAGACGAAGAAACACACGACAAACGAAAACCCATTTGAGTCCGGCAAATTGAATCCATTTTGAATCCATAATTTGAGGCTTGCTCAAATTATTTGCCTAAACACCTTCGGGGAAGAAAACACGATATCATCAGGAAAAAGAAAATTGCAAAGTGGTGTGAAAGTTTGGAATACAAACTGAGTTCTATTTTTCACATGCTGTTCTGTTTTCCTCTCTAAATTAATCTCTTGATAGAGGGAGCCATCGGATGGCGTGACATTCTTCGGTGCCGTGAGACCATAAGGGGCTGCATACATAATCACAGGACTTCAGTAATGTAGATTTGCATTGACACAAGCTCGGGAAACGTCAGAAATAGTCAGAGCTGAAGCCCGGTTCCCTGAAGCAGCCTGACATTTACAGCCACCTAAATATCTATGAAGAGGGTACGAGTTCAATCAAATACCAGCCCTAAAGCATGTTAGTAGTACTTTGTTGCTATACTTAAGGTTTGTACGTCACATGGGTATACTGTATTAGTTCATGATTTGCCCTGCACCACTGAATGGTTCCAGAAAGCTTAAAAAGCTGAGAATTGTGCTTGCGTAACTGTAGTCATTCTCCCTCCCTTAGCACTGTGGGATCTTAATTAGACAAGGTGATTGGTGTATTTGTCATGCACCACATGTGATAAACATACCGTACCAATCTCAAGGGCTGATTTTATGTCTTTCAATGCCAGTGGAAACTAAATGGACAGACCAATGTATGTTTATTCCTACTGCAGAAAGTTTAAAAGCAGTTCATCTCAAATATTCTGGAAACGTGGCGATAATAAAAAGCAGTAATGTGAAGCACCGATATGAGATATAACGCTAGAGTCATTATAGCAAACATATCCGCAGCAGTATAAGGTGAGGGTGTGTAAAATACCTGAACTGAGAGCCCGGTATGACAGTCCACGTGTTTAACGTAGTTACTGAAAATTGACAAGTGTTATTAAAATGCTATGGAGATTTTAAAATGCTTTTTTTTCATAGACTTGCAATGACTGCATACATAGAGATGAGAATGCTAACACAAACATGAAATTGGGACCTCGGCTCGAAGATAATTTTCTAGACCAGACCTTATTAAATTTTAGTTCAGTTCCGCTGATACAATATAAAACGTCATTAAGCACAAAATCCTCCTTTTGCTGGTTGGACTGAATAGTGTTCCATGCTGTAGTCTGCACCACTTTGTTTCTGTTACCAAGGGGGGGCCTCTGATTCTGAAAAATTAAGCCAACGTGGATGCACTAAAACGTGCAGTTCCTCAAATGTCCACTGGGGCTGACTACAAAAGTGTCAAAGTTGCAAGTGTCAAATCGCTAGCTGTCCGCTATGCATCACTTTAGCAAACCAGCTAATCATTGTAGTTTAACTTACCACAAGAAATATAGGAGTTGACACAGGGTAACGTGTAGGGTATGGGTGACTAAACGAGTTCAATCAAATGCCTTAGCATATACTGTACAGTACATTAACATTAGCCAGCATAGCTAAACATTTTAGCTAAGCTGAAGCTAAGATAGCTAGCTTGTGTTAATTGAGGTGGGTACGCATTTTCCAACCAAAAGCCAGGCTCCATTTGTTCCACCTATTTGCCCGTTTATGGAGTTTAGATGGAGACAGCTCCTGCCAAGATGTTGATGACCAGAGCTACCAGAGTTAAGCTTCAAAACTTAGAGGCAAAGCTTCATGGATGAATGGATCTACAGGGTTAAAGTTCATCTAGATCAGCGTGGCTAGTTTACACTCCAAGGGCGAATCTAAAACATCTACCCTTGAACCCTTGACTCCACAGCATGACCAATCCTTGGCAGGAAGTGAAACTGAAGGAAGTGGATACAAAATCTAACTGATGACATTAGGAAAAATACATACTGTAAATACCCTGTTCTTGTATTTAAGCTTGGCTCTTAATCTTCGAAAAACAACACATTGGACATCCTAATGGCACAATGAGGCAGATCGTTACTGCTAGTACATGACTGTAGCTACAGATTTGTTATTTGCCCGAGCGTGCATGCTCATCCATGCACTTGATAAATTTTCAATTCCCACAAGGCCTCGCTTCACTCTTCCTTCTTCCACTCAAGATGCGTACTTCAGCAAAGCTTGTTAATTGGAGTGGGTTGATTATGATGCATGCTGCACAACTAAACGGGTCCAAAAGGATCGATGTGCGCAGACTTGAGCTTGCGTAACCATTGCCGGTTTACCCCTTAGCACTGAGCGGTCTTAATTAGACATGGTGATTGGCATGTTGGTCATAACTACTACGCATCTTAAAAGTCAATTTAATATCTTTTAATGAAAGTGGAAACATTTGGACACGAGGCAACAAAATACTATCATCAGTTGCAAACACTCATGTAGTCACACCAGTTTATTACACACTGAGCAAGTTGAAAAAAAACTTTTTTTATGGTACTATGTAGGCAAAAGGTGAAGAAAATAAACCATGGGGGTGGTGGACAGTCCTGTAAATCTCGTACGTTTTTCTGAAAAATTTTCACTTATTCTGCTTTAGAATAATCAGCTCTGTTAAAATAGCGAGCAAGGTGTACAATCCCTTGTTCCGCACCCCAAGTAGTGCCCTTGATCAGGGGAGGGATTTGGGATACATCCTTGTTTTGGAAGTTAGTTTGCTTTGCTTTGGAACGACTAAGGAGCAATTATTAATGAGACAGAGTGTTGTTCCAGGTGACATAACGTTAGAGGATGTGTTATTTTTTTTGCTAAAAGTGCATCCGTGACTGGTTTTGAATGTGTGTTTTGGCAGGCAGCTGGTCTCTCCTCAGTACTGCGGACCATACAGACCTACTTTCAACCATGCTGCGGCCGATGATTAACGATCGTTAGAACACCTGGGACATGGAGTGATATATATATATAGTTAAATGTCCCAGTGCTGTTACGGTCTATTATCACAACTTGTGGAAAGAATCTCGTCAAATCAGATTGCTTGCTCAGAACTAACTGTTGTATAATAGACTCTATGGTCTAGCCCCATTGGACTGCACAGTAGTATGCATGTAATCTTTTGTGATTTTTTTTTCCTAATAGCAAAAATGACAAAAGTTCCATTTTCATGAAAATTCGCCTTCATTTCAGTTCAGCAGAAGATTTCTATCGTACTATCGTAAAAGAAAGCACGATTGTGAATTTAACTGGAAAACCCGAGTACCTTTGTGCACCTCTTTCCTTCAGCTAACAAGACGTCCAGGCACTGCTTTTGCCTCCATCCCTGGGTCAAATCCTCGCTTTCTTCAAAGTGATGCAAGTACTTCAGAATGTACCCATTAACCCTATTTCATCCTTCAAACAGAAACCTCACCATCCAGTGTGTTTCAGATAAATGGGCTTTGGTCTAATTTGGGTCATCGCTCTCTGCACTCGATGACGTGAGAAAGCAGGAGCACGACTTCGGGGGTGAACCGCATTTGCATTCGCAGCCAAGAGGTGACCCAGACTCTTAATTACAGCCCTGGGTTCCTAATAAGCTGTTACAGCCATCATTATGATGATCTAAGGAAGCTTACAGCAAGCCTGCAGTGTGTATGTGTGTGTGTGTGTTTATTGGGTTTGGCAAGGGTGTGTGTGTGGGGGGGGGGTAATTTGCTCTACAATCGTGGCGTCTAAAATGTCAATCAGAACACACTTGCAGCACATACACCACATTATAACGGCACCATTTACAATCATGCTGTCTGTTTTAATGGCCCTCGATAATGAAATTAATTGACATAAACTAATTAAAGTCAGGAAAATCGCGGCAAGCAGAAGCATTCGCGTTAATTCAAAAAGACAAAGTGTGTGCATGTTTAATTAAGGATGTATCAGGGGAGAAAAAGGAAAGGAAAATCATTTCAAGCACATTTCTACAAATGTAATTACGCCCGTCAAATCTCTTATTCAACCCACCTGCCTGCCTGTAGAACACCTGATATGGTAAAGAGGCCAAAATCAGTTATGACCACTTTCCCGTTGTCGTAGAAGACGTTCTTCGACTTCATGTCCTTGTGAAGAATGCCTTTGGCATGTAGATAGCCCATGCCCTGAACAGGAAACACACATGCAGGTTGTTGAAAATCCTGATCAGGCATAACATTAAAAACATTAACATTAAAATCAGTTAGGTTTTGAGTTGCTCAGGCCACTTGGAGCATCATGGCTTTCCAGGGTCTCTGGGGGTCAGTGATCTTGGGTTCTTTGCCTTCTGGGTCTAGTGTGTGGCAGGCTGTGGTGTTCGGATACTTTTCTATCTTGGCCAGCATTAATTTTTTTTTTTTCCAATAATTTGTGCTGCATTGGCTTTTCTGTGTGGCCTTTCAACACCATGGGCATGAGTGAGCCTTTGGTCCCCATGATGCTTGTTGGTGATCAGTGGTGTTCATGTTACCTGCTGGTTGTGGTAATGTTATGGCTGATGTGTTTAAAAATAAACAAAATAATTTTGTAGTACCATTAAAAAAAATTGTATTTTAATAATATACAAGTTATTTACATGACAAATTATTCTAGATATATTGGTACAGGACTTTTTTTCATGTATTTTAATTGTCTATTTTTTAAAATATTTTTTTAATTTACTAAATTTTTAAATGTCCCTGCAAAAATCTTTTTACAAAAATCAAAAAGTTAAATTTTTTTTACTAAAGTAAATGAGAATAAAAACCTGAAAAAGATATATCCAGCACACTTAAAAACATTGTCACCTTTTACAAAAATAAGTGAAGAAAATAATTGTATTTTCTTTCTGAAACAAAAATATTGCCACCACAAGGAATATTTAAAATAATAGGAAACTGTCATAATGAGTCGATATGATTATGTTTTTCGTCTGCTTGAAAACCCTATATTAAATTCCTACGTTATTATTTTTTTTAAGTCCATAGTAACACTTAACAAACTTCCAAATGAAAAAAAAAAGAAATGTAAAACTTTCTATATGGAGATCTTGGAATAAGGATATAAGATCTAGAATTTTGTTATACCTTAACCATCTCCTGTGCGATTTGTCTGGTCTTGTTGACGTCCAGGACGACCTTCGCATCTCTGATAACGGAATACAGAGTCCTCCCTTTACACAGGCTGGAAGAGATGATGGAAAAAAAACATCAAGAAACTGCAGTCTCATCAGTATGGTTCCTGTTTTAAAAAACGATCTCAGTATTTATGATGGGACGCTTATTCAGAACCACAGCTGTAGATCGAGGGACTGTCTGTGTAATAGATCGGAAAAATGGATTAGAAATCACACTGAGCTGTTTGCATGAACTCTCTCATAGTGCTCCGAGTTCATCACGCAGTGGTCCAGTCGATTTCAAGTGAGTGCGATTTGTCATGAAGTCGATCTAGCCTGCAATTATTTTAGTAAAGTATATATACTGTATGCGTTGTCAAAAAACCTTCAAAACACCAAAGGAACCTCATTTTATATTTTTATTAATATACAGAAACAGCACGGCATACACTCACACACACACGCTCATTCACACACTACAGGGCAATTTGGGAACACCAATCAGCCTAATCTGCATATCTTTGGACTGTGGGAGAAAACCGGAGTACCCGGAGGAAACCCACCAAGAATGGGGAGAACATGTAAACTCCGTGCACACAGACCCAGAGATGGGAATCGAACCCGAACCCTGGAGGTGCAAGGCAACATTGCCACTAAGTTCCAAGCCTGGAGGTCCAGGTTGCTGGTCGGAGCGCCAGGCGTGTTTAAACCCCTCAAACCAGCACCCGAGAGCCGTAACTGCCTGAGCTCCCACTGCTCCAGTACTCCTGCTGTATTAGCCTTCAGATAGTGCAGTATTTCACCCCTCAAAACTCCCTCTGTTTCACATTCAAAGCATTGTTTCATTGTCATTACATTACAGTGTTTATGTAAATCAGCTACTGCTAAGCCACGCCCCTCCAAAGAACAGCAAATCTGAGGGGTTCTTCTATAAGAAAAAGTCATTTTTTTCTTTTTTGTATTTCCCAGAGATTAAACAAGCCAATTAGATTTTTATACAAAAAAGAAAAAAAAATGACTTTTTCTTATACCCGATTTTGTTTGTATTCACACACACACACTGTGATATGAAATAAACGATCACGGCCAAAACATAATATTGGCGCTATTTTCTACTGTATTTTCAGATAGAATCATATATCACCATTTTTCATAATATTTAATGCTTCTTACAGTATCTCCAGATCTATGCTTCGTTTTTGTAAACATGCATACACATTTATTTTTTTATCAGTTAAAAAGAAACACATTTTGCTAAATACAGTTTCATTCCCTTTTATGTCTGTAGTGTTCGGAACTTTTTTGAATTCAAATCTTTCAACGGTTTTAACTGTCATTCAGATGAAACTCAGCCAATTTAGACTCCACATGAAAAGACATAAGAAAAAGACTGAAAAAGTGTCATTATTTAAAAATGCAGAATTGTTAAGATATGCAACATGCAAAATGAATGTGACATGGTTACGGACACTACAGATTTTTTTTTTTTTTTTTATAAAAGAAATCCTTAAATTTGCACAGAAGGCTTTAATTTAAGCAACTTTTTTTTTTACAGGTCAGGCTACTTCTAGAAGCTTAAACTAATTTTAGTATCAATACTCATAAAGAAATATGAATAATTAGCATTTAAAATATTTATCGTTTGAAGCGAGACAGTATAACCCTGAAAAGTATAAAATATTAAACCATCTCTCCAAAACGGCTGAAATTTTTAGGGGAGCAAGTTGTGTCGCTTCCATGTTGCATAAACTTCAGAAGTAGCTTCTTTGGCAAACACATTTATGGTAATATATGCATAACATAAAAATATAAAATCAGCACCAGTACTGTGTTTTGGCCGGCAGCAAACGCGTTGGTGTTTTATATAGTTTTAATAGTTTGTTCCTATTGTTTGTAGAAATTCTTCGAGTTTATTACCGTCTCCTTGTGTATTGTCCCTCTACAATAGATTTCAATTAAACCCACGGCGAGCCCTCGCACTTGCATCCTGCATTATCTCACGAAACCGTACGACGAATCTCTACACTGGAGGATCAGGACAAATGTATTCCCATGTCACACAAAGAAAGACCGAGCTGTTCATAATGCACTGAATGCTGCAATTGTTTGTGTGCTCTTCGCATAATCTTCTCTCTGAGACGGTCATTTTGTTATTTTACATTATAAAAACCCCCTGTGTGATGGCCAGAGGCTGTAAAGCTTGTCGTCCCTCTGTGCGATGCACTACACGGGACGCCTGTGCATCTCTCCACAGTGGTTATTGTGTCCTGATAAAATGTTAAGCACATGCGAGTACAATGTGTGATAATTAATGCATCATTAATGTACAGTAAATACAAGTACTCTCTCATTCACTCCTTCTCTATAACGCTTATCCTATACAGGTGGCACGGTGGCTTAGTGGCTAGAACTGTCGCCTCGCACCTCCAGGTTCGATTCCCGCGTGTGCATGTTCTCCCTGCGCTTGGTGGGTTTCCTCCAGGTACTCTGGTTTCCTCCCACAGTCCAAAGACATGCAGATTAGGCTAACTGGCGTACAAAATGGAAATAAACACTCAATGGATGTATGGATGGATTATGCAATATGATATTTCGAAGCAAAGAATCATGCATAATCGCAGTGTAAACTAAAAGTATGATGTTTCATTTTTCGTGTATATAGACACATAAAATCCTTGGCAAATCAATGCGGTATAAGAGGAATCAAACACTGCAACTATACAGTAGTAAATAACAATTGTACGCCCGTCTGCTGTCTGCTTCTCAAGAAACAGAGCTCGTGATACGACTCGTGAATCACATCCATGTCACCAGTGCCTATTTGTATGGGCAATTACTTTTGAGGCATGTAGAGCACTCGAGCCGCTTGCTACACGCTGTCACTTTCTGTCACCGGTGCTCAGACTACGGACTTCTCCACACATATGAACGTGTCGCGGAATCACTTCTTCATTTTGCTTGTTAGTGCTAAAAAAGTCAACGTCGTGGCCAACCGGCACTTTCTGGCTAGGACATTCTCAGAACGATGGTGTTCTATGGGGAAAGGGAGCTTGTTTGCTTTTCTGATGAAAAGCTGCACAATTATTCCACGCAGAATGAAGCAATACGAAAACCAATCAGCGAACAATCACTCACGCCAATGCCCAAACAAACAATCAATATTTATGCTCCATGCACTTGGAAAGGCGGGGGAGGAGGAGGAGGGGGTGTGTGATTTTGCAGATCAGATCGAGGGCATTTCTCTCGGTTTCAGCTCAATTTGGTCTGCTCAGACGTGATGTTCCTAAGGGCAGTAAACTGGAACTCTTACGACTGATAACCTCTCTTCAGGTACATTAATACAACAATAAAAGAGAATCTTGAAAGAAAAGTTTTGATTTGCAGGATTTTCAGTACTAAAAGGAATTTTAGTGCACATAAAAGTTTGCCCATGCAATACTCATCTTCTATACCACTTTATCCTGTATTCCAGGAGGCTTAGAGCACGACGCAGGGTACTGTACACCCTGGACAGGGTGCCAATCCATCGCAGGGCACACACACATTCTCACACAGTACGGGCAAATTTGGGAACGGCAAATAGCCTAACCTGCATATCTTTGGACTTTGGGAGGAAACCCACCAAGCACGGGGAGAACATGCACGCAGAGAACGGAATCGATCCTGGCTGGGAATCGAACCTGGACCCTGGAGGTGTGTGCAAGGTGACAGTGCTAACCACCACACCACCGTGCCGCCCCCATGCAATACACACATTAAAAAAATAAATAAATAAAAAAAAACTAAGAGAGTCAAGCATTTAGGCCAGAACATTATGAGGCATCAATATGAAAGAGTTCATATTGGTACATAACCTACTGAGAAATTAGTAGTGGTAATAGTAAGTAGATATACAAAATAAACGTGATTATATTAAAAGTTATCGACACTCTAAAGGAAAAAATTAGAAAAATAAATAAATAAAATGGAAGGATTGCACTATTCTCTACTTCTATGCACATCTATTACTGTAGTATCATAAATGAATACAGTGGAACCTTGGATTGCAAACATAATCCGTTTCAGAAGTGGGCTCGTATTTCAAAACACTCATAAATCAAAGCAAAGTTCCCCATAAGAAATAATGAAAACTCAGATTATTTGTTACACAGCCCAAAAACATAAATACATAAAAATTATTCATACTCTAAAAATAAATTCAGACAGATGAGTGTTTCCCTTAGTGTTTGTGTGCGCATGCGCTGTGTAACTGTGTGTTTGTGCACGCCATGCTTTGTAGTGTGTGTGTGTGTTTGTGTATGTGTATGAAGCTAAAGTAAGAGGAGAGGAGGAATCAGCCCCTCCCCTCTCCCTCTTCTATTCTAAAACAGTAACCCTTCCTCCTCTCTTCTTTGAGTTTTACACACACACACTCATATTAACGGAAACGAAATTATCTGGAAACATCGTTAA
Source organism: Channallabes apus (assembly GCA_030522415.1). Classification (NCBI taxonomy): domain Eukaryota; kingdom Metazoa; phylum Chordata; class Actinopteri; order Siluriformes; family Clariidae; genus Channallabes; species Channallabes apus. The sequence goes on along the minus strand of CM060122.1, from coordinate 29,663,780 downwards.
TGACACTCGCATGAGCGCATACTAATGGAATCACTGCTATAACATACAAATAAAAAAAATTAACCTGCACTTTACCTTTGAAAAGAATCGTGACAGAGCAGTGTTTCTGTGTAGAGTGTGTGTGTGTGTGTGGGGGGGGGGGGTGCAGTGCAGGCTGTTACAGAGAGAGAAAATGGATCTTTAACCTCTTTAATGAGATTTGCTTTAGTTTTACACGCGCACACACACGTGTGTTATAATAAACGGTACACACATACATACGTACAGTACAAACACACGCACACACATGGTCACGGACTTATAGTAAACAGTACAGGTGTGCATGGATGTTGATTATACCAGTAAGAGACGAGCACTAAGACCCAGAAGGGGAGATGATTACTCACAATTCCGCAGTACAAGAGAGAGAGAAAAACCTTTGGCTCAGTTGTGATCACGTGACGCTTGGCGTCAAAACAAGAAGCGCATGCATGATGCATGATACACGGAACTCGTAAACCAACACTTGTTCGTTTTCCAAGTCAAAATTCATTACAAATCTTTGCTCGTCTTGCGGAACGCTCGCAAACCGCATTACTCGCAATCCGAGGTTTCACTGTATGTGTAATACAAGTATAAAAGGTAAAAAAGCGCACACATTAAGAAAATCCAGAAATAACCGGAGTAAACCTGTTGGTAATTTGATGCCTACTGTACCTGGTGATGATGGCCAGGTGTGGTGGGCTCATGCACGCACCCATGAAGAGCACCACGTTCTCGTGGCGTGTGTTCCTATAAGCCATCACCTCCCGCTTAAAGGCTTTGAGCTGATCCTCGTTGTCTCTCTCAATGTCGATTAGGCGGATGGCCACCTCGCCGTGCCATCGGCCGTGGTACACCTGCCCGAAGCGGCCCTTCCCGATCAGTTCACCGATCTCTAGCTGCTCCAGCGGGATGTCCCATTCCTGTAGAAAGATGCTCGTCTGGCTCGCCTTGCGCGGGAAATTACGCGCCGACAGTAACGACAGGTTCATCTCCTCAAACTCGTCAGCAGAGTCCTCTGCTTCGTGGTTCCCATCTTCGTTCTTAGTTAAATGGAGAGCATTATTATCTCTTTTGTGTACATGAAGTGTGAATGAGTGTGTGTGTGTGTGTGCTCTGCGATGGATTGGCACGCTGTCCAGGGTATACCCTGCCTCGTGCCCAGAGTCTCCTGAGACCCTAAATACAGGATAAAGCGGTATAGAAGATGAATGAATGAATGAATGAATGAATGTGTACATGAGATAAGGATGACATGAGGATGTTATTCGCATGCTACGGGATTAACTTAATACATTATTCCTGAGTCCATGCAAATGTGTTTTAAAGATGTTCAGGCAGTGCATCGGTGTGTAACCCCTTATTAAGGCATTAAATTTTTCCCCCTTTAATTTGTCCCTCAAGTATATACATATATGTACCAACATTATACAAAGGATGTTCAAGTCAAACTGGGACTTCGGTTAAAATCTCTTGTGAAAGAAGACGTAAAACTGATTGACATTTAGAGAAAACTTTAAGCATTGCACTATATTAGACTCTTAGCTGGAGTAAAAAAGGACGATCCTGGCCGAGGTGGCTCGGAGAGCAGTGCAATCATTTCCATGAACATTCAGCGAGATAATCTACGTGTAACCTATTGGTTACTTATGGAGTAGACGCATGTGTTTGTGGAAACTGTACACACAATGATTCACCAACATCACTTGTTACAGAAACTGCAATGTCCGCAGTCCAAAAACCGTAGAGTCCTGACCTCGCTCTAAGCCATTTCCACATTTTGGGAGTTCCTGGGAGGCCAGGGTTTCAGTGGCTCTGGCGTACTGAATCAAGTTTCTAAAGTACCTTGATGGTATCCAGGCACTAGTCAAATGCTGGGACATGTGCGTTAGTGTAGCAGGGGATTATATAGAGAAATACCGGGAGTTTTTAACTCCTAAAAGTCCTGGTTTGACTTGAACACCCCTGGTAAATTATTCATTTTTGTGCAACTCACATCTGAAGTAGGTTCAACCTCAATCTGCAGCAGAGGGTTGCCCGTGTTACTATGAGAAAATTGAAGAGCGAGAGACAGAGAGATAGAGAGAGAGAGAGAGAGAGAGAGAGAGAGTAATCAATTCCACAGTTAGGTTCAAATAAACACTTCCATTTCAAAGACTATTTTCATCAAAGAATAATATGTTGCACATGAAAGAGATTTAATTACAAGTAATAACTCTGCAACTTTATTCTAATTCTTTTATTATATTTAAAAAGGCTCCACTTTTGTGTGAGTTCACTTCAGAGTCACACAGTAATTTCCACTCGTTAGCTTGTACACAAAGAATTTGGCACATAGATGGCAAGACCAAATTTCATTATTAGCTGAAGAAAGGGGAAAATTTTAGTGTACTGTATCTATGCAGGGGCATTCACAATACTCTTTATGGTGCCTCTGATGGATATTAAAAGCTAACATTCAGAGCCACAAAAAAGTGACCAAAAAAAACATAAAAGTGATAATTGTGTTTAAAAGTGTTTATTTAATCTCTTTTAGAAATGTATACGAATAAAAAGTAAATCTCTAATTGCGAAATCTTGCAAATCCAAGTGTAACTCAAACACTTCCGGGTCTTTTAAACTGTCTGACACTATTTAAGTCCCGCCTTCACGCTCCTAACCAATCGTGGACGAGATGAATTCTTGTAACCAATCATAACACAGAAGGCGGGATTTGCTCATCTTACAAATGTTTGCTAACAGAAGCTGGCTAGCAGTTTTGAAGTCATTCTTTTTCATTTCAGTAATCAACATTATAATCTACAAATCACTTGATTATACAGTACATAAATGTTGTTTACTCTCACACTTAGATTTGTTAATTAAAAGATATTTTAATAAATTATGCTAATAACACAATGATTTGAGTCCTGGCTTCATGTTCTAGGTTTCTAACCAATCATAGCCAAGACTTTTTTTCTTATAACCAATAAAAGCACAGAAGGTGGGATTTCTTATCATTTCACAGCAGCATGCTAAGAGTTAAAAATTTATTTTTATTAATTTTATTTGTATTTTTTTTTGCATTTAATTCTTTTATTATTTTGGAATTGACTTTACAAAGAAATAAACAAAAACAAAGAATACTTTTCTTTTTGTCTTGCAATTCTCCTGTTATGTCTCTCTCTCTCTCTTTTTAATTTTTTTAATTTTTGTTCCTTAGTAGAAATCTGCAATGCAATATGGTTTAGCAGGAGTTGTAGATAGAGGAAATACTGTATGTGATGCAGATGGACGTATATTGATCCCTATGTGTCGCGTATAGTTCACACAGGCAACATAATGAAATACTGTAGCTAGTGCACATCTCCGAGATTAAACATTAACTATATAAGCCAGTTGACCTTTTTAATATAAAAAGATAATAGAAGTTCAGCGAGTTAACTAATCAGAGCGTCATCGTCGCAAAACTTCTTCTAATGAGAACACATTCAGCTGTAGTCTACCACGACCAAAATGAAGTGCCACCTTGTGGTATTACTGTGTAGGCACATTACCAAACCTCAACAAATATATTGAGCGGAAATGTGAGAAAGTTAAACATCTAGTGGCCAGCACAGTGGCTTAGTGGTTAGCACTGATGCCTTGTACTTCCAGCTTCAAGGGTTCGATTCCCACCCAAGTCTGTGTGCGTGGAGTTTGCATGTCCTTGGTGGGTTTCCTCCGGATACTCTGTTTTCCACCCAAAGACATGCAGGCTAAGCTAATTCACACTCCCAAATTAAAAGCTAACATTAAGAGCCATGAAAGAGGGGCACAAAAAAATTAATAATAATTTTGTTTGTGTGACCTGTGATGGATTGGTGTACCAGGGTTGGGCCCTAAGTCTCCTGGGATAGATTATAACATAAAGTGGTATAGACAATGAGTGAGTATGCATTGGCATTATTTAAACTGGGCTGTCTATTATGTAAAATTACTTATTTTACATTATTAAAAAATTATTAGTAATGTAAAATTACTAATTAAACAAATGTTCATATTATTGTCATAATGTGAAATAAACGCTTTAATATAATAATCTAAATTCACCTTCTGTATGTGTGTAGCATGCTAACTTTATGAGAAACACTTAACTATGCATTTATTATAATGCAATGCAATTATATGATTAATCAGTCATGTGGCAGCAGTGTAATACATTAAATTAGCAGATACAGGTCATGAGCTTCAGTTAATCTTATCATCAGACATCAGAATGGGGGAGGAAATGAGATCTTTGTTTGTGCCATGGTTGTTGGTGTTAGGTTGTTGGTGGGCTGGTTTAACACAACAGTCTCTGAGGTTTTTACACAGAATGGGAAAACAAAAAACTGTACGAGCAGCAGATCTGATACTAACACTTTAGAAACTTGGTGAGAACATCGAACCTTGTGGCACACCAGAACCCACATCAGGAATCAGAGTCTTTAGTGGATTGCAATAATATGTTTATAGACGATCCCTGTTGCAATATCTCATATTTTACATGATTCATATTTCAAGGACGTACTGTACAGCAGCACATAGGAATATTATGAAAGCTCTACACTGCTGCTTTAATCATCTACATTTTTCACATCACATCATTACAAGCAGGGTCAACATTGCTCAACCCTTATTTTTTCTGCTTATTAGATCTTGAAGAGTCATACCACTCGTTCCGTCTCATAATTACACAAAGGCACACAGGAGCCACATTCCTGGAACAGCCGGAATAGTCCCGTATTTAATCAAAATGCTTGAACACACTGATATGCATAGAGAAAGGCAGGTTTAAGATCATAAAGCTTTGTGTGTTATGAGCTGGGAGAGTGAGACTGTCTCTTTAGCAGAGACAGCAATTACATAAAAGAGTGCATGCTTCACTTGTGTTCTTGAAGAAGTGTTGTTTTGAGCATTAAAGTTTTTTTTAAGGGGGAAAGTTCTATACAGTATGTGTACATTAATCAAATTATTATTATGTAACATTACATATAAAAACATTGAAACACTCATCACTTGCACACAATCATTCACCAACACCACTTGCATATTACAGGAACTCGGCTGGAAGTTATTGTCACAACCGCTGTACAGACCTGACCTCGCGACCCCCCAGACATTCCCACACGTTTGGGGCATTAAAGGAGTTCCTGGGAGGCCAGCGTTTCAGTCATGCCTCCCGCGTATTGAGAAATCTTTCTACCTTGATGGTATTCATGATAAGTGCATTAGTGTAGCATGGGATTATATAAAGAAATAAAGGGTTGTTTTTTTTACTCTCGTAACTGTTTTCTGTCATACTGCACAATCCAAAGTACCGATTTGACTCGACGCCCCTTAAATGGTCGATTTTTCTCCAAATGAAGCGCAGAAACCATATTACAGTTTTTGCCCGTTGCTTGAACACTATAAACCCATGCTTAGACTAAAGTAACACAACTTGAAGCTTTTGTTACCATACCTCAAACACATGTACCCATACCTTAAACAAAAGCGCTGCTTTGCACTCTAGTTGCAATTACGCAACACACTTACTCCTTTATGCAACACACATGTTCCTGCATACTACACTCTATTTCATACATAAGACACTTCGTTCAAAAATGAAATCTCAGGGTGCCATTTGGAAAACACATGTATCCAAAATACAAAACACATCGGGTAATTGCAACCACTCAAATACACACCTGAAGGCACTTACTTGCAAAACTGAACACCAATTAGCCAACTACAAAAAGCCCTCAGTTTAGTCATTTCAAGAACCTTGCAAGCATGGATGGAGGGAGAAGAAAATACTTCTGTGTTCAACAACATAAACCATGTGAGCATCACCACCATCAGACGCATCTTGGGAAAACACAGCATCACCATGAAGCAGCTGTACAGAGTCCCATTTGAGAGGAACAGTGACAGGGTCAAAGGACTTCGAGCTGAATATGTACAGGTAAGTGTAACTGTCCTTTACATTTACAATACAGTATTGGTGAAATCCAGTAGCAGCTGAATATGTACCATATCAGTACCACATGGATCCATTCTGAGAGCTACAGAGGTACCTGTGTGATGTGGTGAGGGTTCTGTATGTGTAGCACTGTAGTACAGTAATATGTTCTCTTTTTTTTTTTACAGAGAATCTTGGCCATGGATGGCGCTGCACAGCCTCATGAATTCATTTTCATTGATGAAGCTGGATTCGACCTGTGCAAAACAAGACGACGGGGTCGTAATGTAATTGGTCAAAGGGCAATTGTGCACGTCCCAGGGCAGCGCGGGGGAAATATCACATCGTGTGCCGCCATAAGCCTTCGAGGGCTTCTGCATCATCATGCAAAACTAGGTCCATACAATAGCCAACATACTGTATACTCACATTTCTAGATGCTCTCCATAATATAGTTGTACAGAACAGACCAGATCAGCCCAGGTTTGTGGTGATACGGGATAATGTCAGTTTCCATCGGGCAGCTCTGGTCCAGGCCTGGTTCTCCAACCACAATCAATTTGAAGTGGTATACTTGCCCCCTTACTCACCATTTTTAAACCCTATAGAGGAATTTTTTTCGGCTTGGAGATGGCGTGTATATGACCGCCAACCACATGCCCGCATGCCTCTTCTGCAGGCAATGGAACAGGCCTGCGGCGACATTCAGGTGACAGCAATCCGTGGATGGTTTCAACATGCAAGAGGATATTTTCCCCGGTGCCGAGCGGGAGAAGACATTGCTTGCGATGTCGATGAGGTCCTGTGGCCAGACCCCAACAGACGGGGGGATCCATGAGCCCACGTATGCACAATTGTCATGATTTTTTGTGTTTACAGTATAGTGTTTTTTCTATTACTGTATTAAGTTTTTTTTTTTTTTGCTTTATCTGAATTCATGGTACTGCAATGTACAGTGCTGCAATGTACAATATTGAGTCGGCCTATTTGCTTTTTTGGTTGTTAGAAAATGTGTCTCCTGAAAATATGCATTGTGAATAAACAATGAAAATCAAAGACTGCAGTGTTTTATATAAAGTAGACTAGTGTGTTCCCCCTGATCTGAAAGTGTTTGCATATGATGTAAGTATGTGTCATTTTGTCAACCGAGTTACATTTTGACAAAGGAATGTTTTGAGAGTAGAGTTTCAATTTGGCACAGATGTGAATGGTATATTTCCCAGTGTTGTGTCATGTTTACTTGTGTTTAGAGTTTTGGCACAATGAGCGAAGTTTTGCAAAATGTGTGGAAAAACTGTAATAGAAGAAGACGTTGATTCTTTTTCACCCTCGACTTCTAACAAACACTCGAACGTGGATCATCACGGTTCCATGAAGTCAACAGCATCACCAAATTAACCCGAAGACTTGCAGCACTGCTGAATACTTTTTGCTCCAATAATCTAACAACCTCAATTCTTTCATAAATATCCACCATGTGTGAGATCTGCGTAAGCCGTGCTCAACTGGACACACAAGCTCAAATGATTGCATTTCCCTGATATCCCTGATATGAGTCGTCGTGTGTATACGTATCTTTTATATAATAGTCACTATCGCAGGATCAGTATAACAACCATGACAGCATGGACTTCTCGTCTCTCCTGAACGAGATGTGCGGTTGAGCAACGAGAGGCTCGTGAGTGAAGGATTTCTAGTGCAGAGGCACTTTAACAGCAAAGGGCATCATGTCCATTAATCTCTCTCTAAGTATTGCCAGCTGTTGCCATGGCAGCGATAAAATGGCTGATTTCTTATTCACTTGCGGATCAATTAAAGAACCACTTCGAAGTAACTGTCTCTTAATTTACGCCTAGTATTTGGAGAATATGAGGATGAAACTATGACAACAAGAGTACAGTTGAGCAGCCACTAATGCTGCATGTAATATTTAGCTGGAAAATTTTAAACATTTGTTGCTTATTAATAAAATTGGTATACAAGGGAAAAAGGATTATTTTTCTGTACCGGTAATACCAGTATGTAATGTAAATCTGTGTATTCAATATAAAATAACATGACAGCTTTCTACTAATGTTGGCTGGCTACTATAGCTTGCTAGATTAAATTTATAACTATTAACACTTTCTTTATTCTTATTATGGACAGCAGGTTACTGTAGATCAAATAACCAATATTAGAAATGATCTTTCTATTTTTTATCTTATTTCCATTCTTACTTATTTACCTTATTAATTTGTTTATTTATTTATTTAGTAATTTATAGCAATTTTATCGGCTGCAGAAAATACCACCCTCTGATTGGCTGGAAGGTGTGAATTAATTTATTCGACTGGAAATCAAAGCCTGAGCTGTGATCTGATTGGTTAGATAATAAACAAAGAGTTTAATGTCAATCAAAGCGTGCTGTAATAATCAACCCTGGTCCTTTATTTATTTATTTATTTATTTATTTATCCCCTCCCCAGAATCTCTTCCCTTTGCATCTTTAGCATCAAGGCAGCAACTATAATTTGATATAATTTAACAGACTCGACTATTCTTTACAGAATTAATTCTTCATTACACAACTGAATCTTTAAAATCTAACTCTTAATTATAGCAAAAGCACAGATAGGCAAAGACTATCATACACACTATCATATCGACCGGCTTCTCATGCGACTCGGAGAAAAGTGCTATCCGCCCCTTCCGCTTGCCCATGATCATCTGGTTTCAACACGGATAATTTGCTCTCTGGTAGCATCACCTGGGAATCGAACTAGCAGTTTCTGGATGATTATGGCAAATGCACTTGTGCAGCGCCACTCGGGCAGAGTTTTGTAAATTGATGTGTGTGTATTAGAGCTGGGAAAACACTAAAAGTGCCATAGGAAATGATAGGATGTCCTTAAGGATCAAGGTTGGGAATCAGAGGGTTAAAGTATGATATTTTAAACTGTCTTTAACTAAGAAGAGAGATCTGACAATGCATTAAATGTATCAGGAGCTTAGTGAATAATAATACATAAAATAAATAGATAAAATAAACACACATGCATGCACACTTACCCAGGCTCTGACAACACAGGATGGAGGATAACCTGAGGAGCTCTGTTAGGAACCTCCGGGGTCACATCTACACACACACACACACACACACACACACACACACACACACAAATATTAAAAAAGTTTTGGCAAGTCATAAATGATACACTTGGAACAAACATCACCATCGACTACAATAACAGTCATCAAGTTTGATTTGAAAAGAATTAAGCTCCTCCCCTTTCACCTGTTACACTCCATTATCATCATCCTCATCGTCATCATCAAAATGTTTATAAAGGTCGAGGATCTCCTGCTGAGCCTGTACACCCCCCCCCCACACACACACACACACACCTACACACCTGGGTTTATTTAGGAAGAAAAGCCAGCACACGGCCCATCATTAGACGCTTTCGAAAATTTTTTTATAAAAATCACGCATGGAGGAGGGCGAGGAGTTGTGTCTCGCAGAAAAGACAACAAATTACATCAAAAGAGATGTCCTCGGCTTGTCGTGTTGCATTATGGGTATGAGTAACGTCCAATTAGGATGCACTTACCAGGAAAGATGAACTGCTGCTTGTATTTGTAGTAATGAGATGCTGAGAGAGAGAGAGTGAGAGTGAGTGAAGTATAGCAAGAGACGGAGAAGAAAAAGACAGACAGTGATCATAAAAAGGGAGATGGTTGGTGTTATTGAGATTTAAAGCTAATATGGGGTTTATAACAGATTTCAGTGGACACGAATCCACTTTAAGTCTTAAATGCGTGAATTTTGTATATATACAGTATATAGGTATAGTTAAGGTGCTGTAACTGGGATGTTGCAATATTATTGATGGGATTTTAATGTAAGTACATGCAGGTTTAGAAAAATCCATTTCTGCTTATATAGTGTGTGTGCGTGTGTGTATGTATATATACCTGTTAGATTGGGCTGTTTGTGCTGTCTGGCACTCTGAGGCGAAGGGTGTAGCGGAGAGGGAGGAGTCGCACTGGGAGGAAGAGGCGGAGCTGGTGATGATGGGGTGGAGGAAGTGGTGGACGAGGGGTTACTGCTGGAGTCCGGCTGGTATGGCACAGGGATGTGGTCCTGAGACACACACAGACTTTTTTTTAACTTCAATGAAAATCCTTCTATTCGTTTTTTTTATTAACTGGTAGTGAAACTCTTATGCAGGAGATGAATTTTATGCAGTTAACAAATAAGCAGAGCAAATGTTAGCAGGTATGAGTTGGCATGACATTTATAATATATATATATTACAGGACACCCTAGGCCGCAGTTTGATGATCGACTTTGTGGTCGTGTCGTCGGACTTGCGGCCACATGTCTTGGACACTCGGGTGAAGAGAGGGGCGGAGCTGTCAATTGATCACTACCTGGTGGTGAGTTGGCTTCGTTGGCGGGGTAGGATGCCGGTCAGGCCTGGTAGACCCAAACGTATTGTGAGGGTCTGCTGGGAATGTCTGGCAGAGTCCCCTGTCAGGACGAGCTTCAACTCCCACCTCCGGCAAAGCTTCAACCACGTCCTGGGGGAGGTGGGGGACATTGAGTCCGAATGGACTATGTTCCACGCCTCCATTGTCGAGGCGGCCGACCGGAGCTGTGGCCGTAAGGTGGTCGGTGCCTGTCGCTGTGGCAACCCAAGAACCCGTTGGTGGACACCGGCGGTGAGGGATGCCATCAAGCTGAAGAAGGAGTCTTACCGGGCCTTTTTGGCTGGTGGCACTCCGGAGGCAGCTGATAGGTACAAGGAATGCAGCTTCGGTGGTTCCTGAGGCAAAAACCCGGGCATGGGAGGAGTTTGGGGAGGCCATGGAGAATGACTTCCAGACGGCTTCGAAGAGATTCTGGTCCACCATCCGGCGTCTCAGGAGGGGAAAGCAGTGCACGGTCAACACAGTTTATAGTGGGGATGGTGCGCTGCTGACCTCGACTCGGGACGTTGTGGGTCGGTGGGGGGAGTACTTCGAAGACCTCCTTAATTCCACCAACATGCCTTCCGATGAGGAAGCAGAATCTGGGGACATGGAGGTGGACTCTTCCATCTCTGGGGCCGATGAATGAGATGAGATCCGCCCGGAGTTCCTCAAGGCTCTGGATGTTGTAGGGCTGTCATGGTTGACACATCTCTGCAACATTGCATGGACATCGGGGACAGTGCCTCTGGACTGGCAAACTGGGGTGGTGGTCCCCCTCTTCAAGAAGGGGGACCGGAGAGTGTGTTCCAACTACAGAGGGATCACACTCTTCAGCCTCCTCGGGAAAGTCTATTCAGGGGTCCTGGAAAGGAGGGTTCGTCGGATTGTCGAACCTCGGATTCAGGAGGAGCAGTGTGGTTTTCATCCAGGTCGCGGAACAGTAGACCAGCTCTACACCCTTGGCAGGATCCTGGAGGGGCCATGGGAGTTTGCCCAACCAGTCTACATGTGCTTTGTGGACTTGGAGAAGGCATTCAACCGTGTCCCTCGGGGAGTCCTGTGGGGGTACTCCGGGAGTATGGGATATCGCATTCCCTGTTAAGGGCTGTCCGGTCCCTGTACAACCAGTGTCGGAGCTTGGTCCGCATTGCCGGTAGTAAGTCGGACCGGTGAGAGTAGGACTCCGACAGGGCTGCCCTTTGTCACCGATCCTATTCATAATTTTTATGGACAGGATTTCTAGGCGCAGCCAGGGCGTTGAGGGGGTACAGTTTGGTGGGCTTAGGATTGGGTCACTGCTTTTTGCAGATGACATTGTTCTGTTGGCCTCATCATCCTGCGACCTACAGCTCTCACTGGATCGGTTCGCAGCCGAGTGTGAAGCGGCTGGGATGAGAATCAGCACCTCCAAATCTGAGGCCATGGTCCTCAGCTGGAAAAGGGTGGAGTGCCCTCTCAGGGTTGGGAGTGAGATCCTGCCCCATGTGGAGGAGATTAAGTATCTCGGGGTCTTGTTCACGAGTGAGGGTAAAATGGAACGGGAGATCGACAGGCGGATCGGGGCAGCATCTGCAGTGATGCAGGCTCTGTATCGGTCCGTCGTGGTGAAGTGGGTAGTGACCGAAAGACCAGGATCGCGAATACAAGCGGCCGAAATGAGTTTCCTCCGCAGGGTGTCTGGGCTCCCTTAGAGATAGGGTGAGAAGCTCAGTATATATATATATTCATTCATTCATTCATTTTCTATACCGCTTAATCCTGTGTTCAGGGTCGCGGGGGACCTGGAGCCTATCCCAGGAGACTTCGGGCACTAGGCAGGGTACACCCTGGACAGGGTGCCAATCCATCGCAGGGCACACACACATACACACACTCACACACTACGGGCAATTTAGGAACGCCAATTAGCCTAACCTGCATATCTTTGGACTGTGGGAGGAAACCGGAGTACCCGGAGGAAACCCACCAAGCACGGGGAGAACATGCAAACTCCATGCACACAGAGACGGGAATCGAGCCTGGCCGGAGAATCGAACCCGGACCCTGGAGGTGCAAGGCGACAGTGCTAACCACTACACCACCGCTCCGCCGTAATAATAATAATAATAATAATAATAATAATAATAATAATCTGATGAGTGATGTTGTCCTCAACATGATCAGTCCCGTGTTTATTATTTGGCAGTGAAGATATATATACAGGGGTTGAACAATGAAGCACTGACCAATTTATGGCTAAATTTGACCAGCCTGGTGGCCAATCATCATTGAATGCACAATGTGAAGTGTGAAGGTTTAATTATCAGAGTAATAGCACAGTTTTGCTTAAAATATTGCAATGCACGCAACATTATGGGTGACATATCAGAGTTCGAAAGAGAACAAATTGTTGGTGTGCGTCTCACTGGCGCAAGACAGCAAGTCTTTGTGATGTATCAAGAGCCACGGTATCCAGGGAAATGTCAGCATACCACCAAGAAGGACGAAACACATCCAGCAGGAGTAATTGTGGACATAAGAGGAAACTGTCTGATAGGGATGTCCAGGTGCAACCCCGGATTATATGCAAAAAACATAAAACCACAGCTGCCCAAGTCACTGCAGAATTAAATGTGCACCTCAACTCTCCGGTTTCCACCAAAACTGTTTGTCAGGAGCTCCACAGGGTCAATGTACATGACCAGCTGCTATAGCCAAAGCTTAGGTCACTCGTGCCAACGCCAAACGTCGGTTTCAATGGTGCCAGCAGTGAAAATCTTGGGCTGTGGGCAATGTGGAACATGTATTGTTCTCTGATGAGTCCACCTTCACTGCCTTTCCCACGCTTGGAAGAGTTACGATGTGGAGAAGCCCCAAAGAGGCGTACCACCCAGACTGTTGCAGGCCCAGAGTGAAGCATGGGGGTGGATCACTGATGGTTTGGTCTGCAATATCATGGCCTTCCCTAGGCCCAATACCGTGGAGCTGTAATTGATGTGAGAGCACTAAGTGCCTTGCATCCCAACCTACTGAGAGAGCTCGGCCAATCAGCTCTCTCCAGGCCCTCGTCTGTGGGAGGCTACATCATCACCCGCGAATCGAACTCACGATTCCTGAATGATACAGTAGGGCGAGACCTGTCAATTCATTATACCGTCTAATGCAAAATTTCCAAGAGGGACTGTGTTAGCATCTTTTCAATAAAAAAAAAAAAAAATCACCAAAATCTGTTATTTATCAAGGGGTGCCTAAACTTTTGCATAAGACTATACAGTATACTTGATTTTTGATTAACTTTATTCTTTATTACACAGACTCTACTCATTTTAGAATAGATTTTTTTATTACATAAATGATTTCTTATTTTAGACCTAATTCGTCACAATAACTTATCATTAAATAATTGATTCTTCATTGCGGATTTGACTCCTTATTACAGAATTGATTCCTCATTTCAGACCTTATTCTTTATTACAAACTCAATTCTTTATTACAGACTCAACTCCTCATTGTAGAATGAATTCTCATTACAGGCTTGATTCCTCATTTGAACCTAATTTTTATAATAAACATAAAATTCTTCATTACAAAATTATTATTATTATTATTATTATTATTATTCAGATTCAGAATTCAGAATCTAGATTCAGAATCTAGTAGGTCCTACTGTGCAGCATATAAACAAAGTCCTTGTCTTTACACACACACACACACACACACGCACACACACATGCACACAGTCTTTCAGTGAAATCTCTGCACAATGTACTCCTACATACAAGGCAAAACTGTCAAATGAACTCAAACTGATTGTGTTTTTTGGACAGGCAAAATGAAGTTGCGTCAGCATTACCAAACATGTTGTCATGGTAGTGTCTCCCAGTCCACACTCCCATTTTGGTTGATTTAAGGTAGTTAAAAACACAGTACAGTACATCAAGTAGTGTGTCTTAAGTTTGTCTTTTTTTTTTTTACTTAGTTACTTTAGAAGCATACAATCTGACGAGATCTGACAATCTTAAATTGCCTTACATGCATCATGAAAATGGTTTTTAGAGAAAAAAGAAAAACTAATCTTGATACACATATTGAAGTATAAGGGGTGTTCAAGCCAAACCGGGACTTTGGTTGAAATTCCTTTGTGAATGATGGCGCAAAGCCCATTTTCACATGTTCGGGCTGTTAAAGGAGTTCCTGGGAGGCCGGCGCTTCAGACGTGAAGCAGGCAGTCCGATCATGGCTCTGGCGTCCTGAGAAAGCTTTCTACCTTGACGGTGTCCAAGCGCTAGTGAAACACTGGGATAAGTGCATTAGTGTAGCAGGGGATTATATCGAGTTTTTTTCTGTTATTCTGTACAATCAAAAGTCTGGCTTTGACTTGAACGCTCGTAGTCTTAATCGCACATTTACACTTGAACACCTCATTGGATTGTTGTTGGAGATGGTGAGTGTTAGTTGACCAGTCCACATGGAGTTAGGACTCTGTGTTATTACACCAGCACAGCCGTTATGTGTTGACGGAGAGCCAGGAGAGATTTGGAAATGTCTCCATGATTATAATGCGTAGTTCATCCAGAAAGGTCTGACTCATTACATAAAGACCAGTTTTAGTTCTTCACCTGGACCCCTGTCTCACATCACCAGTATCCTCCCTCTGTGACGCTTTAATTACTTCCTGACTCTCCAAGCCTCCATGGATATATCTTCACAGCACTTCTCTTATCAAATGTATTAACAAGGGAGCCGAGTCTGAATGTGGAGATCGATAAAGCAGTAGGAGAAGATAATATCCTAATCATCACCGCAAACATTGGGCATTTAGGCAGCCTCGAAGGAATCCGTTCAATTATTTGCCAGGAACCAGGTGTGAGCATCGTGATTAGTAAGTTATGAAACACTTCAGAGACGATTCAAAGCTCACATGACACAAAGTGTTCTATTCCCCTTATCCCGTAGCAAGTGACTGAGGATTACGCTTATTTCTTAAACAAAAACATCATACTTACAGGGCTTAGGGTTCGAGGCAGGGTATACCAATGCATCACAGGGTACATACATACACACACTCATTCATATCTTACATGCAATTTGGGAACGCCACATACAGTAGCCTAATCTGCATGTAATCTTTGGACTGTGGGAGGCAACCGGAGCATCCAGAGGAAACCCATCAAGCACGGGGAGAACATGCAAACGCCATGCACACAGACCCGAGACGGGAATCGAACCCAAAACCTAAATGTTCATACTTGACAGTAGTCCAACATTTCTTTGTTTGAATATTTTTTTTCATTAATTGTTAATATTAAAATTTTCTGAGATACTGAATTTTGCGTTTTCATTAGCTGTAAGTCATAATCATCAAAATTAAAGGAAATGAACACTTAAAATTATATTAGTCTGTGTGTAATGAATCTATATAATATACAGTATGAATTTCACTTTTTTATTTGAATTACTGATCAATTGTTCAATGTTATTTTAATTATTATTCAGAAGAACCTGTATAACCTTTACAAGATCTTGATCTTGGACAAGAGTCTAAGCTGAAAAAGTAAGGATATGACCTGATCAATGGGTTGCCTATAAGGGATACGGCTACCTAGCTAACTTTGTTCAGCCTACAGATAAATTGGTGGCATCTGTCTGGGCAGCATTAAAAGACGTGAATAATAAATACTCTGAGTTTGTTGAAGATAATTATAAATTTACTTTAGTATAAAATAGTCTTGAATCCCCCGATCTCTACCAAAAAATGCAGACGTTCTTGTATTTTTATTATAGTCTTGAGGAATATTTCTCCAGGCTACCTGAAGGACTCTTTTGTCTCACACTTTCACTCCAGTCCCTGTACCTAAGCAGTTTATCCAGTGATCTATGCATCATTCATGCAAAAAAATAAAAAATCTAACTTAAGGCATGAACCAGTAAGAAACTGGTGCAGATGATGACAGATGATCAGGCTGGTGATACTGAATATTGCTGAGTGGTTGGAACAGACGAGAGAGGAAATGAGGTCGCTGCTGAGGTTGTTATATTAACAAGCAATTTTTAAATTGTATCTTTAGGCACGGCGGCGCGGTGGTCTGGGTTCGATTCCCCGGCCAGGCTCGATTCCCGTCTCTGTGTGCATGGAGTTTGCATGTTCTCCCCGTGCTTGGTGGCTTTCCTCCGGGTTCTCCGGTTTCCTCCCACAGTCCAAAGATATGCAGGTTAGGCTAATTGGCGTTCCTAAATTGCCCGTAGTGTGTGATTGGGTGTGTGAGTGTGAGTGTGTGTATGTGTGTGTGCCCTGCGATGGATTGGCACCCTGTCCAGGGTGTACCCCGCCTAGTGCCCGAAGTCTCCTGGGATAGGCTCCAGGTCCCCCGCGACCCTGAACACAGGATTAAGCGGTATAGAAAATGAATGAATGAATGAATCTTTAGGCACTTTGCAGCTTGTCTTCAGTAAACAATCATCTAATTTCATTAAATATGAAGAAATCAGGGGCTCAAGACTGTGGCACAGTTGGACTACTACTTAGTGTGGTTCAGCCACTGACAAAAAATATTTTATATATATATATATATATATATATATATATATATATATATATATATATATATACACACACACAAGTCCTTCTCAAAAAATTAGCATATTGTGATAAAGTTCATTCTTTTCTGTAATGTACTGATAAACATTAGACTTTCATATATTTTAGATTCATTACACACAACTGAAGTAGTTCAAGCCTTTTATTGTTTTAATATTGATGATTGTGGCATACAGCTCATGAAAACCCAAAATCCCTATCTCAAAAAATTAGCATATTTCATCCGACCAATAAAAGAAAAGTGTTTTGAATACAAAAAAAGTCAACCTTCAAATAATTATGTTCAGTTCTGCACTCAATACTTGGTCGGGAATCCTTTTGCAGATTCTTGTGTCTTGTGTCTCTCAACTTTCTCTTCACAATATCGCACAGATTCTCTATGGGGTTCAGGTCAGGAGAGTTGGCAGGCCAATTGAGCACAGTAATACCATGGTCAGTAAACCATTTACCAGTGGTTTTGGCACTGTGAGCAGGTGCCAGGTCGTGCTGAAAAATGAAATCTTCATCTCCATAAAGCTTTTCAGCAGATGGAAGCATGAAGTGCTCCAAAATCTCCTGATCGCTAGCTGCATTGACCCTGCCCTTGATAAAACACAGTGGACCAACACCAGCAGCTGACATGGCACCCCAGACCATCACTGACTGTGGGTACTTGACACTGGACTTCAGGCATTTTGGCATTTCCCTCTCCCCAGTCTTCCTCCAGACTCTGGCACCTTGATTTCCCAATGACATGCAGAATTTGCAACCTGTAGCCCATTTCCTGCACACGCCTGTACACGGTGGCTCTGGATGTTTCTACTCCAGACTCAGTCCACTGCTTCCGCAGGTCCCCCAAGGTCTGGAATCGGTCCTTCTCCACAATCTTCCTCAGGGCCCGGTCACCTCTTCTCGTTGTGCAGCGTTTTCTGCCACACTTTTTCCTTCCCACAGACTTCCCACTGAGGTGCCTTGATACAGCACTCTGGGAACAGCCTATTCATTCAGAAATGTCTTTCTGTGTCTTACCCTCTTGCTTGATGGTGTCAATGATGGCCTTCTGGACAGCAGTCAGGTCGGCAGTCTTCCTCATGATTGCGGTTTTGAGTAATGAACCAGGCTGGGAGTTTTTAAAAGCCTCAGGAATCTTTTGCAGGTGTTTAGAGTTAGTTAGTTGATTCAGATGATTAGGTTAATAGCTCGTTTAGAGAACCTTTTCATGATATGCTAATTTTTTGAGATAGGGATTTTGGGTTTTCATGAGCTGTATGCCACAATCATCAATATTAAAACAATAAAAGGCTTGAACTACTGTACTACAGTTGTGTGTAATGAATCTAAAATATATGAAAGTCTAATGTTTATCAGTACATTACAGAAAATAATGAACTTCATCACAATATGCAAATTTTTTGAGAAGGACCTGTATATATTATATTTTTAACATTTCGATATTTCATTTTAATTCTATAGCACTAATGTTTATTGTGTGATCTGTCTCAAGCAGCTATAGTTCTCTCAAGTTTGAAAATATTAAAAACAACTAAAAGTATTGTTCTGAAATAATGTGTTACTTGTGTTACTAATTGTTTAAATGTCAAGCAAAATTTTTTTTTTCCCACCAAACTTCTGATCTGCACTCCACTCCAATAGGTGGCAGTATTGTACCAACCATGCAAAAATATAAAAGAAAAAGAAGTGATTATAAACTGTGAGTATTTGAAGAAGATACAAGTGATTTGCATTAAATTAAAAAATGTAAGACATTTTGTGCATTTCTAAACTTTTAGATTATAATTGGTAATCGTCAGAAAACAAAATAATTCTTTAGATTTATCTGAATTATATGAAAAGCTGTGAAAAACTAGCAAACCAAAGTAATCATGCAAAAAAAAAAACTTAACAGGATGTAAAATGAAAGCTGAAAATCTAATCAAGATGAATGGAAACCGTGACATGACCGGTGTGTAGCGGACGATGGCCCACCTTGTTAATCTTGTTGGTTTTGGGCAGCGTCTGGCTGATGTGCAGGTCTGTGTACCTGAGGGGATTGTTTATGTCACACGGCACTGACTCGGTCCTGACGAGCTGACGAGCTAAAAGACGGAGAGCATAAATCATATATAGTATCCACGGTAACGAGAGGCTGTTGTCCCGGTAACAGAAACAGAACAAGTGGTCATGGTAACAAAACTCGGCAAAACTTGTCTGTGCTCCACAAAGACATAACAATATGTTTATGTAAGCTGTCTGAATGATGCAATAAATGTCAGAACTGATTACAGAGACATGTCAGGTTCGGCCCACGGCGAGGCTCAAATCTCACAGACGATTTTACTTGGCAGCGTGAGAGGTGGTTTATTAGGACAACGCTGACCATCAAATATCAATCATGTTGGGAAGATTCTAAGAGACAGCTTCAAGAAGGCAACAGGGAGCTTTAAGTGAAGCTGAAAGTGTTGGTGTGTGTGTGTGTGTGTGTGAGAGAGAGAGAAAGAGAGAGAGAGATGGCTACTTGGTGGCTGAACAAAGAAAGATTTTAACAGCGTATGCACAAAAAAGTAATTCATTAGTGCATTCAAAGGGTTTCTGTAATTGATTGCATTACCTTGAGATGTTCCTTGATCTTCAGGCGAATGACAAGATGGGGAAAAATAAGAATTAAATCAAGAGCGAAATTCAACAGGAAGAATTCAGATCATGTACAGTATGACAACTGATCATAGGAAAAATTATTTATATACAGTCGTATGCTAAAATTTGGGCACCACTTGATAAATATCAGATTTTGGTGATTTTTTTTTATTGAAAAGATGTTAACACAGTCTCTCTTGGAAATAAAAAAGGCACAATATTTTCAGCAAACATTGATACATATTTACTTCTAATGCCATGAATTGAACAAAAATAAAAACATTACTATACCACTGTGCAAAAGTTTGGGCACCCTATGAGTTTCAGATTCTTTTTACAAGGTTTCAGATTTTAATCAGCTCGGTAGATCTGATGCATAGCAACAGCTGTCATAAGTAAATGCCAATTTCAAAGCTTTACAAATACTTTGACTTTTCAAACTTTGTGCACACACTTGTGGACACTCAACCACCATGGGTTCCTTTAAGCAGCTGTGAAAATGAAAGTTATTGATGCCCACAATGCAGGAGAAGGCTACAAGAAGATAGCAAAGCGTTGTCAGCGTTTCCACAGTGAGAAATGTAATTAAGAGATGTAATTTTAAAAAACTGCAGGAAGATCTAGAAAGACTCAGGAGTGGTGGTGCACCATTCCACAAGACCTTCATGGAAGAGTCAGTAGAAGAAAACCTTACCTGCGTCCCCATCATAAAATCCAACGTCAGAAGTATGCGACAGAACATCTACAGAAACCTGAAGCGTTTTGGAAACAAGTGCTGTGGACTGATGAAGTAAAAATAGAACGTCTCGGGTTACATGGCTGTAACAAGCGGGAACGAGATGCTGCGTGAAAATGCTATGGGAACATCGTTTTGTGTTACCGGTTGTGAAGCATGTGTGTATCAAACACGGCAAATTTTGGCATATATAACCTCAGTCAGGTGATGAAGTGCACCTGCAGGTTATAAATAGGAGTGAACCGGAAACATCCTCAGGTCAATTTTGTCTGAAAGGACATCCAGTCACGCAAGCAGTGCAGCATTGGGCTGCAGCATCTCGTTCCCGCTTTTTCAGGGAAGAGGGTTACAGCAAAGTAACCCGAGACGTTCTTTTTCAAAAGCTACACTCGATGCTGCGTGAAAACGCTATGGGAACGAGAATACCAACGCCGCCGCACTGCAAGTGCCTGGACCCCCAAGGTTGTCAGGGAGGGAGCCAAGGAGGTCTCAGACCTAGCTCTGGGAAGCTGACTCAAGGACCCATAAGCCCGGAGTAGCATGAACATCCAAACTACAGCGTTTGGCATGAAAAAAAAGCTGCTCTGACTTACGCCACAAGTGCGGTGGACATAAATCTGACGAGCGCGTACTGGACATAGTAAGTGAAGCCTTTCCTGCTCCGGAGCTGTAAAAGGTGGAGGACAGAAGGCTTTGAGGACAACTGGGTGCATGGTCGAGAATGGAACTTTCGGTAGATGGTTCGGGTGAGGATGCAGAATAGCTTTGACTAGACCAGGGGCAAAGTCTAGGCAGGATGGGGAGACTGACAAAGCCTGCAAATCTCCCATTCTCTTGAAAGAAGTAACCATAAGAAAAACCATCTTAAGGGTCAGAAGCACAACCGTGGCTGACTCTAGTGGTTCGAAAGGGGTGTCAATCAGACCTTCGAGCACAATCACTAAGTCCCGAGAATGGACCGTCGCTCTAGTGGGCGGGTTCAACCGTTTAGCTCCACGAATAAACAGGCAACTAAAGGGTACTTAACCACAGAAACCAAAAGCCGAAATAGCGGCTACGTAAGTTTCTTGCAGAAACTCCAGCACCAAAACAATTCGGCAGTGGACTGGGTCTACATGTTTTGCCATGTACCAATTTTGAAATACGCTCCATTTGGAGGCATACGTTCTTCTAGTGGCTTGAAGGTTCCAGAGCTTGGGCCGGGGATGAAATATTGTCCCCTGCGGCTGAGACAGAACATCCCTAATTACTGGAATCACCCAAGGTGAGCCGTCGAGGAGAGATATTAGAGACGTAATCTGGGCCATGTATGGGCCATCGCATCTAGACCCCTGGGGGGTGGGGGGGGGGGTTATGGGGGGCTGGAGGAGTCAGATAGTAGCAAAGGGGTCGACCTCCGCTACATAAAATCTCTTCTAGATTTGACTGATTACTTTGGGGCGGGGTTTCCATTCCCCATGTGTCACAGCCTGTCTGAACAGCAAGTCTGCTCCCACCTTCATATGCCCCGGAATGTAAATCACCCTGAGGGACATGAACTTGTCCTGTGCCCAAAGCAGAACCTGGTGCGCTTGCTTGTTCAAGCGGCGTGAGCACAGTCCGCCCTGGCGATTATGTACGAGACTACCGTAGTGTTGTCCACCCGCACTAGGACGTGGTAGCCTCTCAACTGCTGGAGCAGTTGGCAAACGTTGGCTCAGTTGTGATCACGTGATGCTCGACATCAAAGCAAGAAGCGCATGTGTGATACATGACACTCGGTACTCGTAAACCAAGACTTGCTCGTTTTTCAAGTCAAAATGTATTATATTTATATTTATTTATTATTTATATTGCGGAACACTCGCAAGCCGCGTTACTCGCAGGTTAAGGTTTAACTGTATACAGACAGACAGAGTCAGACAGACAGAAGTGGACAGACAAAAGTAGCTTCACCTACCTGTAGATAAAGTCAGAAACCAGGGTCTGAACCACATAGAAAGGGTACAAAGCCCCTGGCGCGTAATCCTTAAGCTAGCTGCCTAGTTTTCCTTTCCACAAGCTACTTTAATTATATGAACGAACTAACTTTACAATGCTGAAACAAGGAGCAAAGTCAAGAACGCTATAATGTTTTTTTTTTTTTTTTAAAGAATGATTTGTACAAACAAAATTGTTTATATCACCAGCAAACAATACAGAGTGCAGCAGTTCGTCATACCACTTCATGTACAAATCCGCATGGGACTGAACTCAAATCTCTGTAGCGCTGATGTATACTTAAGACATGTTGTCAATCAAAAAAGTGATTCCGCCCTTTAAACAATCCTCCAATCATCATGCAGCAGCCCAGCGTCCTGGCCCGCCCACTGCTCCATTCACTCCCAGAGAAGCTGAGCTTCCCTGGAAGTGACGATTTTGGTGCATTTATCCAATTACCGTCCAGCTTCTCTGCAGTGAAAAAAGCTCCTCAGTGTACTGCTCATAGAGCTCCAGTGAAGCTGGGCTTCAGGAGGGTTTAATGCTCTGTGCTGCACGGAAGTGTATGACAAGAAAATCGCATCAAATAATCTACAATAAATTCCTGATTCCGAACGAGCTAGTCATGAAGTTGAACACGTTCTAGCGCACTTTTAAAACTTATTAAAACCAATATAAATGCGACTGTCCATATATGAAAATTTTCTGACATAGTAGAGGAAGCGGAGCTTCCCTTGTAGTCTTAGAGCAGCCGTCACTGGTGTGGATCTATCATGCTTTGGGGTTATGTTGCAGCCAGTGGCACAGGGAACACTGCACGGGTGGAGGGAAGAATTGATTCCACTAAAAACCAGCAAATTCTGGAAGCAAACATCACACCATCTGTTAAAATGCTGAAGCTGAAAAGAGGATGGCCTCTAAACAGGACAATGACCCTAAAGACCTTTGCAAGGAAGAATGTGAGAAAATCCCAAGTACAAGAATTGAAAGACTTGCTATAAAAAGTGTTTGCAAGCTGTGATATCTGCCAAAGGAGATGTTACTAGATACTGATTATGTAGGGTGCCCAAACCTTTGCACAGTGCCACAATAATGTTTTACTTTTTTATCTTGGTTCAATTTATGACATAAAAAGTAACTATGCATCAATGTTTGCGGAAAATATTGTGCATTTTTTCTCTTTCCCAGAGAGACTGTGTTAACATCTTTTCAACTAATAAATCAACAATATCTGGTATTTATCAAGTGGTGCCCAAACCTTTGCATGAGACTGTGTGTATATATATATATAATTTATTTATTTATTTTTTAATAACAAGAACAATTATCTCATGCATTACATGCTCCTCATTCTCATTATTCATCTTTAGGCAGTCTAATAAATTTTCTGTAAAAATAAGTTTTTACAGAAGTTTGCAGTACCTTTGAACGGGTCTCTACCTCCTCGATGGTAAATAAGCAAATGGCAAGGAGGTGCTTCTTTGGTACATTTATTGTGGCACTTCAACCTGAAATGAAACCGAACTTAAATGAATTTTGTGTAGTATAAAAACACTGATATTTTCTATAAAGATTAATTAATTAGATACAGTGGAACCTCCGATTACGAGCATAATTCATTCCCTGAAGCGTGTTCATATTTCAAAACACTCGTAAATCAAAGTGAATCTCCCCCATAAGAAATAATGAAAACTCAGATTATTAGTTCCACAACCCAAACAAAATCATATATAAAAATTGTTAATGCAAAATTATAAAGCAAATTAACCTGCACTTTACCTAAAAATAAAAATAAATCCTGACTGATGTGTTTCCTTTTGTGTGCGTAGGCATGTAAAGGACATCTTTTACACACACACACACACACACACACACACACACACACACACACACAAAATAAAATGTTTTATGCACACACACGTGGTCACAGTGTTATAGTAAACAGTACACGCGTGCACGGATGTTGATTATACCAGCGAGAGACGCGCACTAAGGCCCAGCAGGAGAGACGATTACCCACAATTCCGCAGCGCAAGGGAGAGAAAAAATGGCTCAGTTGTGATCACGTGATGCACGACATCAAAGCAAGAAGCGCATGCGTGATACATGACCCTCGGTACTCGTAAACCAAGACTTGCTCGTTTTTCAAGTCAAAATTTATTATATTTATATTTATTTATTATTTATATTGCTGAACACTCGCAAACCGCGTTACTCGCAGGTTAAGGTTTAACTGTATACAGACAGACAGAGAAGTGGACAGACAGATGTAGCTAGACATAGATAGATAGATAGATAGATAGATAGATAGATAGATAGATAGATAGATTGATTGATTGATTTGCTTATTAAAATCCAAATGGCAACTCTTTCTTTGGCTGAGAAGTGTACCTGTATAAAGGGTAGACGTGGTGATATTATTATATCACACATTATGTGCTGTACAAAAGTGATATAAATGCTTTCTCTAATATTGTCTGTAAATGTGTTCAAATCAAGTCTTAAATCAAGGCTAACACTATTTTTCGTTTTTGGACAATAAATCAATTTTTCATTTTTTTTCCCCTTCCTGTAAATCTTTTCTAGTAGATAAGCTGTGAATAAAAGTACACTTTATTGATTTTCTTTTCCACTCAGAAAACATAAGGGGCCCGAACATTTTTCACTGGACTGAAGTCGAATTGGATGTAATCGTGCAATACTGATGACGATGGTCTGAATGCAGTGCAACATGTCTGTAAATTCAAAAGTACATCATAAACATTGTAGAAAAGAGAGTTGACTTATTAGTACTAAGTAGAGTAGAGTACTAATTCAGTTACAAGCCAGTTGAGATTATAATGACTAAAGTTCCCTTGAAAAGAAGAAAGCCTAGCTAGAATTCTGACACGCTCCAATCAGATTGAAGCGAAACCAATAATAATAATAATAATAATAATAATGACAATAGTAGAGAAACGTTTGTTTTATTTCAACTTAACACAAAAGTCTACATACAGTACAGCCTTGATTTACAACCTCGAGTGTGATATTGATTTCCACCTATTTGTTAAACTAATCATAATCTGTTTTCATATGCTCTGTAAGAAGAGTGTGTCCGAATTGTTTAAGTTTTAAGATGAATTAAGAGAAAAATAATTATTGCTTGCTGTGTCCTTATACAACAGTAAGTTCTGACCGTGTAATCTGATTGGGCGAGGGGCATTTCACAATAGATGATATGGAGCATAACAGCACTGGAACGCTGTTAGGAATTCTAACAATCACTAGTTATACTGTAAGTCGTTCCAAATTGCCTCTGAACCGTCCTTGTCATTTTACTGTATGCCTAGCTGGTATAGTTTAAGGCTTTGGACTACTGAAGGTCCCAGGTTCAAACCCCACAACTACTGTACCAAATTGCCACTGTTGGGCCCTTGAGTAAGGCCCTTAAAATCCACTGCGCAGACATACAGTATAATGAGATAAAAATGTAAGTCACGTTGAATAAGGGCGTTTACCGATTGCCATAAATGTAACACATGCTACAACACAAACCAGCTTATAACCCAAGGCTGAATCCCAAATCTCTCTCCAACCCCTGATCAAGGGGACTACTTGGTGTGTGGAACAAGGATTTGTTCACTTTACATACAGTAGAGCACTAGCTTGCCATTTTATACTATTTTAGGATTCAACCCAGAAGTTAGCTAATATAATATAGCGGGAATAAGTGGAAATATAAAGTAAATATCGTAAGTTTCTCAGGATGGTCCGAGTTACTGTAAATTACTCTGACTGTCGGTCTCCAGCTCCACCAGTCGCTGCTACTGTAGTTAGTTCCGCTAGTCTCGGAAGGATAAAGCCTGAGCAAAATAACTGGTTAAATAAACAAACAAATCATAATCAGTTGATAACTAGGCCTGTAGCTACGGAATATTTTAGTAATCGAGTATTCTATATCTAGTATCTCCTTTTTTGGGTGACGTAAGCGCTTCTTCTTCGTCTGTGTTTACTGGCGGCTTGCATCCGGAGTCACGCCAAACAAATAATTTCCCAAAAACATAACGCAAGCTTTTAAAATGAACTAAAAGAAGCTTTTGCCTCAATCATTTTTTGTAATCGAATTACTCGAGTTACTCGAGGAATCGTTTCAGCCCTATTGATAACAAATGTTGACTGTGGAACTGTTGTATAAAAGCGTTGTGCTAAATATCAGCACATGTCTACAGTATGGCTACAGCAAATCACAGCCGTGCTGATATTCAGCACGACAGCAACCCCGAGCATGATATTTACAGAATATTACACAATTTTTGGAAATAAGTTATAATATGTAGTCCTGTCCATGTCAGATGTTAATAGACATAATAACTGGAATTATGTGGAAGAATAGCCTTCTTAAGATAAACTGCCACTTATTTTATTTTACACAGCTGAAATCCAAGTCATAAGTTAGTGCACTGACTTACTTGCAGGTTTTGCACTTCAAGCCGAATAACATTCCTTTCCCACAAACGATACAGGTCTGTGACATCCAGTATTTGGTGGAAAATCTGTAAAAGATAGGATTCAAGAGTGTGGGTCATAATAAAGGCATTTCAGATATGCTTTTCAAAGGAGAATAAAAGTTATCGCAATCTATTTTAGAAAAAAAAAAAAAATCAAATGACAATATTAACGTTGCTCGCTTCAGGCGTAAAGATTTGCTTTGCCCTTTTGACTGCAATTCCCAGGATGGTGCGATAAAGAATCCCGACATGTCAAAGAGCCGAGCGTATTTGCCCAATGGCTTTTTCACCGAGCGGAGAACTAGACGAGACGATATGCACTCTTACTCTAATCTTCAGAAAAGAGTAATTTAATTGTAACTTAGTGCCTTTCGGGTTTTTGTGCGGAATGATCAGCTGTGCGCCTGACGAATTTTCCAGGTGGACAAAGACCACGAGGATACTCGAGCGGACGAAAAATGTATCATTATTATTCAAAAGAAATTTGAGCCGCTCAAGACACAAGGTGCTCTGGGCCTCTCTTTTTTTGATTCCCTCTATGAATATGTTATTAGGAGCCCTATCTGCTCCTCAACAATAAAGCGCTATTGAGATGGCTCTCTAAGCACAGAGTCCTTGCAGAAGCATGAGCACTGACGGCTAATGGAATATGACTAATCCACTCCGACAGAAGAATTGAAATGTCCTCGTTGAAATTGAGCCGCTCTGTCTAGTTAAAAAAAAAGAAGAAGAAGAAAAAACAAACGGTAAAGAAAGGTGAAGGCCATGGAGGCCACGTCAGCACACTTAGATGGGACTTAACAGCTGAAATTTAGCCAGAGTTTTGGCGAGACGTTTTAGCTGAAAAGAAGAAGAAGAAGAAGAAGAAGAAAATCTATGAAGAATTCTTGTTGTTCCTCATAAAGTGACTATCATAAGTTTAAAATGACAAATAATCAAAGATGTCTGATGTAAAGGAGCTTGAAGCACTAATCACTCAAATATACGATCAATATAAGAGGGGTGTTCAAGTCAAACCGGGACTTTTTATTGTACAGAATAGCAGATCAGTTATTAGAGTAAAAACTCCCCTTATTTCTCTATATTCAATTCAAGTCAATTTTATTTGTATAGCGCTTTTAACAATCGTCATTGACGCAAAAGAGCTTTACACAATCAAAAGAATTATTTAAGTTTGTATGGAATGTGTACTGTATGGAACTTGTCCCAGAGTTTCACTAGTGCTTGTATACCATCAGGGCAGAAAGTTTTTTCAGCCATTATCGGACTGCCTTCTTCCTGGCCTCCCAGGAACTCCTCTAATATGGAATGGCTTGGAGCAAAGTCAGGACTGTATGGGATCATGTGGTGGTAACTCCCAGCCAAGGTCCTGTAATGTGCAAGTGGTGTTGGTGAATGTGTGTGTACTGTACAGTTCACGCAGACAGATGCATCTCTTCTGCAAGCTGGTGACAAGTTATCAGTTGATTTGCAAGCATCAGGCGTTCCCCTCTCAAAAAGCTGATTGACATTTACAGAAGACTTCAAGCACAATACGGTGATAAGACTCTTAGCCAGAAAAAAAAGGGTTTGAATGCACCACTTGCACATAACAGGAACTCGGCTGGGAGTAATAACCACACCCCCATACAGCCCTGACCTCGCTCCAAGTCATTTACACATGTTTGGGCCATGAAAGAAGATCCTGGAATTTGATCGAGTGTGAAGTATTTTTTTCCCCCCATTGCGGTCAAATGACCGGTAATCGGCGCTTCCAGTGTTAAAGGAGTTCCTGGGAGGCTGGCGTTTCAAACAGGAAGAAGGCAGTCCGATAATGGCTGAAAAACCTTGATGGTATCCAAGCACTAGTGAAACACTGGTATAAGTCCTTTACTGTTCATATAGCGTAATAAAGGGAGTTTTTACTCTCATAACTGTTCTGTTATTCTGCACAATCAAAAGTCAGAGTTTGACTTGAACGCCCCTTGGCTTATATATGGAAACTTAGCACGGGTTTTTACACCGGATGTCCATCCTGACACAACCCTGCCATTTTATCCGGGCTTGTGACCCGCAGTGGCTGAGTAATATGGGGTGTGGCAACCCACCAGCAGTGACACTCGAACCGCGAGCCTCAGATACCGAAATCAACAACCTTAGCCACCTGCCTGAGACACTACTCCCATAAAGACGTTGTTAAACATTATATGGAGACGCACTACTGGGCAGATTTTTGGACATCATTTTTATTGATGTCTTTAATACCATCTCATGATGTTTAAAGCCATTATTAAATGGTATTAAAGACATGAAGCATATGTCCAGTAGTGTGTCTCCGTACAGTATAAAGGGTATGGAAGTATCACACTTGTAGATACTCTTCTTGAAAGCTCACACCAGTGAATATTATGCAGCCTGTCGCACTCATGCGAATGGTCTCATTTCACAGGTACCGAGACACTTGCGAGTCAATACGAGGTGAAATGATGTGTCCGTAATGATAGAATTAGCCCACAGTAAATTGCTTCGAATTCACTAAAGGTTCACGCTTCTCTGCTCCTATCAGTTCCAGTGAAAGAAGCATTTCCTCGCACTCCTCAGGGTCAACACAATTACTCCAGTGTTAAACGAGCTTCAGGGCCAGTTTAAGGCCAGAATCTCTTCCCTTTTTTTTCTTGATTCTATGCTTGTTCTTTATTAAGCAAGAACTGGAAATGTCACTGTGGGAAGAGAGAGGCTATTTATATCACTAATGATGTTATGATGCCAATTATACATGTTTAATATATTTTTTTTTTATATAATTCAGCTCTGTAACCATGTATAAATATGTATTTAGTAGTTACAGAATTTATTGTGCTACATTAATTTTTTCATGCATGGATTCATTTATCTTGCTTTTACAACAAGGGGTTAGTTTTTTGTTGTTGTTGTTGTTGTTGTTGTTTTTTGTCCAACCTTGGTATCACAAAGCCACTGGGCTCCATATCAGCACCATCCAAGAACTAAAACGAAAACTTATATTTCGAATTTTTTATATGACTTTTATATTTTTGTATATTTTATGTTGCTTTGAAATTCAACATACAGTAAACAGGAAAAATCTTAAAACATGACAGAAGTGTAAAGACAGGGTGTTCAAGTCAAACCACAAAATTGCACAAAAGTTTTAAAGAAGCAATACGTCCGTAAATGATGATCTCGGCTCGAGGTGGCTCGAAACCCAACGCAGTAGCGCATCTGTCTGTGTACACACAATCTGTCTTTGAACCCACACCACACGCACATTATACAAAGTCGGCTGGGAGTTACTGTATTGCCACGTTCCATATGTCTGGGGCATTAAAGGAGTTCCTGGGAGGCCAGTGTTTCAGATGTGATGCAGACAGTCCGATCATGGCTCCGGGGTACCGGGGTTCTACGTACCTTGATGGTGTCCAAGCACTAGTGAAGCACTGGGATAAGTGCTTTAGTGTAGCAGCGGATTTCTATCTCTCATAACTGTTTTGATAATCTTTAAAAGTCCCAGTTTGACCTGAACGCCACTTGTTTGTATTCATTCATTCATTATTACTTTTTATTATTACTTACTAGACTTGGAAATACTCCATATACCTCACACTCCATTACACATACTGTATAGTGTAACTCCTTCATATGAATTTACCCCCATTTTTTTTCCAAATATCCTCCATCGTTCTCTTTAATACTCAAACACGAGACTTTTTTCACCTTCCCAGTCCGTGGCATTTGGGAGAATCAGCGATTCGGTACACACACCGACACTCATGGCAGGCAGACAAGCACTCTTCTTAATTGGTCTGACATTTTTAACTATTCCACCACACACACACACACACACACACACACACATGCAGATACACATTTATTGTGCACAATTACAGTATGCCACAAATAATAAGTGCTATATTCTGGCATTAACAGAGTGTGCACGTTTCAACATACAGTCACAGCCGGTTCACATTTAGCATAAATGCCTGTGAGCAAAGCAGCGACATCAAGCTAAAGCTCTGCAGAGTGAGCGGACTGGGCAAAGGAGGTCCTGGTTTTGGCAGGGGTTGATGTTTGAGCACTAAAGGATAATGATAATGTTTGCCATTTAAAGGATTAAAAAAAAAAACGAATGCAATATTTATGACTTGTATTTATGTTGAGTGTGGTTATTCTGTCCAATCAGGAGTTTTCCATTCATTTATAGCTTCATTTACAGTATGTCACCCGGGGCTTTATTTTCCGGGTTTACCATTTGAATCATTTGTCTGGCTATGGCGTTCATCTGTCTAACCCTAGGGTTTACATGAGTGGCCCTGGGCTTATTTTATGCCCAAGCCTGGGGTTCCTTTGTCTGGCATTGAATATTCAATTGTCCAGCCATGAGCTTCAACTGCATAGCCATGGGCTTTCTGTCTTCTCCCATGAGGGCCAAATCCCCAGTCCTGAGCTACTGTATGCTGTATATGCTCTGGCATGAGCTTACATTTACGCCATTTGGCAGACACCCTTATCCAGCGCAACTTACTGTACATTTATACCTCATTATACAGTACATCTGAGCACTTATGGGCCTTGCTTAACAGTGTCAACTTGGTGGTACTGGGGTTTGATCTGGGAGCTTCGAATCAGTAGCCAAATGCCTTAACAACTGAGCTATCCCTGCCCCAGCTTTAACTGTGCTGCTATGAGCTTTCTGTATTCTGCAATGAGCTTAAATTTCCCAACTGACCAGCCCCGAGATTTACATGCTCTGTCATGATCTTCAACTGCCCTGCCCTGTGCTGGCCATGGACTTCATCTGTCCCATTGTGGGCTTCAACTGCACCACCCAGGGCTTTATATGTCCAGCCATGAGCTTCAACTGCCCTGCCCTGGTCGTGGACTTCTTCTGTCCTGTTGTGGGCTTCAACTGCACAACCCAGCATTTCAACTGACATGGTCTGGGCTTTATACTGTATATCTGGCCATGGGATTCATCTGTCCTTTTTTTTTTTATCCTAGTCCACCTAACCCCAACCTCGCCTTTTGTTCATCCAACCAACTAAAGGCTTGATTCTCCCAAGCAGTGGCTTAATCTTGGCAACTCTGAACACTACGAACTCAACCAATGAATATATGCCTATTTTGGGGCCTCCCCTGGCCAATCAAGTGCTTGCCAATCTCTTGCCCTTGCAAAACGATTAACTCACTTAAACATGAACTTTGTCCACCCAGTTCTGGGCTTCAACATACTGTACCAACAATGGGCTTCATCTTCCCAGACAAGAACTTCAACCATCCAATACTGAGCTTTGTCATCCCAACCCAGAGCTCTTATCTGAAAAAATAATAGCTTTGCCTGCCCAAACCAGTCCTGTTCCCGCCAATTTCGGGGCTCTGTCTGGCAGACCAAGGGCTTTGTTCATCCAGACAGAATTAGATTCAGTGATCAATAAAGTGTTAGCATCCGGGAGCCACTGGAAAATATTTAGAGCCCAAAAGAATTGTGACATCCAGTGAATGCTTTGAAAAGAAACTGATGGAAGTTAATTCAAAGATTCAAAGGTCTGTTGGCTGCCCAGACAAAGATAAGCATAGATATACTGTAACTCTTCAGGGTCAATATGCTACTGTATGTACTGTATATGCTATGTAGCACAATATTTTTGAAATATTGATCATTTATGAGGCAGACAGATGCTGAATGTAGTTACCTGTGTTTAATAGAGTTGCCCAAGTCTCTGCGAGGGATCTGAGGGGACCAGCGAGGAACTGACAGAGTGTCTGGAGGAAAACCAGAAAGAAAAGAAAATGATAAAATGGAGATGCAGCTTTAAAAAAGTTGTGTACACAAAAATCTGAAATGTCAAAGGTAAAGTTTTGAGCATAATTGCAGCCTCGACAAATAGACACAATTAACTCAAACAACTGACACTTTCAAATCATTATCATCATCATCAACAACTCTGCATCACTAATCAATACAACAAAAAGCTGTTAATTACAAAACATTAAATCATACAGTAGCTGCTTGAACAAAAAAGAAGAATGAGAAGCTTTTAGTGCCATCAACGTCATTCTCTCCCGCAGAAATGCCGCATTACATAAACAGGCCACAATTAGAATGAATTATTATAATCTGCCGTGTGCTGTCATCGCTCAAATGGAGGAAACCCAATAATATCTGAATAGAGGCCAGTTAGGCAATAATCATATTTGTGCCCTGCAGCCCTGCTAGTTCAAAAGGACTAACATCCAATAGAGAGAAAGTCTCTGGCCAATTAAAGGTCATTTCTTTTTGATTAATGGCCTGAAGACAGCCGGGCGATGACACACGACGTTCAACCACTAAGAATGTCACTGGAATATATTCACTGTCTTTCCTTTAAGGATAGATTCATTCCTTCATTACAGAAACTGAATAGAGTCTGAATTCAATTCCAAGATATTTCAGGAAAATGGTACATACGTACAGTATTTACACCATAAACAAAATACCTTTAGACCATATACTGTATGTGTATGGACATATACTGTATGATCAGACATAACCTTATAACCACTCACGTAATACTGAGCAGGTCCACCCTTTTGCCATTATAACAGTGATGCACTGGATGTTCTGACACCTTTTTATCAGAACCTTTACATCAATTTGAGCTTTGGCTGCCCATAACCATGCTACCGTTTCACTGGTTTTCCTGCCTTGGATCACTTTTGGAACTGTATGTCCCGACCAGTGCAGACCCGGAACATCCAGTAAGACCTGCAGTTTTGGAGTTGCTTGGTCCAACTTCCAGGTTGTCGACTTCCAGGTTGAAAAAAGGTTCACTTGCTGCCTAATGTATCCTGGGTGCCATTGTAACAAGATGTCATATACTGTATCATAATACAGGGCAGGGGTAGCTCAGGGGTTTAGGCGTTGGATTACGGTCCAGATGGTTCCAGGTTGCTCCTGTTGGGCCCTTCAACAAGGCCCTTAACCCTCAAGTACTCAGATGTACAGTATAATGAGATAAAGATATAAGTAGTGCTGGATAAGGGTGTCTGCCAAATGCTAAAATGATATGAAATTAAATGATGGCTACAGGACTGGGTCAGGGCAACTCCAAAACTGCAGGTCTCGTGCAATGTTCCCAGTTTGTACCAAATGTGGTCCAAGGAAGGAAATTCCCTGGAACTGGCGACAGGGTCACATGCACTCCCCCTTCTGTGTGCCCTGGTGTGTTTCCCTCACATGCTTTTTAGTCATGTGTATCTGCTATGTGACATGACTGCTTTTCCCTGTGACTTTGCCGTTCTGCTTCACTGACCCAGGAAGTACATCACATGCCTGGGTCAGAGGTCATGATTACAATTGTGTTTCATGGTCAGCTGCTTTGACTATATATTTTTCAGGAGGAAAAAAAAGACATGAGAATGCTGATCCTACAGTAGATCCTAGAGGATAAGCCACTTTAATCCCAAAACACAGGATGTGTATCTCTAGTGCCATATTTAATATATATATATATATATATATATATATATATATATATATATATATATATATATATATATCTTTC
Source organism: Channallabes apus (assembly GCA_030522415.1). NCBI lineage: Eukaryota > Metazoa > Chordata > Actinopteri > Siluriformes > Clariidae > Channallabes > Channallabes apus. The sequence goes on along the minus strand of CM060122.1, from coordinate 29,629,444 downwards.
TTTCTCCAGAAATAATAATACAGTATGCATAATACATTCTTCACTGTCGGTGTGCAGAGCAAGAAAACTCATAACGACCGATACCTGTGATAATGTACAGTACTTAAAGTATACAGTGCACCACAAATTTCATTTAAGATAGACTTAAAAAACTAACTATCCCTTTAAACACCATACCATATAGATCCACATTCAGTACTGGTCTAGCAACACTTTTAGCTCCTCTTTTTAATGCTGATGTGGTTCTCTTACTCACTCACTCATGGTCTATACTACTTTATACTGAATACAGGGTCACGGAGAGCCTGGAGCCTATCCCAGGAGACTTAGGGGCATGAGGCGGGGTACACCCTGGATGGGTACACACACATAAACTAGGGGCAATTTGGGAATACCAATTTGCGTCATCTGCATGCCTTTGTACTGTAGGAGAAAACCGGAGTACCCAGAGGAAATCCACCAAGCAATAACGAAGGAGACAAAAGTGAAAAAATTGATTGAATGGAACGAGGTGAAAAGATGGCAGATATCGGCACAACTCTAAAGAACAAGGATAAGTTGGAACATGTGAAGTCTGCTGTGCTAATGATGTTGACAATAATATTGTTGGACTTACAAACAAAATGGACTTATGAACAAGCTCTCGGAACGTAACTCGTTCGTATGTAGAGGACTCACACTATTTAATTTATGTATCAATAATGAGTTGTGAAATTTAGTGTGGCAGCACGGTGGTGTAGTGGTTAGCACTGTCGCCTTGCACCTCAAGGGTCCGGGTTTGATTCCCAGCCACGTTCGATTCCCGTCTCAGTGTGCATGGACTTTGCATGTTCTCCCTGTGCTTGGTGGGTTTCCTCCGGGTACGTCTTCCCACAGTTCAAAGACATGCAGATTAGTTTAAATGGCATTTCCAAATTGCCCGTAGTGCGCGTGTATGTGCCCTGCGATGGATTGGCACCCTGTCCAGGGTTGTGCCCTAAGTCTCCTGGGATAGGCTCCAGCCCCCCCCCCCCCCCCCCCCGACCCTGAATACATGATAAAGCGGTATAGAAGATGAGTGAAAAACTTAGTGTTCGACTCCTTTTATGTTTTAGTCAAGTCAGCCATACAGTAATACCTAATATAATAGTTCTAATTCAAATTTTATTTGTCACATACACAATAATACACAGTACGATATGCAGTGAAATGCTTATACGACCACTTGTGACCTTTAAACTCTAAATTATCAATAGAAATAGAAATAAAAATTAACTCAGGAATGGAAATGAATAAAATATAGAGAAGAAGATGAAAAGAAGAACAGAATATAAAATATGGGATATAGTAAAGAAAAATATTACTAGCTGTACAAAATATACATAGTGATGACTGTACAAATATGTAAAATATAGAATGAAGTATAAATGTCCAGAAATGTCCAGGGTGAGTGCAAATGTGCACATTTAATAAGAACAATATAATAAGAAACCTAATAAAAACATAACCTGCTAGTGCAAAGTACCCAAGGTACTGATTTGCCCATCCCTGCCCTTTGCTCATACTCGCTGTAACCAGAACTGCTTCTCGGTTCTAGTTTATGACTCACTCTGCAAAAAACAAATAGTTTTTCATAGCACGCTAGTCAGGTGGGATTTACCTCTTCGCTTGTCAAGTCTTCCCTAAATCACATTACATCTGTCGAGATCGGTGCCTGGCCGCGGTATGTCATGAAGCAGAGCGGCTGGTGCTCGATACTGCTGAGAAGCAGCTCAGTGGGAGAATAACATGCTGATTTGGGAAAACAGGAAACGTTCAGAAAGAATAATAAAGCCAACTGGACTGTTGCTGACCGGACATGAGTCCTCAAGGGATTTCTTTATGAACGTAAAGGCCAGTGGCTCATGTATTTATTAGTGATAACACTTACCGCCTCTGTGCGTAATTATTTTCATACCACAATCCCTTTCCTTTTCTAATTACTGGCTTCCTCACTGCTGGACAGTCATTCATTAAAAAGGGGTTCATGAGAAACAAGAGCTGGAGAGAGAGAGAGAGAGAGAGAGAGAGAGAAGGCACATGCATCTGTTCATGATGGGGGGATGAAAAGCCTTAACGGATTTCACGGATGATCAGGTGCTCTCTCCGTTCCAGTCCCACTGAGATCATTCAAGCAGGAGGGCAGAAGGTAGAATCCTACTCTTACCCGCAGCGCTACGTATAACACGCATCCTTCACTCGCTTGTTTCTATGACAACCCTGTAGGTGCTGTTTTCCCAGAAAAAGTTAAGTGAAGAATAAGAAATCGAATTGTGTCAGTACTGTATGTCATGACTTTAAGTTACTTATTTCACCCTGAATCATTATTTATAAAGGAATCACACCCACACTCACATACCTCCATTTATCTGACAGTCACTTTTATCCAAAAACAGTATGAATAAATCAAGGCAAAAAAGAAAGGGGAAAAAAAAAGAAAGAAAGCGTAGAGATGTAGAGTGTATGACTATGAGCTGAATGTTACTGTATCTCTGATTACTCATATTATTTTCTTCTGTTTTTTTAAAAGATTTTAGCAAAAAAATAAAAAATGTAAGGTTTTTGTCTGTACATTGCTTAGAACGTATTCTTTCGATGATATCTTTGCATTTCATACACTGGAAGACCCGAAACCAGTCCCTGAAAAATTTATGTCTGTATGTCTGTATATCTGTCCAGCCAAATCTTGTCACAGCATCACTCAAAACTGTCTGGACAGAATTTAATAAAACTTTGGCTGCACCATGAATGAAATCAAAATGTTGAGTAGAAGTGAAATTATTAGTAATTATATGCCAGATTACGTCACAGCACAGCCAATTAACTTGATAGTTTGACAGCATGGCTTACTCCAAAATAAAAATAAAGACAAGTACACTATGAAAACTGAACCTTGAAAGATGAATAGATTGATGTATGTGTATTCCTTCTGCAGGAAGTTAAAACCAGTTTGTCTCATATGTTTCCAAAACCGTGGGGTTAATAAAAAGCAGTGATATGAAGCATCACTATGAGATAAAATACAGGTCGTTAGTGCAAATGTATCCGCAGCAGTCCAAGATGAGGGCGTGTAAAATACTTGAACTGAGAGCCCAGTTTTATGCGCTAAAATCAAAATGTTAGTGAAACTAGAAGCAAAATTTCGAGCTGTTATGAACCAGATTTTGTCACAACATTATGCAAAACTAGATGGACAGACAGTAATGAAAATTTTTGCTGTACTTAAATATCTGCCTGAATCATAAGTAAAATCGATAGGAATGAGAATACTAATACTAATACTATAAAAAAACTGAACTGAACGTTTTTACTGCGATTACTTAATATTTTCACTGATGAAATAACAATAATAGTAATAATAAGTGACTTATCAAGTGACAAAACTTCATCTCTATCCGATCTACTTTTCTGATTTCTCATCTTTGATTAATGAATAGGCTGACGATGAAAGAAGTACAACTTCGCGTGAACAAGGCGTAAGTTACTCAACCTTAAAGTTTATTTCTTTGTATTATTAAGTTAGACATACATGTATATAAGCTTCAACATGAAATAATAATATCACTGATTACATTAAAGCTGATCAGATTATTTCTAGCGTTAACCTTTTAGCTCTTTTCCAAACAATGACGGGTACTAACACTAGTTTATTAGTTATATTAGATATTGATGAATCATACATAATTTAATCCGGGAGACAAACTAAGGTAGAAAAAATATGAAAACAAAAGAAAAAAACGATACAGATCTGAGTTACGACAGGACCAAAAACGTTCAAAGTCAAGATAATTGCAAGAAACGTCTTCATTTCTGGATCATCAATAAATAATAAATCGGCTCTGGTAAATATTTGCGTGTTCGTGCATTGACTACGACGATAACAGATTCATTTCGACATAAACTTTATATTAAATTATATTCCGTAGACGGTATAAAGGATAAAGACAAAAAACGTCGCATGTTCAAAACACGTCTTTTTTCCCCCCAAATATCTAAGCTTTATTCTCTAACGCTTTAAAATATCAACATATAGGCAGGACTAAGTTAAACATATCAGAGCTGGACAGAGTTAAGAGCGAACGCTGTAACTGAAGGATGAAAGGCAGTGTTTGAGAGACACATTAAGAGAGGAACGTTAATCCTTTAAAAGAGCTGTAGATATGAGCTTAAAACAGTGTCTCGTTCTCATGTCTTAGCTTCAGACGACACGAGCAGTGGCGTCTCTCTGGCAGGATTACGAAGTTAACAGCTTCTTTCACTCGCCAACCTAAACCATCCATTATTCAGGACTGCAGCAGAGGCTTTAAAGGATGTGTACATGATATACTGTACAGGAAAACGCATTACAAGTTCACTGTAGTTGAAAACAGGTTTCTCTCAAAGGAAAACTAAACGCTACTGTACCAAGGCACACATCGCTCAAAGGTAACTCTTTACTATGGATCCTTCACCAGAAGGGACTCTATCCAGCCTGTTTGCTTTCAGCTCATTAAAGCTGTTGCGTCTTGGTGATTCTTCTAAATCACAGGTGTCAAACTCAAAGCCCGGGGGCTAAACACAACCCACTGCCTCGTTCCGTTCAGCTCACGCAAACTTGCAAAACTCATTTGGTTTTAAAACCTGAATTTCTTTTTGTTGTTGCCCCGAGCACAGGGGGCGATATCACTTGTTTACTTCTTGTTGGATTCATTTTCTACATTTTACAAAATACAGTAACACATATGGACTCATGTAATTAAGTAACGACAGTCAGTTGTTATTCTAAGACAGGAAGGTCAGCTGTTATGGAACAGTTCTTGCAAAAACAGTACTGTCGCGTGCATTTGCAAAACCCACCAAGCACCACGTTAAAACTGTCTCTGATTAATATCAACTAAATACATCAACTAGGGACCGTGGACCATTGTATTTCTTCTCACTTTTACAACCACGGTAGAACTTCGGGTCAACATTCACACATGCATTCACACACTACGGAACCCCAATTAGCCTAATTGTTAGAACCCAGACTCGGGTTTATAATGTTTATTAACAGACAACTCAAGTAACACGTCAATCAAAACCAGCAGGAAAAACCCAAAAGTCGAGTAAACAGGTGAGGGTCGGTCGATAACCTGGATCAGGTGAAACAGGAGGAAACAAAGAAGGTTCAAATACAAACCGGATTCCAAAAAAGTTGGGACACTAAAAAAATTGTGAACAAAAACTGAATGCAATGATGTGGAGATGGCAAATGTCAATATTTTATTCAGAATAGAACATAAATCACGGAACAAAAGTTTAAACTGAGAAAATGTATCATTTTAAGGGGAAAATATGGTGAATCAAAATGTCATGGTGTCAACAAATCCCAAAAAAGTTGGGACAAGGCCATTTTCAAGGCCGTCTCCCCTTCTTCTTACAACACTCAACAGACGTCTGGGGACCGAGGAGACCAGTTTCTCAAGTTTAGAAATAGGAATGCTCTCCCATTCTTGTCTAATACAGGCCTCTAACTGTTCAATCGTCTCGGGCCTTCTTTGTCGCACCTTCCTCTTTATGATGCGCCAGATGTTCTCTATAGGGGAAAGATCTGGACTGCAGACTGGCCATTTCAGTACCCGGATCCTTCTCCTACGCAGCCATGATGTTGTGATTGATGCAGAATGTGGTCTGGCATTATCTTGTTGAAAAATGCAGGGTCTTCCCTGAAAGAGATGACGTCTGGATGGGAGCATATGTTGTTCTAGAACCTGAATATATTGTTCTGCATTGATGGTGCCTTTCCAGACATGCAAGCTGCCCATGCCACACGCACTCATGCAACCCCATACCATCAGAGATGCAGGCTTCTGAACTGAGCGTTGATAACAACTCGGGTTGTCCTTGTCCTCTTTGGTCCGGATGACATGGCGTCCCACATTTCCAACAAGAACTTCGAATCGTGACTCGTCTGACCACAGAACAGTCTTCCATTTTGCCACACTCCATTTTAAATGATCCCTGGCCCAATGAAAACGCATGTGCTTGTGGATCTTGCTTAGAAATGGCTTCTTCTTTGCACTGTAGAGTTTCAGCTGGCGACGGCGGATGGCACGGTGGATTGTGTTCACTGACGATGGTTTCTGGAAGTATTCCTGAGCCCATTCTGTGATTTCCTTTACAGTAGCATTCCTGTTTGTGGTGCAGTGTCGTTTAAGGGCCCGGAGATCACGGGCATCCAGTATGGTTTTACGCCCTTGACCCTTACGCACAGAGATTGTTCCAGATTCTCTGAATCTTCGGATGATATTATGCACAGTTGATGATGATAACTGCAAAGTCTTTGCAATTTTTCGCTGGGTAACACCTTTCTGATATTGCTCCACTATCTTTCTGAGCAACATTGTGGGAATTGGTGATCCTCTACCCATCTTGGCTTCTGAGAGACACTGCCACTCTGAGAAGCTCTTTTTATACCCAATCATGTTGCCAATTAACCTAATTACTGTTAATTGGTCTTCCAGCTCTTCGTTATGCTCAAATTTACTTTTTCCAGCCTCTTATTGCTACTTGTCCAAACTTTTTTGGGATTTGTTGACACCATGAAATTTGGAATCAACATATTTTTCCTTTAAAATGATACATTTTCTCGGATTAAACTTTTGTTCCGTGATTTATGTTCTATTCTGAATAAAATATTGACATTTGCCATCTCCACATCATTGCATTCAGTTTTTATTCACAATGTGTTTAGTGTCCCAACTTTTTTGGAATCCGGTTTGTACTAAAAAAGCATGCAAGGAACAAAAGGCTTAGTCTCAGGTGTGTTAGTATTCAGGTGAGTAATTAGTCATTATTGTTTCGAGTTGTAGTAGACCCATAGGCGGGAATCGAACCCGGACACTGGTGGCGCCAGGCGACAAAATCAACCATTAGCAAATAATTTTTTTCCAGATTCTACAAACATAATCACAAAATAAGTCAAAGAGGAAATTCAATTTGGGTTATCCTTATTTCTACTAGTTTATCCTCCATCACTGATAAAGGCCGCATGTTGATGTTGGTGATGTTCCTGGTCACATCACAAGCTGCACTTTCAACTTGCACTTTGCGCTTGAGTATTAACTTCAAGCGAGAGGAAAAAAGAGACCTAGTGAAGAAGTAACTGTTCATAAATGCTATAACATATATCAAGTCATAGTAGGAACGACATTGTGTGATGCTCTGTTCATTAATAAATGAATAAATATAATCATTAAAATCGTTCAGTGATAAGATGAGGGACGTGCAACGGTGTAGAACTAAATTTGCAGTTCTGCTTCATGTCAGCCTTCAGGCAGCCTGCTGTGAGCGTCGACTGACTAATCTGATATCGTCCATACGCAGCAGAGTTGATGCGAGGCCTAATGACACTGCAAAGGCCTGTTTAATACCACAGCATCCCGACCCTGAGCTCCAGGGAGAGACTGTGAGCCCGCCTAATGCCATTACGGATGGGACGCTGCCCCATCCCAATGAAATTACTCATCCGCCTCGGAGCCACTCACTTATCAGAAATTCATCTCAATCACTGCCTTTTGGTAAAAAGAAGAAGAAGCAGCAGCTCTGGTGGAATTCGTCTCATCCGGAAGTCATTGATGTCCTTACCAGAACTGATGGATAATAGACTAGAACATGTGTACTACCCCCTACTACCCCCCAAAGGAACAATACATAATTGGTGCAGAGAAAGTACATCATCAGACACACCTATAACTCATTACATGCTTGGTTAGGTCTGATTAGTCGGAAAAGACTCAGCACAACACACCTGGCATCTCGCCTGCCTACAAAAAGTTTCCTATTCTCAAGAAACTCTTTCTTAAAAAGTATAAGAAAGTATCACATTTTAACTAACACAACATGCACTATAAGTTAACTTTTGTTCCTTTTGAGTTGTACACATGTTTTACTCTATTATCCATTAGTTCTTTTTTTGGGGGGGATTTTTCCCCGATTTTCTCGTGTCCAATTCCTATCACGTGTTTCCTCTGGACCACGTGACGCCTGCCGACCGCATCTTTTCGAACTGCTAGCTCACGCACCGTTGGGGGTGGCATAACACACTTGGAAGACAGCGCTATCCGCCCCTTCCGCTTGTGTGACGCCCCTGATTGGCTGTAGAGCCGTGACTAATGTGTGAGCAGAAGTACCTCTCATCCCTCCCCTCTGAGAGAGCTCAGCCAATCAGCTCTCTCTAGACCTCCGGCTGCAAGAGATTACAGCATCACCCGGGAATCGAACCAGCAATCTCCGGATGATCGGGCGAGCGCCTTACCACTGCGCCACTCATTTACATTTACATTTGGGCATTTGGCAGATGCTCTTATCCAGAGCGACTTACATTTTTTTAATGTCATTACACATCTGAGCAGTTGAGGGTGAAGGGTCTTGCTCAAGGGCCCAACAGTGGAAACTTGGTGGTTGTGGGGTTTGAACCTGGGATCTTCCGAACCGTAGTCCAATGCCTTAACCATTGAGCTACCCCTGGCCCCAGAGGCCATGTCCATAAATTCTGGTAATCATATCTTAAACTTCCAGATGAGAAGAATGATGGACAAAAGTATTTGGCCAAACCTGCCATGACATTACATTTAAATACATATACAGTACTTCAATATGAAGGTGGTCACTATTTTGCAGCTACAGTATAACAACCTGTTGTTATAGTATGGTATATTGCAGAACCAGGTACCATACTATAGTACATGTACCCTGGTACCAAAATATTTACTCTGTTAGAACCATGTATCATAATGTGGTACATAGTGTATACTACATTAGCTAATACAGTAGGTGCTGTCAAAAATACCGGACTACCGTGTAAGAATTATGTTTTTTTTGGACAGGCCACAATAAAACATTCATAAGTTTACGCACTCATGCTCTATGGCCTGTCTTGTCTCCTCAGTGCTAGCCATTAGTAGAAACCAGAGAAGTCATCATGTGGCTGAGTTCAAGATGTAAAATCATGTTTTTCTCAACTTGATGACTTAGATTTCAACAAAATTTATATCAACTTAAAGTCCAGCAAATAAATCATGTTTGTTTTTGTCATCATACTTCTTGAAAATCACTTTAAATCAAATAACATCTCTGTAGTTTCTGTCTCACAGACTTGAAATGACTTCGATCAAAAAAGACCTGGCCTCACACGGCAAACCTTGGACTACTTGGGTTCAGATCATCTACCCGAGAACCAAAGATAAACTGAGACGCAATCAGTAAAAACTCCGGAAGCAGGAATCCATCCGCCGGGCAACAAGAGTCCAGAAGTTCTCTCGCACACAAATGCCTCGAAGCTATTACTCAAACAGCTCTCTCAAGGGGGCCGTTCGTGCTGAGCGATATGCGCTTACACGTCAAAGCAAGGCATTATGGGAGGCAAGATGTGACCTGTCATTTTGCACCCTAAACGAGGACCATGCGCTGTGAATAAAGAGGAATTATGTGATACTTAAGCGTATGTTATTGTTAGGATGGTTAGGAACAACAAGTACAAACCTGTGGATTTGTATACTGCATTTATATATTGTACTAATATATATACAGTGGTGTGAAAAACTATTTGCCCCCCTCCTGATTTCTTATTCTTTTGCATGTTTGTCACACAAAATGTTTCTGATCATCAAACACATTTAACTATTAGTCAAAGATAACACAAGTAAACACAAAATGCAGTTTTTAAATGAGGGGTTTTATTATTTAGGGAGAAAAAAAATCCAAACCTACATGGCCCTGTGTGAAAAAGTAATTGCCCCCTGAACCTAATACCTGGTTGGGCCACAGTTAGCAGCAATAACTGCAATCAAGCGTTTGCGATAACTTGCAACGAGTCTTTTACAGCGCTCTGGAGGAATTTTGGCCCACTCATCTTTGCAGAATTGTTGTAATTCAGCTTTATTTGAGGGTTTTCTAGCATGAACCGCCTTTTTAAGGTCATGCCACAACATCTCAATAGGATTCAGGTCAGGATTTTGACTAGGCCACTCCAAAGTCTTCATTTTGTTTTTCTTCAGCCATTCAGAGGTGGATTTGCTGGTGTGTTTTGGGTCATTGTCCTGCTGCAGCACCCAAGATCGCTTCAGCTTGAGTTGACGAACAGATGGCCGGACATTCTCCTTCAGGATTTTTTGGTAGACAGTAGAATTCATGGTTCCATCTATCACAGCAAGCCTTCCAGGTCCTGAAGCAGCAAAACAACCCCAGACCATCACACTACCACCACCATATTTTACTGTTGGTATGATGTTCTTTTTCTGAAATGCTGTGTTACTTTTACGCCAGATGTAACGGGACACGCACCTTCCAAAAAGTTCAACTTTTGTCTCGTCGGTCCACAAGGTATTTTCCCAAAAGTCTTGGCAATCATTGAGATGTTTTTTAGCAAAATTGAGACGAGCCTTAATGTTCTTTTAGCTTAAAAGTGGTTTGCGCCTTGGAAATCTGCCATGCAGGCCGTTTTTGCCCAGTCTCTTTCTTATGATGGAGTCGTGAACACTGACCTTAATTGAGGCAAGTGAGGCCTGCAGTTCTTTAGATGTTGTCCTGGGGTCTTTTGTGGCCTCTCGGATGAGTTGTCTCTGCGCTCTTGGGGTAATTTTTGTCGGCCGGCCACTCCTGGGAAGGTTCACCACTGTTCCATGTTTTTGCCATTTGTGGATAATGGCTCTCACTGTGGTTCGCTGGAGTCCCAAAGCTTTAGAAATGGCTTTATAACCTTTACCAGACTGATAGATCTCAATTACTTTTGTTCTCATTTGTTCCTGAATTTCTTTGGATCTTGGCATGATGTCTAGCTTTTGAGGTGCTTTTGGTCTACTTCTCTGTGTCAGGTAGCTCCTATTTAAGTGATTTCTTGATTGAAACAGGTGTGGCAGTAATCAGGCCTGGGGGTGACTACAGAAATTGAACTCAGGTGTGATAAACCAGAGTTAAGTTATTTTTTAACAAGGGGGGCAATCACTTTTTCACACAGGGCCATGTAGATTTGGAGGTTTTTTTCTCCCTTAATAACATAAACCTTCATTTAAAAGCTGCATTTTGTGTTCAATTATGTTATCTTTGACTAATAGTTAACGGTTTTTGATGAGCAGAAACATTTAAGTGTGACAAACATGCAAAAGAATAAGAAATCAGGAAGGGGGCAAATAGTTTTTCACACCACTGTATATATATATATATATATATATATATATATATATATATATATATATATATACTGTCTATATACAGTATATAATATATCCACACTGCCGGGCCAAAACACAAAGTCACCATTTCAGAAAGGTCAAATTATTGGGCAAAGACAACAACTAAGGAGATTTGAAATGACTGGAAGTGAGTTAAGAACTCTTCAATACATTATTAGTACCTGGTAGCATACAGTATAATACTGAACTGTCTTATTCAGCATTATATTTAAGCAAAAATACCTTAAAATGTGGCAGTACAAAATCTACAAAATTTTCATTTAGGTATACAACATTATAAACTTTAATTGTACTGTATACAGTATATTGCTTTATAAGTTTTCTGCATGTAACTTTAACTACAATAACAATAAGACCTACGGGCTTATATCATGTACTATAAATTATCATAGTATTATTATACTATATGCAGTTATGAACCTTAAGCAGTAACTAGACATAACATGTTAAATTTTTCATCTACTGACTTTCCAGCAGGTACTCTGAACCAAACCGATTTTCCTGCAAATCTCCTGCTTTCTGCTATCAAGCATTGTGTATAAAGTTTAGTAGTTGGTACATACTGGCGGAGGGAGTCTCAGCATGCACGGGTGGTGTGGAGGGCACTAGACTTGGGAAGAAGAACGAGCGGAGCGAGTGATCCGAGTGGAGAGGAGATCGTTGAGTCGGCAGGTTCTCACAACTCCCGGCAACACTGCTGTGGATCTTCAGGTTCAGAGGCTTGGCCTTCTTTTTGGCTCTGTGTTGGAAGAGAAAAAGAAGAAGATCTCAATACAACAGGTGGATTTTAAACATAACGGATGGATGGCTACACAGAGAAGATAATATATAAAATCAAACATGTACAGAACAGCAGTTGGTGAACACATGGGTGGTGGGCAAAAGGCTAACGTGTATGGAAGGAGTTTCCAGTTTTAGTGTTTTATTCAGTAGAAGGTCAAAGATAAAGGTGTCATATTTTTTTGAATGGAGGAGATGGCATTTGGTTCCCCGCTAACATAACAGACACAATTTTTTATGTCCTACTAACTTCATTAGAGAGAAATGAACAGGTGTTTCGCCTGCCATGCGGAAGGCCCAGGTTCGATTCCAGCCAGTGCCCACACCCCAGCCACTGGATACAGTGCCGGTCCCAAGCCCGGATAAAATGGGAGGGTTGCGTCAGGAAGGGCATCCGGCGTAAAACCTGTGCCAAGGTGTAGTGCGGACTGGATATTCCGTTGTGGCGACCCCTTGCCGGGAGCAGCCGAAAGACCAACAACAACAACTAAAAATACACTCGCTTGAATGAGTCCTTACAAGTGCCTGCCATAACCTTAGAACATCCTCGAACACCCTTAACCTTAACATCTTCCCCTTTAGAAAGTCCCCTTAATTAACAACCTGGCCTTAAAAAGCTCAGCAAATAAAGACGTGACCAGAGGACATAATTTGCACCAAAGTAACACATGGTTAGAACACAACAGCACCATTCAAGCAATTTTATAATGAGGTCTTGGACCTTTCGCACCTTAGATAACACTCTAAGCAAGTGTGGGGTCAAGAGCCATTCACATACACACCAGGGCAGCCCCTATGTAGCCCAGATAACACACAACTACACATACACACATACCTATCACTCTGTTAATAAGCTGTGTAGCTCACAGCATCTCAGTAAGAAACTCATTTAGATGCAATTGTGTGTTGATGCCTCAGGGATGTTATTCAACCAAGCGAGTCCCACGATCAGCCATTTCAAGCACCCCGAACGTACGGAGGGAAAGAGAAACAAGCTACAGGTTATCCGCGTCTCCCCACGACATCTTTATCAGCAATTTAGATAAAGCCACATTCTGCATTTCAAATCAAATCAGATCCATTCATCTTCCTGAGAACAAACAGACTGACAATAAGTGAGGACTCAAGGCACACCCCTGCTGATCTCCTCCTGCTTACGTGCTTTCCTTTCTTTTCTTTCGCTCTGTCTTTGTCAAATACTCACCCACACATTCTCTCTCATACATATACACACACACGCACATACACACTAACACACTAACACGCAGAAATACAAAATAATGTGTAGAAACTTTTTTGAAAATGATTCTTGAGGACACAAACACCATTTGGAGCGTTTCACACAATAAACATGCTAATGAAAGAATGAGTTTTAAACTTTGGGAACATGGTGATGATGCTATATTAGATTACTTTAATCTTTTAAATTTTAAGAGTGGTGTAGTTTATTCCTTAGATATTGTTAAGACTGTTAACAGGGCTTGGAAAAAAAAAACCCTTAACACACTTTCACATTGGGTACAATTGATTTGTACTGAGCCAAGGAATGATTGCTGCTGTCTCCCCTCTCCCCTGCTGGCCGGCGTTCAAATTGTTTTTTGTACTCCGTTATTAGGTGCGCTTGCGTATTTACACTCCCCAATACAGCAAGTGGTTGTATGCACCTACTTGCCATGTGAGCTACGATTTAACAAAAGAGAAAAAGATCAGTGCGGCTTTTTTGACTCATCATTTTTTACTCATCGTCTTAGGTAAAAAAAAAAAAATAATAATCATATATGTTAACTGTGATAAAGATATTAATCAATGTTTATAAGAATTTAATATTTAATGCAAAGCAGAGACATTTACTCATCAGTTATATAAACTAGTATATAAACCCTTATAACTAGTATAAACCCTTCATAGTATGTGAAGGGTCCCCTTGTTCTTGTATAAATAATTTGTTTTTAGCATCCGGGAGTTGTTGGGGGTCTTAACATGCTCAAAATGTTATGAACGTCAGCACACAGGTTGGAATCTGCTGCCACTAGAACGCCTTAGAGGCTGGGCCCTGGGCATGGCCTGGGCTGTCACACGAGATTTTGCTGCATAGATCATTCACACTTCCATGTATACCTTTCGAAACCGGGTACAAATTTAGATCTCATTGAGATGAAGATCTGTCCATGAAATGGGTTCTTCTCCGCAGGAAGTCAGTTATTTTGGTTTGTTTGCAAAACGCACTCTGTGGATTTTGATGTACTCCTCCTAGGGGATTTATACGATCCTCACCCAAATTGGACCATATGATCTCAAGATATTGTGGATGCGATCTCAAACTCTTCAGTCGTGATGATGCCTCAAACTTAAGCTGAAAAGTGGCTAATAACTTATAGAGTGACATCACATTGAGTGATATCATAGTGTGATGATTTTATCCAGCATTCTGGGCTTTTTTGGAAGTCTTAACATAACCCCCCCCCCCCCCCCCATTCTAAAATAATGTTCTAATGGTTGTAAGGGACTGCCATTAGAGGGCACTGTGGTTGAGTTTTGTTCTGTTTGTAGTTTTTGTGTTAGAAGACCCAGTTTCCCAGAAGGCACCTCGGTCAGGTGATGTCGAAGTTTCACCTGTGCCGAGGTGGCTCGTTAGGCCCATGATAAAAAGCTGTTAGCTGTGGGGAACTGGGTCGAGCATTAACATTGTCTAGTGTGCTTTAGTTTTGTTCTGTTCTGTCCTGTTTATTTATTCATTTATACCTGGTTCTGTAAGTTTGTTCTCTGTGTTGTTTATTTGCAGTATGTCTTTGGTTTTTTCCTGTGTACCTGTAGTTTAAGTTCTTGATGTCTAATGTGTGTGGAGATGATGCGGTGTGGTGTCCTGTTGTGTTTTTTTGTGTTAGATCAGGTAAGTAGCTAGATTCTATGTGTCTCCTAGCCTCTACGTGTCTCCTAGCCTTGGTGTCTCCTCACCTCTGAGGGTCTCCCAGCCTAGCCTTTGAGTGTCCCCTAGCCTAGCCTTTGAGTGTCCCCTAGCCTAGCCTTTGAGGGTCCGCTAGCCTAGCCCGTGAGGGGCCCCGGCCTAGCCTTTGAGGGTCTAGCCCCGGCCTAGCCTTTGAGGGTCCCCCGGCCTAGCCTTTGAGCGCGCCCCAGGCCTAGCCTTTGAGCGCGCCCCCGGCCTAGCCTTTGAGCGCGCCCCCGGCCTAGCCTTTGAGCGCGCCCCCGGCCTAGCCTTTGAGCGCGCCCCCGGCCTAGCCTTTGAGCGCGCCCCCGGCCTAGCCTTTGAGCGCGCCCCCGGCCTAGCCTTTGAGCGCGCCCCCGGCCTAGCCTTTGAGCGCGCCCCCGGCCTAGCCTTTGAGCGCGCCCCCGGCCTAGCCTTTGAGCGCGCCCCCCGCCCTAGCCTTTGAGCGCGCCCCCGGCCTAGCCTTTGAGCGCGCCCCCGGCCTAGCCTTTGAGCGCGCCCCCGGCCTAGCCTTTGAGCGCGCCCCCGGCCTAGCCTTTGAGCGCGCCCCCGGCCTAGCCTTTGAGCGCGCCCCCGGCCTAGCCTTTGAGCGCGCCCCCGGCCTAGCCTTTGAGCGCGCCCCCGGCCTAGCCTTTGAGCCTCAGAGTCCCTAGCCCTTGTGCCCCCATGTCCCGCACCCTTAGTGTTGTACAGTATGTGTAAGGATCAGGTAAGTGTAGCTATGTGCATGTCGGGCTAAAGGTATGCTTAGCTAGGTGTAGGTGTAGCTGACTGCCAGGGTTAGCTCACTAGCCCTGTTCAGCTAGTAGCCCTGCCTAGCTAATTGCCATGTCTTTAGCCTGTGTCTTGTCTCTTGTCCAGTCTCTCGTCTCTCCCGGTCTCATGTCTCGAGTCTTGTCCCGTGTCTCCAGTCGTGTTGTGTCTCGAGTCCCGTGTCTTGCATGTAATCTACGTTTTCAGCTCCACGCCTAAGGGTATTTATTTTATGAGTTTGTCGTGTTCCCTGTGTTACAACACAGCGCCCCTGTTTCCAGTCCCAGGTGTTAGAGCCTAAAGGTGATGTAACCGCTAACTGGAGTACAGGGTTACCATTCCCCTCGTTCTGTTCCTTCAGTTTATTTCCGGTGTGTTCATGTTGAACGTGTGTGTTGAGCTGCCAGAGTTTTGTTTATTTGGTTTGAATTTGTTCATTTCAAATAAAAGACTTGTTTATTTACCCTTGAACCCTCTGCGTTTGTGCCTGCCTTTCATGAGCCCACGGCGGTAACAACAGCCAGCGCCAGTAAGAGCGTGACATTGGTATTGGTACTTCCCCTTTACATGCCCACTGTCTTTCTACTGTCCCCAGGTGCTGACAGCACAGGTGCTTGGGCCCGATCATCGCTGCTTGCAACTATGTTTATTTTTTATTAGTTCATGTTGACTTTCATTTGACCTGACCTTGAACATGTTTTTTGTTTTGTTTTTTGTCAAAAAGTCCTTGAATTGACACACCGCTCTAAAAGGACCCACAAAAGAAACACAAAAAGTGATGCGTATGGTACAAAGTGCACGGCAATACATTCTGAGATGCTTTTCTGCTCAGCATGGTTGTACTGTATGAGTGGCCTGAGATCATGTCATGCAATGAAATGTTAAATCCACAGCTGGAACCACATGGCTGGCCCTACTGTATAAAGCTGCACAAACACCTCCTGTTGCACATCTTGAGTCTGAGTAATGGACAAAAGTTTCATTTTAAACGGAAATCGGTGGTACCCCAGCAAACTATGAAACGCCTCTTGTTTTCGCTGAAGGTAGTACATGTTGTTTATGTCTCAGTTGTTTGGAGCGTGTACGTGACACACACAGAGAGAGAGAGAGGCTTCTGTCACAGAGCAGGATGATAAACATTTTACAGAAATGTAGAATACATTAAAGTGTAACACGGAGCATAGTGACAGCAAATGAAGCAGGGGGTAAAGGGGGCACGAGCGTCTAAGTAGGTGTGTGGTGTTAAAGCTTTTAGAAAACACATTATGCTTTGAAAGACACGCTGTCAATGCAAAACTTGTTTATTTCTTGTTCTTTCCTTCTCTTTTTCTTTCTTTTACATTCTGTGTGTGTGTTTCAAGCCAAGGGCAATAAATCATCCTCATCGTCCATGAGAGAAATGTTGACCAATAACAATAAATGCCATGAATTAATCACTCTGCTATGATGATCTCAAAATATCTCAAACATGTGACTTCACAGAGAGCGGATTTTATCACGAGTAAAACAATAATGCGTCTTTAAAAAAATCATATATATTTTTTAATATATATTATATTTATAATTTATATATATTTATTTATATTAATATTAGATAATAATAATAATAATAATATTATATACTTACTACTAATAATGGTTGTTATTATTAGTAGTAGTAGTTTTATAGTAGTATTATTATATACTTATTAAGAAGAAGAATACTATTACTACTACTATAATAATAATAATTTGTTTACAGTACATAATTTGTAAAAACATATTTTTACATTACAGCCTCATCATATGACATTTCCCTCCAAACGAAGAAACTGAGCCAAACTGAACCTTAAAACTTGCCTGTGTCAATGGAAAGCCAAGCTAAGTTAATTTACATTATTATTATTTTATTTTTATTCTTTTTTTTTTTTGCATTTTGTTTAAGATTTAGTAAAGACATAGCACCATGGGTCCCAAGAATGTTGGCAATGACAATGGAGCCTTTAAAGGAGCTGATACCAAGAGAAATGTCTATTTATTTAATATTTTACTTTCACTTAGATGGTTTTTCTAATTTAATTAGTTTGAATATACAAAAGTAATTATATAATAATAAATATTCATTCATTCATTCATTTTCTATACCGCTTTATCCTGTATTAGGGTCGCGGGGACCTGAAGATATGTGTATAATAACATTAGGCTTAATTCGCTTTTTAATTTTCGTTTTTCTCTTTCCTCCGAGTGAAGTTATAGTTTCCGAGTTGTAGCATCCATGATGGAAATATCTAAGCTTTTGTTTTATTAATATCTTCTGGTCTCCAGTATATTAAGCTAAATTACATCATTAGAATTTCAATATTTAAATCTGTCATTTCTTTCATCTTTAAATGTAGGAATATTATAAAAACGTCATACAATTCCTTTGCAAGGTTTCACATTTGGCAGTGTTTTTTGTCTGAAGTGTCCTTTAGAAAGCAGCTCAAGCTTTAGTGCCTTGGAGAGGGGTTTTTCCATAAATCTCTGCGTGATGTAAATGTAAATGTGTGTGTGTGTGTGTGTGTGTGTGTGTGAGAATGACAGGTATGAGTGATATATTGCTCAGAGCATGAAGTTAACAGCAGCATTGACAAAGCTGGCAAAATGTACTGCCAAACATCTTCACTGCCAAATATTAAACACGGGACTGATCATGTTGAGGACAACATCACTCATCAGATTATTATTATTATTATCATTACGGCGGCACGGTGGTGTAGTGGTTAGCACTGTCGCCTTGCACCTCCAGGGTCTGGGTTCGATTCCCCGGCCAGGCTCGATTCCCGTCTCTGTGTGCATGGAGTTTGCATGTTCTCCCCGTGCTTGGTGGGCTTCCTCCGGGTACTCCAGTTTCCTCCCACAGTCCAAAGATATGTTAGGCTAATTGGCGTTCCTAAATTGCCCGTAGTGTGTGATTGGGTGTGTATGTGTGTTTGCCCTGCGATGTATTGGCACCCTGTCCAGGATGTACCCTGCCTAGTGCCCGAAGTCTCCTGGGATAGGCTCCAGGTCCAGGAAAATGAATGAATTATTATTATTATTTGTAGTTGTATTATCATCATATGAGCTTTTTTTCTGTTAATCTTTCTTTTTCTTTCTCCCCAAGAAGATTTCAACAGGTCAGTTCATATAAATCATTTTACATCCAATGAACTCAATGAAACCATGGGGGGGCGCAATCCAGTGTCTTCTTGTGCCAGTCCCAAGTCTGGATAAATGCAGAGGGTTGTGTCAGGAAGGGCATCCGACATAAAACATTTGCCAAATCAATGATGCGAATCAGAAATATCATTTCCATACCGGATCGGTCGTGGCCCGGGTTAACAACGACCGCCGCTGGTGCTGTTGACTTACAGGGTGCCGGTGGAAATTGGGCTACTGTTGGTTGAAGAAGGAGAGGAGGAAGGCGTGTTCGAAAGCAGAGAGAGAAAGAGTTTAGGAGTGAAAGTAGGGACCTTGAATGTTGGGACCATGACAGGGAAGGGAAGAGAGTTGGTTGATATGATGCAGAGAAGGAAGGTGGATATACTGTGTGTCCAGGAGACCAGGTGGAAAGGTAGCAAAGCTAGAAGCTTAGGATTAGGGCTCAAATTGTTTTACCATGATGTGGATAGGAAAAGAAATGGAGTAGGAGTTATCCTCAAAGAGGAGTTTGTAAGGAATGTTCTAGAGGTGAAGAGAGTGGTGATGAGTCTGAAGCTGGAAATTAATAGTGTGATGTTCGATGTTGTTAGTGGTTATGCTCCACAGATAGGATGTGTGTTAGAAGAGAAGGAGAAATTCTGCAGTGAGTTAGATTAAGTGATGCAGAGCATCCCCAGAGATGAGAGAGTTGTGATTGTGATTCAATGGACATGTTGAGGAAGGGAACAGAGGGGATGAAAATGTGATGGGCAGGTTTGGTCTTCAGGACAGGAATGTAGAAGGACAGATGGTGGTGGACTTTGCAAAGAGGATGGAAATGGCAGTAGTAAATACTTTCTTCCAGAAGAGGCAGGAACATAGGGTGACATATAAGAGCGGAGGCAGAATCACTCAGGTGGACTACATCTTGTGTCGACATTGTAATCTGAAAGAGATTAGTGACTGCAAAGTGTTGGTAGGGGAGAGTGTAGCCAGACAACACAGAATGGTGGTGTGTAAAATAACCCTGGTGGTGAGGAAGGTGAAGAGGACAAAGGCAGACCAGAGGACAAAGTGGTGGAAGCTGAGAAAGGAAGAATGTTGTGTAGTCTTTAGGGAGGAGTTGAGACAAGCTATGGGTGGTCAGGAGGTGCTTTCAGTTGACTGGACAACTACAGCCAATGTGATCAGGGAGACAGGTAGGAGGGTACTTGGTGTATCATCAGGTAAGGGAAAAGGGGACAAGGAGACTTGGTGGTGGAATGAGGAAGTCCAGGAGTGTATACAGGGAAAGGGACTAGCCAAGAAGAAGTGGGACACCGAGAGGACTGAAGAGAGTAGACAGGAGTACAGGGAGATGCACCGTAAGGTGAAGGTAGAAGTGGCAAAGGCCAAACAAAGAGCATATGAGGACTTGTATGCTGAGCTGGACAGTAAGGAGGGAGAGGTGGATCTGTACAGGTTGGCAAGGCAAAGAGATAGAGATGGGAAGGATGTGCAGCAGGTTAGAGTGATTAAAGATAGAGATGGAAATGTACTGACAGATGCCAGGAGGGTGATGGGAAGATGGAAGGAGTACTTTGAGGAGTTGATGAATGAGGAAAATGAAAGAGAACAAAGAGTAGAAGAGGTGACTGTTGTGGAGCAGGAAGTAGCAAATATGAGTAAGAGTGAGGTGAGAAGGGCGTTGAAGAGGATGAAGAGTGGAAAGGCTGTTGGTCCTGATGACATACCTGTGGAGGTATGGAAGTGCTTAGGAGAGGTGGCAGTAGAGTTTCTGACTAGTTTGTTTAACGAGATCTTGGAGAGTGAGAGGATTCCTGAGGAATGGAGGAGAAGTGTATTGGTGCCGATTTTTAAGAACAAGGGAGATGTGCAGAGCTGTGGCAATTACAGAGGCATAAAGCTAATGAGCCATACAATGAAGCTGTGGGAAAGAGTAGTGGAGGCTAGGTTAAGGGCAGAGGTGAGAATTTGTGAGCAGCAATATGGTTTTATGCCTAGAAAGAGTACATCAGATGCAGTATTTGGTTCGAGGATGCTGGTGGAGAAGTACAGAGAAGGTAATAAAGAGTCTTTGTAGATTTAGAGAAAGCGTACGACAGGGTGCCGAGAGAGGAGCTGTGGTGTTGTATGAGGAAGTCTGGAGTGGCAGAGAAGTATGTTAGAGTGGTGCAGGACATGTATGAGAGTTGTAAGACAGTGGTAAGATGTGCTGTAGGTGTGACAGAAGAGTTCAAGGTGGGTGTGGGTCTGCATCAAGGATCGGCTCTAAGCCCCTTTTTGTTTGCTCTAGTGATGGACAGGATGACAGATGAAGTTAGACAGGAGTCTCCATGGACTTTGATGTTTGCAGATGACATTGTGCTTTGTAGCGAGAGCAGGGAACAGGTGGAGGAAAATTTGGAACGGTGGAGGTACGCTCTGGAAATCAGAGGAATGAAGGTTAGCCGCAGCAAGACGGAATACATGTATGTGAATGAGAGGGACCCAAGAGGAACAGTAAGACTACAGGGAGAAGAGGTAAAGAAGGTGCAGGATTTTAAGTACTTAGTGTCAACGGTCAAGAGCAACAGAGAGTGTTCAAAGGAGGTGAAGAGATGAGTACAGGCAGGTTGGAATGGGTGGAGAAAAGTGTCAGGTGTGTTGTGCGATAAAAGAGTATCAGCAAGAATGAAAGGAAAGGTGTACAGCACAGTCGTGAGACCAGCAATGCTCTACGGCTTAGAGACAGTGGCACTGAAGAAAAGACAGGAGGCAGAGCTAGAGGTAGCAGAGCTGAAGATGTTGAGGTTCTCTTTGGGAGTGACAAGGATGGATAGGCTCAAGAATGAGTTCATCAGAGGGACAACCTATGTTAGATGTTTTGGAGATAAAGTCAGAGAGGCCAGATTGAGGTGGTTTGGACATGTTCAGAGGAGAGATGGTGAATATATCGGTAGAAGGATGCTGAGGTTGGAACTGCCAGGCAGGAAGTCTAGAGGAAGACCAAAGAGGAGATTTATGGATGCAGTGAGAGAGGACATGAAGTTAGTTGGTGTGAGAGAAGAGGATGCAGAGGATAGGGTTAGATGGAGGCAGATGATTCGCTGTGGCGACCCCTGAAAGGGAACAGCGGAAAGACAAAGAAGAAGACATCCAATGAACTCTGCTTCTGCTGCTTACTGACTTCTTACTGGACTTCCTGCTTTTTTCCCTCTATTTTTTCTACCTATCCCTCTATCTATCCATCTATCTATCTATCTATCCATCTATCTACATCTGTTTGTCTGTATCTATCTATCTATGTATCTGTCTATCCACCTATCTCTCTGTCTGTTCAACTGAAGCAGAAAAAGAACCATGTCTGGCTCATTTGAATAAATTTTTCCATTCAGATTTTTTTCCGATAATTTTGAATCCCGTGTTTGATGTTACAGTAAGATGGCATGTGCCAGCTGTGCCATGAAGTGATATAGACTTCAGAATAAATCTATAGTATGCAGCGCTTTCGTCTGTGTGAGCTCCTGACCCGACTGCCAGGTTTCATGAACCTACAGTCTGGCTGAGAAGGACGTCAGCCTCGGCCTCTACTTATACAACCAGTGCAGTATGAATACTTTAAACATTCTGTACAGTAAGGTATATCTTATTGTCTCAGCTCAGCTCTCTGCTCTCTCTCCAACACTGGCCTAGTGCTCGGTTTGGCTCCCGGCTTACATGTCACACCGAGGCTTTAACGCCAAACATCTCATAAAGTCACAAACAGATCTCAGGCACACGGGGAAAAAAGGTAAAAGCTCTCCAGACACTCATCTGTGCCGGTTCCTCTCCGGGCTTCAGTCAGGCTTGGGTGTGATAAATCAGTTACACACTGCCGGCCCTGTCACCTTTAAACACTCATATAAATTCATCATCACGCTGGCAATCTGAGAGGCGCGGCTTAGTGAGAGCCGGGGGGCCGAGAACGACTGGTGATAGTGGACAGAGGAGACGGAGAGATGGAGACAGATTGTCTGGATATTTATGTGTGTTTAACATTTAATCTGGTCAGTCATTAATGGACGAAATAGCAGTCTTGGATTTACACAAATGAGGTTTCAGACACACACACACACACACACATACAATACATTCATGAACAGAAATCAGAAAAGTGTCTGACATCATCAACGCACATGTACGTTAAATAGTTTTGACCAAGATGTGTAGATTGGTCTGTCTTTGCATGATGCTGTACAGTAAGTATAATCTTCATAAATCTGGAGACCCTAAAGGTGATGTTTTTGATTTATGTCATCTGATTGTCGACAGATTGGTGCTCTCTACACTCTAAAAAGAAATGTTTAGACTTAACAAAAAAAATTAACGCAACGTTTTGCATTAGTCTTTTTGAGTTATGACAACTTCATTTGTAATTATATTGAACCAACAAGCTATATTGCGTTGGGGGAATTAGCTTTTCCTCTTTAGTCAAAGATTATTTTAATTACCTGTTACTTATTAACTGTTAGACAAAGGGCAAGTTTTTAAGTTGATAACTCATAAATTTTATTGCTCCAAATGGCCTTCCGATATTATTTTAAAGCAATTTTATGTTGCTAATTAATTACATTTAGGCATTTGGCAGACGCTCTTATCCAGAGCGACTTACATTTTTTATCTCATTATACATCTGAGCAGTTGAGGGTTAAGGGCCTTGCTCAAGGGCCCAACAGTGGTGGTTGTGGGTTTGAACCTGGGACCTTCCGAACCATAGTCCAATGCCTTAACCACTGAGCTACACCTGGTCCTATAATCTCCCTATAATTACTATAATAATGTATACAAAATTTCAAATAGCAACCATTTAAAAAATTCAGTGGCTCCAAATAGATTTTTTTTCAGGTTTCTTTTTATTTTTTGTAAGTTTTTTTTTTTTTTTTGTTAATGTGGTAGATTTAAAAAGACATTAGTTCAACCATTATTTTGGTGCAATTAACTTTTTTTTTTTTCAACTGCTGTAGTATGTATGCACAAAATGTAAATTTTTTCCTCATTAAGCATAAGCATAATAAAATCTCCATAAATTTTACAGTCAAAAGTCAAGTAGCATGTCATGGAACATTCCAAGAGAAAAAAAATAGATAACATTATGTAGCTTACAGTCAAATGAGCAAAACTTGAATAATGTTTTTCCCATCAGCTCTCTTGCTAAGCAGATATCTCAGTGAAACAAGTGCAAATTCATTACTTTAGTAGAACTACAGTATTAGATGTAAATTAAATGTTACTCACCATGAAATATTGTTTATATTGAGTTTGGTTAGCCTATAAGTCTGCTAACACACAACCTTACCACTGGAACACGTCCAGGCAGGTTCTGTAGGTAGGAGATAAAGTTATCATGCCAATTTTTTAAAGTTAAGACAACTTAAATGTAGTTTTCACCCCATTACCAATTAAATTTGAGTTTAAATTACATGCAAAATTAAGTTGATATAATTACCAACATTATTATTTGATCACAACTTATAAAAATTAAGTTCGCAACTTAGAAGGTTCATCTAAATCAATTAATTACAATTTTTAACTTGCATCCATGTATTAAATCAATTAGTGGTAAAAGGTCCTTTGAGTTAGTTTTTAGAGTGTAGAGTTATGATAGAATGAGAAAACGTAAGCTCCACTTTTTGCTACCTACTGTTTAGAAGCTTAGAAAGCAATATTTCTTGTAATTGGCAAATATCAATCTTTAATTTGAGCCGACTACTTTACTAGCATAATTTTTTTTTCGTTTTTGAAATTGTTTGAATATAAATCCTGAATTCCTATTAGTTTTAGTTTTAGTATTAATATTCATAGATTTTGTACTTTCAGATTTAACTGAAGAAAAATAAAGAAATTTACCTATTTGATTTCTAACAGGGCACTGGTGGCTCAGGGGTAGGTGTTTTGCCTACCACATGAAAGGCCCGGGTTCGATTCTCAGTCACTGGATAAAGTGCCCAGATAAAATGGGAGGGCTGCTTCATGAAGGGCATCTGGTGTAAAACATGTGCTAAGCTTGTGTGCGGACCGGATGGTCCACTGTGGTGACCCGTTGCTGGGGGCAGGCCGAAAGACCAACAACAATTTCTTTCATTTGCAACAACTAAAAAAAAAGATAATTACTATTAAATAGTATGCAAATTAATGTAAACAAAGAGTGATTAATATGAATGAGTACAACAAACTTAAAATTTAAAACATCATTACTCAAAATCAGATGTAACTGATTACCTAAATTTGGGTGGGTTTTGCCAACTTATTGGGGTTTACAGTGCACACTTACAGTAGACACACATGGCATTATTTATATGCCAAATACTACAAAAAACACCATGGAGTGTGCAGTTACAGGAAAATAATCAATAACAGGGGAATGTGAAGTGGAGTTACAGTTACAACTCTGAACATCGCGTTTGACGTGTAAACTGTTACTCCTGTTATATTACATGATTTATTTTATGAATTAACAAGCAACTGTTTATCCATTTACACTTACATTATTTAAAGTTGCATTTCATTTCACTACGTCAACGATAACGCATTTTTAACCTTAATCTTTGCTCTTTCGGTATAACTTTACACACTAAAGACTTTTACTTATAATTAGGGCTGTCAATATTAACGCCTTAACGCATGTGATTAATCTACAAAGTTTAACCAAGTTTGACCTTAATGGCTTCCCATAATTGCAGCATGGTTATCCGGCTGTGTGTGATAATATAAGATGACTGAGTCAACATCACCAGGTTTCATTATAATAGGCATCTAGATGGAAGTTTGGATAAAACCAAAAAAGTTGAGCTACCTTCAAGGGGAACTGTTTTTACAAGAACCAGTGGTGGCGGCTCAGCCGGCTCAGGCTCTAGGTTGTTGATCTGAGGATTTGGGTTTGAGTCCCACCGTCGGTGGGTTGCCACACCCCTATACAGAACTACCCGGCCACTGCATGCAGCGCTGGTCCCAGTGCAGAGATTTTAATTTAACATTTGTTAAATGTTAATGTAAACTGCAAAATCTGTTTCCCCTAACCAGTTTATCTTGCATCATTTCAACATTTAATAATACAAGTAAATCTGAGTATTTAAAAATTGTGATTATTCATGATTAAGACTGTTACTGTGATTAGCTAGAATTTAATTTTGACAGCACTGCCTACGGTATAAAACACTTACATATTTATTATTATTATTATTATTATTATTGTTATTATTATTGTCTAATTAGTAAAATTAACTTTTTTTTTTTTTATTAAAGTTATTAACATGTAAATCTATTTTTCATGTAAGTCTGTTTTTGTACTCTGCTCCAAAAAACAAATCTGTTCCAAATATAAGGAAAACCCTAATGTGAAATTCTGACTCGGAGGCGAGAGTGTGAAATTTTCAGCTCCTTTGAAGGCTGAGGGAAACGAAATAGCTCGGCTCATGTAGGGGAGGGAAAAAAAACAAGCCATTTTAAAAGCTGGCAAACCGAACTGTGCGGAAAACCAACAGAATCCCAGGAAACTGTGACATTAGTCAAAGAGAGAGACTTTAAACACACTATAAACACACACACAGCCTGCGTGAAAGTGATGCTGGGTACTGAACCTTCAGTCTTTTTGAATCATTTTGTCTTTGTTGTTTTGTTTTGGATGAATTTGTCGTGTTAATAGACAATTTCTGGTGAAAATGGATTTTTATGGACTGCAGTTTCACTCCATTAAATTCCAGTTTAATTTAAACAGTCTAGTTTAATTGCAGTCCAGTTTAATTGCAACAATACAGACAATTTCGGGATGCCAGTTAGTCCAATCTGCATGTCTTTGTCTTAGGAAACCGTAATACCCGGAGGAAACCCATCAAGAACTTGGAGAACATGCAACAGAGATCCGCAGTGGGAATCGAACCCTCAACCCCTGGAGGTGCAGGGCGGAAGTGCTAACCACTACAACCATATGATTTTATCATTTTTATTATTAAATTCTGATTTATTTATGTTTGCATTCGAGGTGGTAACATGTTGCCATTCCTCTATATTTCTGCAGGAGTCCTGCTCTAAATTGTTTAAACAGCAAATTATTTCCTAAGTTTGTTTATAATCCGAAAAATGTTACATCAAAAAATAAAATCGTGATACTTACAAATTCACAATACAAATCGTATCGTACCTAGGTATCGTTATAATATCGTATTGGGTCGTCCTTGGTGATTCCCATTGTTTGTTTTTTTTGTTTTGTTTTTTTTTTTTTGGGGGGGGGGGGGGGGGTTCCTGATTTTCTCCCTAATTTAGTCGTGTCCAATTCCTCCCCGTCACTCGGGGGCTCCCACATTAAGGCTACTACTACCACTCAGCCGGGAGGGCCGAAGACTATCACGTGTTTCCTCCGAACCGAAGTGACACCAGCCGACCGCATCTTTTCAAACTGCTTGCTCACGCACCGTTATGGACGGAGTAACACACTCGGAGGACAGCGCTATCCGCTCCCTCCGTGTGCGCGAGCTCACAGACGCCCCTGATTGGCTGTAGAGCCGTGATTAATGTGGGAGCACTACAGTAAGTACCTCTCATCCCTCCCCTCTGAGAGAGCTCAGCCCTAACCTCCGGCTGTGAGGGGTTACAGCATCACCCGGGAACCGAACCAGCGATCTCTGGATGATAGGGCGAGAGCTTTACCACAGCGCCACTCGGAGGCCCGGGGTCTTTTGTTGACAAATAAAAATCCAAAGTTCAGATCTATCATCTCCATCTTAATAAAAGTTAGAAATGAATGGTGATTCAGCCCAAACACCAGAACCATGAAAATTCAAAACACCTTTACATGACTGCGCTTCCACCGAAATAATATTCAACCGCTCTTCCAACTATTATTCATCCGAGTAATAAAAGCGCACGAGCGGTAATCTCAAATTGCGCAGCTCTCATATCTGCTGGTTCACACAACTCTGCGTTCGCTGCTATTACCGTGCTAAGTTCCAGCACAAACTCATTAAAAGTCGACTCGAAACCGAGGCTGTGATCGAACACCTCCTCAAAAGTAATCTGGCACTCAGTCACAACGCGGCACCAATTATCTCCTCATTTCCTGCGAGGCGACGCAGATCCGGACGCAGACGAATGGGGACTGATCGCACTCCCGAGATGCAAAAAGCGGAGAGGAAAAAAAAAAAAAGTTCCGCTAATGAACTCAAATCACGCAGTTCCTGCACGTCTCGTGGCGGGAAATCGATGGAAGGTTTATCATCAAAATTTCACGGCGAATCAAGGAGAGGTGCTTCCAAGTTTAATAACTCAAACTTCACACGACTATCTGGGTCCCACAATTACGCTGCTAGATAGTTAAAAAAATATTTGTTAATTTCAATATCTGAATATTAAAGTCGACGATCGAGCATGAATAAGTGCATCATTTAATTTTCCAAAGCGTATGCAGATACCACACATTAACTATCATTTCCTGCTGGTGTAACCGAATACATGAATAGATTCATCAGATTGAACAAAAATCAAGAGGAACAACAGTATTTGTAACTGTTTAATTATGTTTGTTCTTTAATAAAATATATGTATATTTAAAAAAAAAAAAAAAAAAAAAGGATTAAATGTTCCCGTGCTGTTATGCCCTATAACAGCACTTACGGTATTTAATGCCGCTTCAATCAGACTACTATATAAATAATACACCCACTCTCAAAAAGTAAGTACACCCCTCCTATTTCAGCAAACATTATTGTACTGTATATCTTCTCAAAGGACAATACAATAGAAATGAAACTTGGATACATTTGATGTGCAGCTATAGCAGTATAGATTTACTGTCCTCTGAAAAATCACTTAACATACTGCCATTATTATTATTAATAATATTATTGAAATAGCGGACAACAAAAGTAAGTACACCCTAAATGATAGCAGCTGTACATCTATAACCATGCAGAGTCACATGACCTATTCATCATGTTCATGTGTGTGTCAGTGGCCGAGTATGTCTCCTTAAGCGGAAGGTGATGAACCGCCGCGAGTCTGACATCCAGCAGCTCCGTGATATGGTTATGGAGGAGGGGAAGAGGATCCCAGCAACAACATGTGCAGCTCTGGTGAAGTTCCGGCCCAGGAGGATTAAAGCCGCGCTGGATAACAACGGTGCTCTTCGAAAATATTGGCACTTTGGACACACTTTTGACATGTTCACTTAGGTTGTTCTCATTTTCGTGGCCAGTTACCTAGACGATAGAGTCTGGATGTTGAGTTATTGTTAGAGGACCGTAAATCTGTTCTGCGCATTGACTACACTAAAGTAGATCCAGTAGTATTGTCCCTTGAGAACATACAGTGGTGTGAAAAACTATTTGCCCCCTTCCTGATTTCTTATTCTTTTGCATGTTTGTCACACTTAAATGTTTCTGCTCATCAAAAACCGTTAACTATTAGTCAAAGATAACATAATTGAACACAAAATGCAGTTTTTAAATGAAGGTTTACGTTATTAAGGTAGAAAAATAACTCCAAATCTACATGGCCCTGTGTGAAAAAGTGATTGCCCCCCTTGTTAAAAAATAACTTAACTGTGGTTTATCACACCTGAGTTCAATTTCTGTAGTCACCCCCAGGCCTGATTACCAGTTATTAGGTTCAGGGGGCAATTACTTTTTCACACAGGGCCATGTACTGTAGGTTTGGATTTTTTTTTTCTCCCTAAATAATAAAACCCCTGATTTAAAAACTGCATTTTGTGTTTACTTGTGTTATCTTTGACTAATAGTTAAATGTGTTTGATGATCAGAAACATTTTGTGTGACAAACATGCAAAAGAATAAGAAATCAGGAGGGGGGCAAATAGTTTTTCACACCACTGTATAATATTCAATTCAATTCAATTTTATTTATATACCGCTTTTTTTTGAACAATGGTCATTGTCTCAAAGCAGCTTCACAAAAATTAAAGAAATTTAACAAAAAAAAAAAATAATAATAATAATAATAATAATTTTTAAAAAATAATAAATAAATAAATAAAAATAAATAAATAATAATAATAATAATAATAATAATAACAATAATTATAGAAAAGAAATAAAGTGGTTGCTGTGATGTTAGGGGTGTACTTACTTTTGTAAGATACTGTATATATAGTATATATATATATATATATATATATATACCATGCACAGCGATTCTGCCATAAATAATGCTGTTGTTTTGTTTTTTAAACCGTTTTAGCTCCCCTGGAGGGCTCCGTAAGGATCAAATAGTTTTGGCACCAAAGTGCAAAAATGCACTGCATGTATGAAAGCTCCCTTGAAGCATGTTATTGCGTAACCGCTACAAATCTGTAATTACAGCGAAACTTCTAGGAAACCTACACGGATGTGAGAGCGAGAAAAATTGCACTCGTCAAAAAAAAGTCTCGGGTTTTAACAGGTTCCGTGATTAACTGTATCAAAGTTGGAGCTTCTTATCCAAGCAGAAAACGAAGTAACTTTTAAAAATTTTTCTTGAAGGCAAAAGTCCAATCTCTAATTAATTAACCTTATATGTAACAGAAGATATGCTTTTTCGTTCGATTGGTGAAATCACTTCGACGCCGCCGTCACGTGCACTGGATACTCAAGGCGAAGTCGTGCGCGTTCGGAACTCGAGGTTTCTGCAATTAAAAAAAAAAAAAGCTTATTAGGAGTTCGAGAGGTGGTGTAGGGGATGAGGAGGGAAGGGAAGAGGCGAGGACAGAGAAAGAAACTATAATACTAAGCAACACTGCACTAAGGACAACGCAAGACAGAAATTCAAAAAGTAATTCGCTCTTAAAAAAATAATAATTAATGCAATACGTGGTGAATCATAGCTCTTCTCCTACACATTCCCCTCATTCTTTGCTCTTCCTCCTTCTCCTCCTCCTCCTCCTCCTCCTCCTCCTCGTCTTCTTCCTCTTCCTCCTCCTCTGGGTCTCTGGAGCTCCCTGATTTATTAGCGAACATCAGATTTAATAAAGCAGTGCCTTTAACATTCGCTACAAAAAGTGGTGAGACAGACAAAGTCCCACGCGTACACCCTCATGCTTTAGCGACTCTCATGAAGTCGCGTTTAGGATGCCGGTGCGAGCGTGACTGAGCCTCGACAGGCGCTTCTCACGCTGTAATGACCCGAGTGATGTGTGACACTCGAGCACTGGGAGCCGCTGGCCTTTTTACTGTACACACATGGGGTGATGCTCATTAACATAACGAGTCTTATTAATTACTGCCGGTGAGGAGGAGGGTCTCGAGATGCAAACACCACTGAGACAGAGAGAGAGAGAGAGAGAGAGGGAGCTACCCAGTCTAATAAGAGATAAGGACAGTGTCCCCTGTTTTTATTCACCAAAAAGCAGTGAATGTTTTCAGAAGAAAAAAAAAGGAAGAACGAAAAATAAAAAAGGACATATTTTGGAAAACAACAGAAACATCGAGAAAGAAAGGATAATAAATGATAGGGGTGCTCCGATCACTAGAAGCTGTATCGTCCGATATAGATCACAGATTACAGATTACAACGACAAATATTAAAATATACTGTATATATTACAAGAAGAGGAACATCATAAATTGACAACTGTATTTATTGCCAAGAAACATGTCGACTTAAAGCACAGCTTGGTGTGCTCTGTGAGTAACTGGGAACAGCTTAGAGCTTGACAAATACAACTTCCCTGTAGATTATATAAAACTAGGGTTATTTTTATATAAATTATGAGGCTTTAACTTTAGACTAAAAACTGCCCAACTTGCTAACCAACTTTCAAGACTGCTCATATTCCGAGAGAGTGAGAGCAGAAGTGGACATGGTGTATTTATCTTCTCCTTATCCCACTGAACGTCGTCAGGAAGAAAGAACAAACAGAAGAAACGAAGGAAGGAAAGACGGAAAGACAGCATACGGCAGGATGAGTGAAAGCAAAAGAGAGAGACTGAGAGAGAGAGAGAGAAAGAAAGACAGCAACCCAAATAAATAAAAAGACTAGAAGTGGATATGTTGTTTCCGATTTCATATTCATATTCACTGTATATGAATAAACAACAGAAAATATAAAGAAATCAAATGTAACAATACATTTTGCAATATTGCGGGTTAAAGAATGACAAAAGGAGAATGGAGCGAGAAAACAGAAAAAATCAGAAAAGCAGAGAAGAAGATAGCGAGCAGGAGAGAGATAAAGAAAGTCTCAGACATGATGTTGGATTTCTCCAATTATCTAATAACACTGTCAGGAAGGAAAGAAGGAAGGAAGGAAGGAAGAAAGAAAGAAAGAAAGAAAGAAAGAAAGAAAGAAAGAAAGAAAGAAAGAAAGAAAGAAAGAGAAAAAGAAAGAAGTAAAGAAAGAAAGAAAGAAAGAAAGAGAAAAAGAAAGAAGTAAAGAAAGAAAGAAAAACAAGGAAAGGAAGAAATGAAGGAAAAAAGAAAGAAAGAAAGAAAGAAAGAAAGAAAGAAAAATAAGGAAAGGAAGAAATGAAGGAAAAAAGAAAGAAAGAAAGAAAGAAAGAAAGAGAAAGAAAGAAAGAAAGAAAGAAAGAAAAACAAGGAAAGGAAGAGATGAAGGAAAAAAGAAAGAAAGAAAGAAAGAAAGAAAGAGAAAAAGAAAGAAGTAAAGAAAGAAAGAAAAACAAGGAAAGGAAGAAATGAAGGAAAAAAGAAAGAAAGAAAG